>JANJGN010000039.1:0-25000 GCA_026770705.1 Isurus oxyrinchus
AGGAGAGAGAGAGAGACAGAGAGAGACAGAGAGAGAGAGACAGAGAGAGAGAGACAGAGAGAGGGAGAGAGAGAGAGAGACAGAGAGAGAGAGAGAGAGAGACAGAGAGAGAGAGAGAGAGAGAGAGAGAGAAAGAGGGAGAGAGACAGAGAGAGAGACAGAGAGAAAGAGACAGAGAGAGAGAGAGACAGAGAGAGAGAGAGACAGAGAGAGAGACAGAGAGAGACAGAGAGAGAGAGAGACAGAGAGAGAGAAAGAGAGAAAGAGCAAGAGAGACAGAGAGAGAGACAGAGAGAGACAGAGAGAGAGAAAGAGAGAAAGAGCAAGAGAGACAGAGAGAGACAGAGAGAGAGAGAGACAGAGAGAGAAAGAGGGAGAGAGACAGAGAAAGAGACAGAGAGAGACAGAGAGAGAGAGAGACAGAGAGAGAAAGAGGGAGAGAGACAGAGAAAGAGACAGAGAGAGACAGAGAGAGAGAGAGAGACAGAGAAAGACAGCAAGAGACAGAGAGAGACAGAGAGAGAGAAACAGAGAGAGAGAGACAGGGAGAGACAGAGAGAGAGAGAGAGAAAGAGAGACAGGGAGAGAGAGACAGGGAGAGAGACAGAGAGAGTGAGACAGAGAGAGAGAGAGAGGTAGAGAGAATGACAGAGAGGCAGAGATAGACAGAGACAGAGATGGAGAGACAGAGAGAGACAGAGAGAGAGGGAGACAGAGAGAGGGAGACAGGAAGAAAGAGAGAGACAGAGAGAGAGAGAGAGGCAGACAGAGACAGACAAATAGAGAGACAGAGGCAGACGGAGACAGAGAGAGTGAGAGGCAGACAGAGTGAGAGAGAAAGAGACAGAGAGAGAGGAAGATTGAGAGAGAGAGAGACAGAGAGAGAGAGGGAGACTAAGAGAGAGAGAGACAGAGAGAGGGAGAGACGGAGAGAGACATTGAGAGAGAGAGAGAGACAGGGAGATGGAGAGGGAGAGACAGATAGAGAGAGGGAGACAGAGGGAGACAGATAGAGAGAGAGAGAGACAGAGAGAGACAGAGAGACACAGAGAGAGACAGATAGTGAGAGGCAGAGAGAGAGACAGAGAGAGAGAGAGAGAGAGAAAGAGATAGGGAGAGAGACAGAGATAGAGAGAAAGAGAGAGGGAGACACAGTGAGAGAGAGGGACACAGAAGGAGTGAGAGAGAGACAGAGAGATGGAGAGTGACACAGAGAGAGAGTCAGATAGAGAAAGAGAGAGATAGAGAGAGACCGAGATTGACAGACAGAGACAGTAGCAGATAGAAAGAGACAGAGAGATGGAGGGACACAGAGAGAGAGAGAGAGAGACAGAGGGAGTGAAAGAGAGACAGAGAGAGAGACACATAGAGACAGAGAGAGAGTGACAGAGAGAGAGAGACAGAGAGAGAAAGACAGTGACAGAGAGAGTGACAGGGAGACAAGCAGGGAGATGGAGGCAGAGAGGGACAGAGGGAGTGAAAGATGGAAAGGGACAGTGAGTGACATGACTGATCTATCCTCCGGATACTCACCCGATCAGCATCCACGTTCCCTGTCTGAGCAAACCCAGGAGCACCAGCAGGCAGATCAGCACATCCAGGAGGATCAGCAGGACGTACGCTAACCATCTGCGCAGAGAGGGAGAGAGACAGAATGACATGGAGAGAGATGGAGGGACGGAGAGGGAAAAAGAAAGGGGGAAGGAGAGAGAGAGAGAAAGAGGGTAAGAGAGAGACAGAGAGGAGAGAGGGGGGAAGGAGAGAGAGAGACAGAGTGTATGTGAGAGGGAGAGAGACGGAGAGCGAGAGAGTGTGAGAGAGGCAGAAAGAAGACAGAGGTAGAAAGGGACAGAGTGTGAGAGAGACAGAGAGAGAGAGAGAGAGAGTGAGAGAGAGACAGAGAGAGATAAAGGGAGAAGGAGAGAGACAACAAGTCTAAAAGAAAGAAGGATTCAGAGAAAAACAAAGAGACAGACAGAGCTGGACAGGCAGAGAGAGCATCTGAATACGGACAGTTTTTCTAACCGCGTGCTGTACCTGTCCTGGGAGTGTTTGATGTGGATGGTGTAGAGGGAGCTTTACTCTGTATCTAACCCCGTGCTGTACCTGTCCTGGGAGTGTTTGATGGGGACGGTGTAGAGGGAGATTTACTCTGTATCTAACCCCGTGCTGTACCTGTCCTGGGAGTGTTTGATGGGGACAGTGTAGAGGGAGCTTTACTCTGTGTCTAACCACGTGCTGTACCTGTCCTGGGAGTGTTTGATGGGGACAGTGTAGAGGGAGATTTACTCTGTATCTAACCCCGTGCTGTACCTGTCCTGGGAGTGTTTGATGGGGACAGTGTAGAGGAAGATTTACTCTGTATCTAACCCCGTGCTGTACCTGTCCTGGGAGTGTTTGATGGGGATGGTGTAGAGGAAGCTTTACTCTGTATCTAACCCCGTGCTGTACCTGTCCTGGGAGTGTTTGATGGGGACAGTGTAGAAGGAGATTTCCTCTGTATCTAACCCCGTGCTGTACCTGTCCTGGGAGTGTTTGATGGGGACAGTGTAGAAGGAGATTTCCTCTGTATCTAACCCCGTGCTGTACCTGTCCTGGGAGTGTTTGATGGGGACAGTGTAGATGGAGCTTTACTCTGTATCTAACCCCGTGCTGTCCCTGTCCTGGGAGTGTTTGATGGGGACAGTGTAGAGGGAGCTTTACTCTGTATCTAACCCCGTGCTGTACCTGTCCTGGGAGTGTTTGATGGGGGCAGTGTAGAGGGAGATTTACTCTGTATCTAACCCCGTGCTGTACCTGTCCTGGGAGTGTTTGATGGGGACAGTGTAGAACGAGCTTTACTCTGTATCTAACCCCGTGCTGTACCTGTCCTGGGAGTGTTTGATGGGGACAGTGTAGAGGGAGCTTTACTCTGTATCTAACCCTGTGCCGTACCTGTCCTGGGAGAGTTTGATGGGGACAGTGTAGAGGGAGCTTTACTCTGTATCTAACTCCGTGCTGTACCTGTCCTGGGAGAGTTTGATGGGGACAGTGTAGAGGGAGCTTTACTCTGTATCTAACTCCGTGCTGTACATGTCCTGGGAGTGTTTGACGGGGACAGTGTAGAGGGAGATTTACTCTGTATCTAACCCCGTGCTGTACCTGTCCTGGGAGTGTTTGATGGGGACAGTGTAGAGGGAGCTTTACTCTGTATCTAACCCCGTGCTGTAGCTGTCCTGGGAGTGTTTGATGCAGGCAATATAAAGGGAGCTTTACTCTTTAGCTAACCCCGCGATGCCTACTACCTCGTACACTGTTTTCCAACCCGTGTATATCGATGTTTTTTTTTGCCCAACACTTTCAGTGGCTCTCTCAATTTGCCTCTTTACCCTTGACCTCTGACCCACCATACGTCTCTGGCCCCTGGTGCAGGCCCTTTGCCCTCTCTCTGCCCCTGCCCCATCTCGGACTCACTTGAAGCCTGCTTCTTAGGCCTGAGCTCCTGTCCACCTCTTCGTTCACTCCCTGCTCCCCAACGGCGCTTCTGTCAATCGGCCGAAAGGAGTGACTCCTCAGGATTCCACTGTGGCCATCTTTTTGACCCTTCTCCGCCCCCTGTCCTGACTGGGTGTGGCTGGGGTAGGAATACGGAATATGGAATTCCAGAGGGTACGTGTCACCGAAACGGGACATTCAGCCCCAACCAGACCAGTAAAGACGTCAAGGGGACATCGGTTCAGTGTCTGGAATTGGGAGTGAGCTCGGAGATCAGCCATGATCTCGTTGAACGATGGAGCAGGTATCGAGGGGCTGAATGGCCACGCCTGCTCCTAATTCCTGTGTTCCTCTACTTGCTTTCATGCTCCCCTCTTTCCTCTTCTCTCTCTTTGATCATCGACTTCTTCCCTTCTCTCCCATCTGATTGGCTCACTTCCCCTTAAGTGCGTCAAGTCTATTAGCTACACCCGTTCTCTCTCTCTCTCTCTCTCTCTCTCTGGTCCTGAGGTCCATTCTCGCGCCACCCCCTGATGTAGCAGTTTCCTCGTAACCCCCGATCAGAATTCCTCGGTGTCTCTGAAGCTGAGCGGGCGCGAGTCCCTTAAAAGAGCGGCTCGCCCCTCTTTCGAAGGGACACCTTTGCTCTTTAAGATGGCTGCCACATGTCACCTGAATCAAGCCCTGAAAACGTCACCCGGGCTCGAAACGTTAACTCTGTTTCTCTCTCCACTCGTGCTGGTCAGGCCGGCTGAGTTTTTCCCAGCGCGTTCTCTTTGTGTTTACATCTGCCATCTTTTATCTCGCGAGATGACTTGGCAGGTCATGTGATGCAGCGGCCATCTTGGCTCCCTACTCTAGTTCCAGCAGGGAAAATTGACCAGGCCTCACTCAGTTAGCCTAACGTCTGTCATCGTGGGTGACTTCCTAGCACGGGTTAAGGATTGACCGGGTGACAGGGAGCAGAGAGTAAGGGGAAGTGGGTCTTTTTCTGGTTGGCAAGCTGTGACAAGAGGTGTGCCACAGGGATCAGTGCTGGGGCCTCAGCTCTTTATGATTTGGATGAAGGGAACAAGCGCCAATGACGCCATGACGGGTAGGTAATGAATTATCGAGAGGGGGCAGGGAGTTGGCCAAGAGGTGCAGACAGGTTAAGCGAGGGGGCAGAAGTTCGGCGGGTGGGGTACAACGTGGGGAGATGTGACCTTGCCAGTTTCGGCAAGGGGGGGGGGGTTGGAAGAAGCAGGTTATTGTCTCGGTGGAGAGAGGGGTTGCAGGACTCGGAGGCGCGGAGGGACCTGGTTGTCCCGGTGCGTGAATCACTGAAGGTTCGTCCGCAAGGAGGCAGCCAGCGGTGAAGACAGTGGGGTGGGGGGAGGGGTGGGGGTACAGGTTTGCCTTTCTCCCTCTGGAGTTTCGAAGACTGAGTGGGAGCCACACTGGGGCGCATAAGATTCTGAGGGGATTTGACAGGGGAGATACCGGGGCTGATGTTTCCACATGTGGGAGAGACGAGAAGCAGAGGGAGAACAGTTTCGGAATGGGGGGGGGGGGGGTCTACCAGTTTGAGACGGAGATGAGGAGGATCTTCATCCTCCACAGGGTTTGTTGGTCTGTGGGATTCTCTACCCCAGAGAGCAGCGGAGACCGGGTCACTGAGTACACTCCAGGCTGAGCGAGACGGGTTTCTGATCAACCAGGGGGTCCAGGGCTATGAGGGGTTAGCAGGAAAGCGGAGCTGAGACCACCGTCAGATGGGCCATGGTCCTTATAGGATGGTGGAGCAAGCTGGAAGGGCTGAATGGCCTTCCCCTGGTGTGTTCCCAGCCCCAGGCAGAGGCAGGGAAAAGGCAGGCAGGCTGAAACAGCTGCTGCTGTAGAGTAACCGGGCAGCTGAATGGGCCAGGCCTGAAGGAGAGAGATAAGGGACCTTCTCTCCTCCCTGTAACCTTGATTCCACCCACTGAGCACGTGGGTGAAACCAACCTCTGGCCATTGGACACTGGAAGCCATCGCAGCTGCAGAGGGAACTCTACAACCTCAACCCCTTTCATTTGGGCAACGCAATCTCTCAGCACCAAAACGTGTCAGGTCATCACCGAATGTGGGCTCACCTTGATTCCTGTTCATCGGGATTGTTTTATCTTCACTTTTAACTCATCTTTGTGTGTGAGTGTTTGTGTATCCGAGTATGTGTGTATCCGAGTGTGTGTGTATCTGAGTGTGTGTGTATCTGAGTGTGTGTGTATCTGAGTGCGTGTGTCCGATGTGCGTGTGTCTGAGTGTACATATCTGTGTGTGTGTGTGTGTGTGTGTGTGTGTGTGACTGAGTGTACGTATCGTTGTGTGTGTCTGTGTGTGTGTGTCCAAGTGTGTATCTGAGTGTGTGCGTGTCCAAGTGTGTGTTTGTCCGAGTGTATGTGTCCGAATATGTGTGTGAGTGTGTATCTGAGTGTGTGTGTGAAAGTGTGTGTGAGTGAGTGTAAATCTGAGTGTGTATATGTGTGTGTATGTATCTGAGTGTGTGTGTGTGTATCTAACTGTGTGTGTATGTAAGTGTGTGAGTGTGTATCTGAGTGTGTGTGTGTATCTGAGTGTGTGTGTGTGTATCTGAGTGTGTGTGAGTGTGTATCTGAGTGTGTGTGTGTGTATCTGAGTGTGTGTGTGAGTGTGTATCTGTGTGTGTGTATCTAAGTGTGTATGTGTGTGTATGTGTAATGTGTGAGTGTGTATCTGAGTGTCAGTGTGTATTTGAATGTGTAAGTGTGTGTGTGTGTGTGAGTATGTATCTGAGTGTGTAAGTGTGTGTGTGTGTGTATCTGAGTGTGAGTGTGTACCCGAGTGTGTAAGTGTGTGTGTTTGAGTGTGTATCTGAATGTGAGTGTGTGTGTGTGAGTGTGTATCTGAGTGTGTAAGTGTGTGTGTGTATCTGACTGTGTAAGTGTGTGTATCTGAGTGTGTAAGTGTGTGAGAGTGTGTGTGTCCGAGTGTGTAAGTTTGTGCGTGTGAGTGTGTAAGTGTGTGTGTGTGTATCTGAGTGTGTGTGTACCTGAGTGTGTAAGTGTGTGTGTTTGAGTGTGTATCTGAATGTGAGTTTAAGTGTGTGTGCGTGTGTATCTGAGTGTGTAAGTGTGTGTGTGTATCTGAGTGTGTAAGTGAGTGAGAGTGTGTGTGTCCGAGTGTGTAAGTGTGTGCGTGTGAGTGTGTAAGTGTGTGTGTGAGTGTGTATCTGAGTGTGTAAGTGTGTGTGTGTTTGAGTGTGTATCTGAGTGTGTAAGTGTGTGTGTGTATCTGAGTGTGTAAGTGTGTGTGTGTATCTGAGTGTGTAAGTGTGTGTGTTTGAGTGTGTAAGTGTGTGTATCTGAGTGTGTGTGAGTGTGTATTTGTGTGTGTAAGTGTGTGTGTTTGAGTGTGTAAGTGTGTGCATCTGAGTGTGTATCTGAGTGTGTGTGTGTATTTGAGTGTGTAAGTGTGTGTGTGTATATGAGTATGTAAGTGTCTGTATCTGAGTGTGTATCTGAATGTGTGTCAGTGTGTATCCGAGTGTGTAAGTGAGTGTGTGTGAGTGTGTATCTGAGTGTGTGAGTGAGTGAGTGTGTGTATGTGTGTATCTGAGTGTGTGAGTGAGTGTGTGTGAGTGTGTGTTTGAGTGTGTGAGTGAGTGTGTATCTGAGTGTGTGAGTGAGTGTGTGTGTGTGTGTGTGTGTGTGTGTACCTGAATGTGTGAGTGAGTATGTGTGTGTGTGTGTGTGTCTGTGTGTGTGTATCTGAGTGTGTGAGTGAGTATGTGTGTGTGTGTATCTGAGTGAGTGAGTATGTGTGTGTGTGTGTGTACCTGAATGTGTGAGTGAGTATGTGTGTGTCTGTGTGTACCTGAATGTGTGAGTGAGTGTGTGTGTGTGTGTGTGTGTGTATCTGAGTGTGTGAGTGAGTGTGTGTGTGTGTGTGTGTACCTGAATGTGTGAGTGAGTATGTGTGTGTGTGTATCTGAGTGTGTGAGTGAGTGTCTGTGAGTGTGTATCTGAGTTTGTGAGTTAGTGTGTATCTAAGTGTGTGTGTGATGTGAGTGTGAAAGTAATTTTATCTTTCCTTCAGTGCTTTCCAGAAAAACAGTGCAGCAAACTAACCTTTCCCTCTTTCTGTGTAAAAATGCTTTGCTGCTGGGTTATTTTAGATGGAGTTTCTCACCCCACAGCAGAGATACAGCCCCCCGCACACCAACACATTGTTCACACCGGGCGAGACACCTCTCAGAGTCTCTGTGACAGAGACTGTCTTATACCGATGGCCCTATCATTACCCACTCCCCTCACAAATAGAGACGCTGGGCCAGAACCTCCCCCTCCCACCCCACTAGCATCGGAAAGAGCTGGCCCACAGGAACTGGAACAGGTAAATGCACCCTTACCTGGTCTGGGAAATTGTGTGGCCGGGGGGATCGATAGGCTGGGGGTGGGGGGAGAGTGGGTGGGGGGGGTGAAGCTCAGTGTGGAAGGTGAGCGGGTAGGTTTTGGGGGTGTCCGGGGGGGGAGGAGGGGTGGGTGGGGTCCGGGATGGGGTCGGGTCGGGTGTTGGGGGGAGGGGGGGGGCGTGTCTGGAGGTTGGGGGGTTTGGGGGGGAAAGGGGTCCGGAGGTCAGGGCAGGTTGGGCAAGGGGGTGTTCTGGGGGTCGGAGATCAGCGGTGGGGGGGGTGGGGGGGGTCCAAGGTCTGGCTGGGGTGTCCATATTTGGGGGTGGGTTGGAGGATCAGTGTGCGATGTCGGGGGGTGTGGGGTCGGGGTCGGAGGTCGTGTGGGTGTCAGAGTCTGATGTTGGGGGGGTTGGTGGGTGTTGGGGTCCAATGTCAGGGCGGCGGTGACGGGGTCAGAGGTCGGGGAGGATTGGGGTCCAATGTTGGGGGGGTTCAGGGTCAGAGGTCGTGGTTTGGGGTCGGAGGGGGTGCGGGCTGAAGTTGGTGGCAGGGGGAAGGTGGGGTTGTTCGAGGTCGGGGTGGGGGTGGTCGGGGTCGGGGTCTGGGGTCAGGGTCAGAGGTCAGAGGGGGTACGGGCTGAGATTGGTGGCAGGTAGGGGGTGTTGTTCGAGGTCAGGGTGGGGGTGGTCAGGGTCGGGGTCGGAGTCGGGGGTCAGGGTCGGAGGTCAGAGGGGGTCAGGGTTGGAGGTTGGAGGGGGTGTGGGCTGAGGTTGGTGGATGGGGGAGGTGGGGTTGTTCGAGGTCAGGGTGGGGGTGGTCGGGGTCGGTGGTCAGGGTCGGAGGTCGGAGGGGGCCAGGGTCGGAGGTCGGAAGGGGTGTGGGCTGAGGTTGGTGGCGGGGGGAGGTGGGGTTGTTCGAGGTCGGGGTGGGGGTGGTCGGGGTCAGGGGTCAGGGTCGGAGGTCGGAGGGGGTGTGGGCCGAGGTTGGTGGCGGGGGGAGGTGGGGTTGTTCGAGGTCGGGGTGGGGGTGGTCGGGGTCGGGGGTCAGGGTTGGAGGTTGGAGGGGGTGTGGGCCGAGGTTGGTGGCGGGGGGAGGTGGGGTTGTTCGAGGTCGGGTTGGGGGTGGTCGGGGTCGGGGGTCAGGGTCGGAGGTCGGAGGGGGTGTGGACTGAGGTTGGTGGCGGGGGGAGGTGGGGTTGTTCAAGGTCGGGGTGGGGGTTGCTCTGGGTCTTTATGACAGTTGCCTGGAAGTGAGAAGAGGCTTTAACTCCTCCCACTTTCTCCGGGTAACTATCGGGTATAAATCCCACCGGAACCATCCGGAGTTTGCGATCGAAGCCACATTTTCAGATGATTCCCAGAGCAGCGCAATTGGGGAGTGAGAGGGGGGAGAGGAAGTGGGCCCTTCTGGACAATTGCCCTGCAAACCCTGACCTGGAAACCTGCCAGAGGGATTCCCCAGGGCGTCTTTGGGATACCCCCACCCCCCACCCCACCAAATCCCTAGGGATGGGGGAAGTTACGGGCCCTTCCCCCTGTATCCGCTCGCTCAAAACCTTTCAAAACCCGAAAGGCCTCGAATAGGTGGCCGGATCAGTCTCTTTTTCCCAAGAGAGAAGCGACCCAGCCTGTCAATCCTTTCCTGATATTTACACCCGCACGTGCCTGGTGTCATCCTTACGTATCTCCCCTGCAACATTCGCCGTGGCCTCACTGTCCTTTTGAACGACAGGGTGACCGGAACAGGACACTGTCCTCTGAGTGGTTTACAAGGCTCCAGAGAATAATGTCCCAGCGTTTCAAATCTACCTCAGAAATGAAGCCCGGGCCTTGCTTGGTTTTTACTTTAATAACCTTGCTGGAGGCCGTTCCGAGATTGGCGTGGAGGTGCTCTGCTATCCCCTTGTTATCCCGCCTGTCCCGGTGAGGCTATTCCTCCTCCCGACCCCACGTGTATCGGTGCTGGACCTCACTAGCCAACGGTTTGCTGGGTTTGGTGGGGTATCTGGGGAATCTCACCTCACCTGTGGTCCTCGGTGTGGCTCGCCTCCTCGGCCAGCTCCAGCAGATTGAGCCTCACGCCTCTCCAGAAGGCCAGGCCCCCCAACTGGGCCAGCACGGACTCGGCCTGCCTCCGACTGTTCCGAGTGATCACCAGGAACTCGGGCCTGTCGGCGAAGACCTCCTCCAGGTCCGTCAGCTCCTCCCGGACCGTACGCCTCAGGATAGCAGAGGCATTGGACACCTGGAGGCAGAGAAATAGAGAGAGAGAGAGAGAGAGAGAGGGAGAGGGAGAGAGGGAGAGGGAGGGAGGGAGAGAGGGAGAGAGGGAGAGGGAGGGAGAGGGAGAGGGAGGGAGGGAGAGAGGGGGGCCAGCACATGGGTTCAAGGCACTTGGGGATTGGTCAGGCACAACATCTCCCATCGCGTCTCCCTCAAACCCCACCTACACACCTTCTACCCGTCTCCCTCAATCCCCACCTACCCACCTTCTCCCCCGTCTCCCTCAATCCCCACCTACCCACCTTCTCCCCGTCTCCCTCAATCCCCACCTACCCACCTTCTCCCCCGTCTCCCTCAATCCCCACCTACCCAGCTTCTCCCCGTCTCCCTCAATCCCCAGCTACCCACCTTCACCCTGTCTCCCTCAATCCCCACCTACCCACCTTCTCCCCGTCTCCCTCAATCCCACCTACGCACCTTCTCCCCGTCTCCCTCAATCCCACCTACCCACCTTCTCCCCGTCTCCCTCAATTCCCACCTACCCACCTTCTCCCCATCTCCCTCAATCCCCACCTACCTCCCTTCTCCCCATCTCCCTCAATCCCCACCTACCCACCTTCTCCCCGTCTCCCTCAATCCCCACCTACCCACCTTCTCCCCATCTCCCTCAATCCCACCTACCCACCTTCTCCCCGTCTCCCTCAATCCCCACCTACCCACCTTCACCCCGTCTCCCTCAATCCCCACCTACCCACCTTCTCCCCGTCTCCCTCAATCCCCACCTAACCACCTTCACCCCGTCTCCCTCAATCCCCACCTACCCATCTTCACCCCGTCTCCCTCAATCCCCACCTACCCACCTTCTCCCCGTCTCCCTCAATCCCCACCTACCCACCTTCTCCACGTCTCCCTCAATCCCCACCTACCCACCTTCTCCCCCTCTCCCTCAATCCCCACCTACCCACCTTCTCCCCGTCTCCCTCAAACCCCACCTACCCACCTTCTCCCCCGTCTCCCTCACTCTCCACCTACCCACCTTCACCCCGTCTCCCTCAATCCCCACCTACCCACCTTCTCCCCGTCTCCCTCAATCCCCACCTACCCACCTTCACCCCATCTCCCTCAATCCCCACCTACCCACCTTCACCCGGTCTCCCTCAATCCCCACCTACCCACCTTCACCCGGTCTCCCTCAATCCCCACCTAACCACCTTCTCCCCGTCTCCCTCGATCCCCACCTACCCTCCTTCTCCCCATCTCCCTCAATCCCCACCTACCCACCTTCACCCCGTCTCCCTCAATCCCCACCTACCCACCTTCTCCCCGTCTCCCTCAATCCCCACCTACCCACCTTCTCCCCGTCTCCCTCAATCCCCCCCTTCTCCGATGTCTCTGAGTTTTAGGGGACTGTGGACGTTGGGCTCAGTGAGTGTTTGAAATCAGAGTGTGGAGTAAATGTGAGGGGACAATGTGCCTCACTTGGACTCTCTTACCAGGGCCTCCATGGTTACCAGCGTGTGGTTGATATTTGCCAGTGAATATGCTGCCTGGTACATCCCATCATTAATCTCACTGTTGCCATAGAAACCAATCCCAATTCCTGTACTGAGAGAATGAAAGGAAGTGTTTGTATTCTCAAAGTCACACCAATTATAGGTAATTCTATTCATAAATGGCCAACACCCAACCAGCTCTGAACCCCTCGATTAGATTCCAGTCTGTAACTCACTCCTGGGTATCTGTTATTATATATATAAACCCCCCCGAACCCCTCGATTAGATTCCAGTCTGTAACACACCCCCGGGTATCTGTTATTCTATATATAAACCACCCCGAAACCCTCGATTAGATTCCAGTCTGTAACTCACTCCCGGGTATCTGTTATTCTATATATAAACCCCCCCGAACCCCTCGATTAGATTCCAGTCTGTAACACACCCCCGGGTATCTGCTATTCTATATATAAACCCCCCCGAACCCCTCGATTAGATTCCAGTCTGTAACTCACTCCCGGGTATCTGTTATTATATATATAAACCACCCCGAACCCCTCGATTAGATTCCAGTCTATAACTCACTCCCGGGTATCTGTTATTATATATATAAACCACCCCGAACCCCTCGATTAGATTCCAGTCTATAACTCACTCCCGGGTATCTGTTATTCTATATATAAACCCCCCCGAACCCCTCGATTAGATTCCAGTCTGTAACTCACTCACGGGTATCTGTTATTCTACATATAAACCACCCCGAACCCCTCGATTAGATTCCAGTCTGTAACTCACTCACGGGTATCTGTTATTCTATATATAAATCCCCACAAACTTACTCCTGGATATCTGTCATTCCATGTATAAAGCCCCACAAAATGCTTGAGCAGATTCCAGTCTGTAACTCATTCCAGGGTATCTGCTATTCTGTATATAAACCACCCCGATCCCCTCGATTAGATTCCAGTCTGTAACTCCCTCCCGGGTATCTGTTATTCTATATATCAACCACCCAGAACCCCTTGATTAGATTTCAGTCTGTAACTCACTCCCGGGTATCTGTTACTCTATATATAAACCACCCCAAACCCCTCGATTAGATTCCAGTCTGTAACTCACTCCCGGGTATCTTTTATTCTAGATATAAACCCCCTGAACCCCTCGACTAGATTCCAGTCTGTAACTCACTCCCGGGTATCTGTTATTCTATATATAAACCCCGCGAACCCCTCGATTAGATTCCAGTCTGTAACTCACTCCCACGTATATGTTATTCTATATATAAAACATCCCGAACCACTCGATTAGACTCCAGTCTGTAACTCACTCCCGGGTACCTGTTATTCTAAATATAAACCACCCCGAAACCCTCGATCGGGTTCCAGTCTGTAACTCACTCCCGGGTATCTGATATTCCATTTCTAAACCCCCACGAACACCTCGATTAGATTCCACTCTGTACCACATTACTGGGTATCTTTAATTCTGTAAGCAAACCCCACCGAAACACTCGATTAGATTCCAGTCTGTAACCCTCTCACGGGTATCTGTAATCCTATATATAAACCACTCCCAGCTCCTCGATTAGATTCCAGTCTGTAACTCACTACCAGGTATCTTTTATTCTAAACATAAATCACCCTGAACCCCTCGATTAGATTCCAGTCTGTAACTCACTCCTGGCTATCCGTTATTCTATATATAAACAACCCCGAACCCCTCAATTAGATTCCAGTCTGTAATGCACTCATGGGTATCTGTTATTCTATATATAAACCATCCCAAGCCCCTGGATGAGATTCCAGTTTGCAACGTACTACCGGCTATCTGTTATGCTGTATATAAACCACCCCGCAAAACCTCGGTTAGATTCTAGTCTTTAACTCACTCCAGGGAATCTGCAATTCTAGATATAAACCACTCGAACCCCTCGATTAGGTTTCAGTCTGTAGCTCACTCCCGGGTATCTGTTATTCTATATATAAACCACCCCGAACCTCTCGATTAGATTCCAATCTGTAACTCACTCCCGGATATCTATTATTCTATATATAAACCACCCCGAACCCCTCGATTAGATTCCAGTCTATAACTCACTCCCGGGTATCTGTTATTCTATATATAAACCACCCCGAACCCCTCGATTAGATTCCAGACTGTAACTCACTCCCGGGTATCTATTATTCTATATATAAACCACCCCGAACCCCTCGATTAGATTCCAGTCTATAACTCACTCCCGGGTATCTGTTATTCTATATATAAACCACCCCGAACCCCTCGATTAGATTCCAGTCTGTAACTCACTCCCGGGTATCTGTTATTCTATATATAAACCACCCCGAACACCTCAATTAGATTCCAGTCTGTAACTCACTCCCAGGTATCTGTTATTCTATATATAAACGCCCCCGAACCCCTCGATTAGATTCCAGTGTGTAACTCAATCCCGGGTGTCTATTATTCTAGATATAAACCCCCTGAACCCCTCGACTAGATTCCAGTCTGTAACTCACTCCTGGTTTTCTGTTATTCTATATATAAACCCCCTGAACCCCTCGACTAGATTCCAGTCTGTAACTCACTCCCGGGTATCTGTTATTCTATATATAAACCACCCCGAACCCCTCGATTAGATTCCAGTCAGTAACTCACTCCTGGTTTTCTGTTATTCTATATATAAACCCCCCGAACCCCTCGATTAGATTCCAGTCTGTAACTCACTCCCAGGTATATGTTATTCTATATATAAACCACCCCGAACCCCTCGATTAGATTCCAGTCTGTAACTCACTCCCGGGTATCTGATTTTCCATTTCTAAACCTCCACGAGAACCCGATTAGATTCCAGTCTGTACCACATTACTGGGTATCTTTAATTCTGTAAGCAAACCCCCCCGAAACACTCGATTAGATTCCAGTCTGTAACCCTCTCACGGGTATCTGTAATTCTGTATATAAACCACTCCGAGCTCCTCGATTAGATTCCAGTCTGTAACTCACTCCTGGGTATCTGTTATTGTATATATAAACCACCTGAACCCCTCGATTATATTCCAGTCTGTAGCTCACTACCAGGTATATGTTATTCTATATATAAAACATCCCGAACCCCTCGATTAGATTGCAGTCTGTAACTCACTCCCGGGTACCTGTTATTCTATATATAAACCACCCCCAACCCCTCGATTAGATTCCAGTCTGTAACTCACTCCCGTGTATCTGTTATTCTATATATAAACCACCCCGAAACCCTTGATCGTTTTCCAGTCTGTAACTCACTCCCGGGTATCTGATATTCCATTTCTAAACCTCCACGAACACCTCGATTAGATTCCAGTCTGTACCAAATTACTGGGTATCTTTAATTCTGTAAGCAAACCCCCCCGAAACACTCGATTAGATTCCAGTCTGTAACCCTCTCACGGGTATCTGTAATCCTATATATAAACCACTCCGAGCTCCTCGATTAGATTCCAGTCTGTAACTCACTCCTGGGTATCTGTTATTGTATATATAAACCACCCGAACCCCTCGATTATATTCCAGTCTGTAGCTCACTACCAGGTATCTTTTATTCTAAACATAAATCACCCTGAACCCCTCGATTAGATTCCAGTCTGTAGCTCACTCCCGGGTATCTATTATTCTATATATAAACCACCCCGAACCCCTCAATTAGATTCCAGTCTGTAGCTCACTACCAGGTATCTTTTATTCTATATATAAATCACCCTGAACCCCTCGATTAGATTCCAGTCTGTAACTCACTACCGGGTATCTGTTATTCTATATATAAACCACCCGAACCCCTCGATTAGATTCCAGTCTGTAGCTCATAACCGGGTATCTGTTATTCTAAATATAAACCACCCGAACCCCTCGATTAGATTCCAGTCTGTAGCTCATAACCGGGTATCTGTTATTCTATATATAAACCACCCCGAACCCCTCGATTAGATTCCAGTCAGTAACTCACTCCTGGGTATCCGTTATTCTATATATAAACAACCCCGAACCCCTCGATTAGATTCCAGTCTGTAATGCGCTCATGGGTATCTGTTATTCTATATATAAACCCCCCAAACCCCTCGATTAGATTCCAGTCTATAACTCACTCCCGAGTATCTGCTATTCTGTATATAAACCACCCTGAACCCCTCGATTAGATTTCAGTCTGTAACTCACTCCCGGGTATCTGATATTCCATTCCTAAACCCCCACGACCACCTCGATTAGATTCCAGTCTGTACCAAATTACTGGGTATCTTTAATTCTGTAAGCAAACCCCCCCCGAAACACTCGATTAGATTCCAGTCTGTTACCCTCTCACGGGTATCTGTAATCCTATATATAAACCACTCCGAGCTCCTCGATTAGATTCCAGTCTGTAACTCACTCCTGGGTATCTGTTATTGTATATATAAACCACCCCGAACCCCTCGATTATCTTCCAGTCTGTAACTCACTCCCGGGTATCTATTATTCTATATATAAACCACCCGAAACCCTCGATTAGATTTCAGTCTGTAGCTCATAACCGGGTATCTGTTATTCTATATATAAACCACCCGAACCCCTCGATTAGATTCCAGTCTGTAGCTGACTACCAGGTATCTGTTATTCTATATATAAATCACCCTGAACCCCTTGATTAGATTCCAGTCTGTAATTCACTCCCGGGTATCTTTTATTCTATGTATAAATCACCCTGAACCCCTCGATTAGATTCCAGTCAGCAACTCACTCCTGGGTATCCGTTATTCTATATATAAACAACCTCGAACCCCTCGATTAGATTCCAGTCTGTAATGCGCTCATGGGTATCTGTTATTCTATATATAAACCCCCCGAACCCCTCGATTAGATTCCAGTCTGTAACTCACTCCCGGCTATCTGTTATTCAATACATAAACCCCCCCGAACCCCTCGATTAGATTCCAGTCTGTAACTCACTCCAGGGTATCTGTTATTCAATACATAAACCCCCCCGAACCCCTCGATTAGATTCCAGACTGTAACTCACACCCGGGTGTCAGTTAATCTAAATATAAACCACCACCAAACCCTTGATTAGATTCCAGTCTGTAACTCACTCCTGGGTATCTGTTATTCTATATATAAACCCCCCTGAACCCCTCGATTAGATTCCAGTCTGTAACTCACTCCCGGGTATCTGTTATTCTATATATAAATCCCCTAAACCCCTCGATTAGATTCCAGTCTGTAACTCACTCCCGGGTATCTGTTATTCTATATATAAACCACTCCCGAACCCCTCGATTAGATTCCAGTCTGTATCTCACTCCCGGGTATCTGTTATTTTATATATAAACGAGCCTGAACCCGTCGATTAGATTCCAGACTGTAACTCACTCAAGGGTATCTGCTATTCTGTATATAGAGCACCCCAAACGCCTCAAAGTGATTCAAATCTGTTTGTCACTCCCGGGTATTGGTTATTCAATATATAAACAACCCAGAAACCATAGTTTAGACTCAGGTCAGTAACTCACTCCTGGGTATCGGTTATTCTGTACGTAAACCACCCCGAACCCCTCGATTACATTCCAGTCTGTAACTCACTCCCAGGTATCTGTTATTTTAAATATAAACACCCCGCACCCCTCTATTAGATTCCAGTCAGTAACTCACTCCTGGGTATCTGTTATTCTATATATAAACCACCTCGACCCCACGATTAGATTCCAGTCTTTAACTCACTCCCGGGTATCTGTTATTCTATATATAAACCCCCCTGAAACCCTCGATTAGATTCCAGTCTTTAACTCACTCCCGGGTATCTGTTATTCTATATATAAACCCCCCTGAAACCCTCGATTAGATTCCAGTCAGTAACTCACTCCTGGGTATCTGTTATTCTATATATAAACCCCCCGAACCCCTCGATTAGATTCCAGTCTGTAACTCATTCCCGGGTATCTGATATTCCATTTCTAAACCCCCACGAACACCTCGATCGGATTCCAGTCTATAACTCACTCCTGGGTATCTGTTATTCTATATATAAACCACCTCGACCCCACGATTAGATTCCAGTCTTTAACTCACTCCCGGGTATCTGTTATTCTATATATAAACCAGCCTGAATCCCTCGATTAAATTCCAGTCTGTAACTCACTCCCGGGTATCTGTTATTCTATATATAAACCACCCCGAACCCCTCGATTAGATTCCAGTCTGTAACTCACTCCCGGGTATCTGTTATTCTATATATAAACCCCCCCGAACCCCTCGATTAGATTCCAGTCTGTAACTCACTCCCGGGTACCTGTTATTCTAAATATAAACCACCCCGAAACCCTCGATCGGGTTCCAGTCTGTAACTCATTCCCGGGTATCTGATATTCCATTTCTAAACCCCCAAGAACACCTCGATTAGATTCCAGTCTGTACCACATTACTGGGTATCTTTAATTCTGTAAACAGACCCCCCAAAACACTCGATTAGATTCCAGTCTGTAACTCACTCCTGGGTATCTGTTATTCTATCTATAAACCCCCTGAAACCCTCGATTAGATTCCAGTCTGTAACTCATTCCCGGGTATCTGTTATTCAATACATAAACCCCCCCGAACCCCTCGATTAGATTCCAGACTGTAACTCACTCCCGGGTATCTGTTATTCTATATATAAACCACCCCGAACCCCTCGATTAGATTCCAGACTGTAACTCACTCCCGGGTATCTGTTATTCTATATATAAACCTCCACGAACACCTCGATTAGATTCCAATCTGTAACACATTACTGGGTATCTTTAATTCTGTAAACAACCCCCCCCTAACCCCTCGATTAGATTCCAGTCAGTAACCGTCTCACGGGTATCTGTTATTCTATGTGTAAACCACTCCAAGCCCTTGAATAGATTCCAGTCTGTAACTCACTCCCGGGTATCTCTTATTCTATATATAAACCACCCGAACCTCTCAGTTAGATTCCAGTCAGTAGCTCACTACCGGGTATCTGTTTTTCTGTATATAAACCATGCTAAACCCTTCGATTATATTCCAATCTGTGACTCAATACCGGGTATCTGTTATTCTATATATAAATCACCCTGAACCCCTCAATTAGATTCCAGCCTGTAACTCACTCCCGTGTATCTGTTATTCTGTATATAAACCACCCCGAGCACCTCGATTAGATTCCAGCCTGTAACTCACTCCCGTGTATCTGTTATTCTGTATATAAACCACCCCGAACCCCTCGATTAGATTGCAGTCTGTAATTCACTCCCGGGTATCTGTTATTCTATATATAAACCACCCCGAATCCCTCGATTAGATTCCAGTCCGTAACTCACTCCCGGGTATCTATTATTCTATATATAAACCCCCCGAACCCCTCGATTAGATTCCAGTCTGTAATTCACTCCCGGGTATCTGTTATTCTATATATAAACCCCCCCGAACCCCTCGATTAGATTCCAGTCTGTAACTCACTCCCGGGTATCTGTTATTCTATATATAAACCACCCCGAACCCCTCGATTAGATTCCAGTCTGTAACTCACTCCCGGGTGCTGTTATTCTATATATAAACCACCCCGAACCCCTCGATTAGATTCCAGACTGTAACTCACTCCCGGGTATCTGTTATTCTATATATAAACCCCCCCGAACCCCTCGATTAGATTCCAGTCTGTAACTCACACCCGGGTATCTATTATTCTATATATAAACCACCCCGAACCCCCGATTTGATTCCAGCCTGTAACTCACTCCCGGGTATCTGTTATTCTATATATAAACCCCCCCGCAACCCTCGATTAGATTCCAGTCTGTAACTCACTCCCGGGTATCTGTTATTCTGTATATAAACCACCCCGAACCCCTCGATTAGATTCCAGTCTGTAACTCACTCCCGGGTATCTGTTATTCTATATATAAACCACCCCGAGCCCCGCGATTAGATTCCAGTCTGTAACTCACTCCCGGATATCTGTTATTCTATATATAAACCACCCCGAACACCTCAATTAGATTCCAGTCTGTAACTCACTCCCGGGTATCTGTTATTCTATATATAAACCCCCCCGCAACCCTCGATTAGATTCCAGTCTGTAACTCACTCCCGGGTATCTGTTATTCTATATATAAACCCCCCCGCAACCCTCGATTAGATTCCAGTCTGTAACTCACTCCCGGGTATCTGTTATTCTGTATATAAACCACCCCGAACCCCTCGATTAGATTCCAGTCTGTAACTCACTCCCGGGTATCTGTTATTCTATATATAAACCGCCCCGAACCCCTCGATTAGATTCCAGTCTGTAACTCACTCCCGGGTATCTGTTATTCTATATATAAACCGCCCCGAGCACCTCGATTAGATTCCAGTCTGTAACTCATTCCCGGGTATCTGTTATTCTATATATAAACCACCCTGAACCCCTCGATTAGATTCCAGTCTGTAACTCACTCCCGGGTATCTGTTATTCTGTATATAAACCCCCCCGAACCCCTCGATTAGATTCCAGTCTGTAACTCATTCCCGGGTATCTGTTATTCTATATATAAACCAGCCTGAACCCCTCGATTAGATTCCAGTCTGTAACTCACTCCCGGGTATCTGTTATTCTATATATAAACCACCCCGAACCCCTCGATTAGATTCCAGTCTGTAACTCACTCCCGGGTGTCTGTTATTCTATATATAAACCCCCCGAACCCCTCGATTAGATTCCAGTCTGTAACTCACTCCCGGGTATCTGTTATTCTGTATATAAACCACCCCCGAACCCCTCGAATAGATTCCAGTCTGTAACTCACTCCCGGGTATCTGTTATTCTATATATAAACCACCCCAAACCCCTCGATTAGATTCCAGTCTGTAACTCACTCCCGGGTGCTGTTATTCTATATATAAACCACCCCGAACCCCTCGATTAGATTCCAGACTGTAACTCACTCCCGGGTATCTGTTATTCTATATATAAACCCCCTGAAACCCTCGATTAGATTCCAGTCTGTAACTCATTCCCGGGTATCTGTTATTCAATACATAAACCCCCCCGAACCCCTCGATTAGATTCCAGACTGTAACTCACTCCCGGGTATCTGTTATTCTATATATAAACCACCCCGAACCCCTCGATTAGATTCCAGACTGTAACTCACTCCCGGGTATCTGTTATTCTATATATAAACCTCCACGAACACCTCGATTAGATTCCAATCTGTAACACATTACTGGGTATCTTTAATTCTGTAAACAACCCCCCCCTAACCCCTCGATTAGATTCCAGTCAGTAACCGTCTCACGGGTATCTGTTATTCTATGTGTAAACCACTCCAAGCCCTTGAATAGATTCCAGTCTGTAACTCACTCCCGGGTATCTCTTATTCTATATATAAACCACCCGAACCTCTCAGTTAGATTCCAGTCAGTAGCTCACTACCGGGTATCTGTTTTTCTGTATATAAACCATGCTAAACCCTTCGATTATATTCCAATCTGTGACTCAATACCGGGTATCTGTTATTCTATATATAAATCACCCTGAACCCCTCAATTAGATTCCAGCCTGTAACTCACTCCCGTGTATCTGTTATTCTGTATATAAACCACCCCGAGCACCTCGATTAGATTCCAGCCTGTAACTCACTCCCGTGTATCTGTTATTCTGTATATAAACCACCCCGAACCCCTCGATTAGATTGCAGTCTGTAATTCACTCCCGGGTATCTGTTATTCTATATATAAACCACCCCGAATCCCTCGATTAGATTCCAGTCCGTAACTCACTCCCGGGTATCTATTATTCTATATATAAACCCCCCGAACCCCTCGATTAGATTCCAGTCTGTAATTCACTCCCGGGTATCTGTTATTCTATATATAAACCCCCCCGAACCCCTCGATTAGATTCCAGTCTGTAACTCACTCCCGGGTATCTGTTATTCTATATATAAACCACCCCGAACCCCTCGATTAGATTCCAGTCTGTAACTCACTCCCGGGTGCTGTTATTCTATATATAAACCACCCCGAACCCCTCGATTAGATTCCAGACTGTAACTCACTCCCGGGTATCTGTTATTCTATATATAAACCCCCCCGAACCCCTCGATTAGATTCCAGTCTGTAACTCACACCCGGGTATCTATTATTCTATATATAAACCACCCCGAACCCCCGATTTGATTCCAGCCTGTAACTCACTCCCGGGTATCTGTTATTCTATATATAAACCCCCCCGCAACCCTCGATTAGATTCCAGTCTGTAACTCACTCCCGGGTATCTGTTATTCTGTATATAAACCACCCCGAACCCCTCGATTAGATTCCAGTCTGTAACTCACTCCCGGGTATCTGTTATTCTATATATAAACCACCCCGAGCCCCGCGATTAGATTCCAGTCTGTAACTCACTCCCGGATATCTGTTATTCTATATATAAACCACCCCGAACACCTCAATTAGATTCCAGTCTGTAACTCACTCCCGGGTATCTGTTATTCTATATATAAACCCCCCCGCAACCCTCGATTAGATTCCAGTCTGTAACTCACTCCCGGGTATCTGTTATTCTATATATAAACCCCCCCGCAACCCTCGATTAGATTCCAGTCTGTAACTCACTCCCGGGTATCTGTTATTCTGTATATAAACCACCCCGAACCCCTCGATTAGATTCCAGTCTGTAACTCACTCCCGGGTATCTGTTATTCTATATATAAACCGCCCCGAACCCCTCGATTAGATTCCAGTCTGTAACTCACTCCCGGGTATCTGTTATTCTATATATAAACCGCCCCGAGCACCTCGATTAGATTCCAGTCTGTAACTCATTCCCGGGTATCTGTTATTCTATATATAAACCACCCTGAACCCCTCGATTAGATTCCAGTCTGTAACTCACTCCCGGGTATCTGTTATTCTGTATATAAACCCCCCGAACCCCTCGATTAGATTCCAGTCTGTAACTCATTCCCGGGTATCTGTTATTCTATATATAAACCAGCCTGAACCCCTCGATTAGATTCCAGTCTGTAACTCACTCCCGGGTATCTGTTATTCTATATATAAACCACCCCGAACCCCTCGATTAGATTCCAGTCTGTAACTCACTCCCGGGTGTCTGTTATTCTATATATAAACCCCCCGAACCCCTCGATTAGATTCCAGTCTGTAACTCACTCCCGGGTATCTGTTATTCTGTATATAAACCACCCCCGAACCCCTCGAATAGATTCCAGTCTGTAACTCACTCCCGGGTATCTGTTATTCTATATATAAACCACCCCAAACCCCTCGATTAGATTCCAGTCTGTAACTCACTCCCGGGTGCTGTTATTCTATATATAAACCACCCCGAACCCCTCGATTAGATTCCAGACTGTAACTCACTCCCGGGTATCTGTTATTCTATATATAAACCCCCCCCGAACCCCTCGATTAGATTCCAGTCTGTAACTCACACCCGGGTATCTATTATTCTATATATAAACCACCCCGAACCCCCGATTTGATTCCAGCCTGTAACTCACTCCCGGGTATCTGTTATTCTATATATAAACCCCCCCGCAACCCTCGATTAGATTCCAGCCTGTAACTCACACCCGGGTATCTGTTATTCTATATATAAACCCCCCCGCAACCCTCGATTAGATTCCAGTCTGTAACTCACTCCCGGGTATCTGTTATTCTATATATAAACCCCCCGAACCCCTCGATTAGATTCCAGTCTGTAACTCACACCCGGGTATCTGTTATTCTATATATAAACCACCCCGAACCCCTCGATTAGATTCCAGTCTGTAACTCACTCCCAGGTATCTGTTATTCTATATATAAACCAGCCGAACCCCTCGATTAGATTCCAGTCTGTAACACACTCCCGGGTATCTGTTATTCTATATATAAACCACCCCGAGCCCCGCGATTAGATTCCAGTCTGTAACTGACTCCTGGTTTTCCCTTATCCTCTTCCCACACCCTGTATGGCCCTCGCTTACCAACAGATGATGACTGCTAGCAGGCTGCTCCACGATGTGCAGTGAGACTCCGGCCTCTTGCGCTCCTGTTTCTCACCCTGGGAGCAGCAGCATAGGCGGACAATGTAAATGAGAATCAGCAGCAGGTTCAGGGCCAGACACAGGATCGCAAATCCCGCCAGGAACAGGAGGGCCTGCGGAGGATGGGGGCAGCCGTGGCAGGAGCGGTGGAGATGTCCCCGAGTCACGGAGACAGAGAATTGGAGCGTGAGATAGGAGGCGGAGAGGCACAGGCAGAGAGAGGGAGACGTTTTGAGGGAGACAGAGAAGGGGACAGAGAGGGAGAGAAAGTTAGCGAGAGAGGGGGGGGGGGCGGTGGGGAGAGCAGGATGCAGGAGAGAGAGTGAGAGTGGGATGGAGTGAGAGACATGGGCGGAGAGAGACATTGGGGTGGGCAGTGGGGGGGTGGAGATAGAGAGATGTGGGGGCGAGAGAGATGGGGTGAAGTGTGATGTGGGGGAGAGAGATGGGGTGATGCGGGGGAGAGAGATGGGGTGAAGTGTGATGTGGGGGAGAGAGATGGGGTGAAGTGTGATGTGGGGGAGAGAGATGGGGTGAAGTGTGATGTGGGGGAGAGAGATGGGGTGAAGTGTGATGTGGGGGAGAGAGATGGGGTGAAGTGTGATGTGGGGGAGAGAGATGGGGTGATGTGGGGGAGAGAGATGTGGGGGAGAGAGATGTGGGGGAGAGAGATGGGGTGAAGTGTGATGCGGGGGAGAGAGATGGGGTGATGTGGGGGAGAGAGATGGGGTGAAGTGTGATGTGGGGGAGAGAGATGGGGTGAAGTGTGATGCGGGGGAGAGAGATGTGGGGGAGAGAGATGGGGTGAAGTGTGATGCGGGGGAGAGAGATGGGGTGATGTGGGGGAGAGAGATGGGGTGAAGTGTGATGTGGGGGAGAGAGATGTGGGGGAGAGAGATGGGGTGAAGTGTGATGTGGGGGAGAGAGATGGGGTGAAGTGTGATGCGGGGGAGAGAGATGGGGTGAAGTGTGATGTGGGGGAGAGAGATGGGGTGAAGTGTGATGCGGGGGAGAGAGATGGGGTGAAGTGTGATGTGGGGGAGAGAGATGAGGTGATGTGTGATGTGGGGGAGAGAGATGGGGTGAAGTGTGATGTGGGGGAGAGAGATACGGGGGAGAGAGATGGGGTGAAGTGTGATGTGGGGGAGAGAGATGGGGTGAAGTGTGATGTGGGGGAGAGAGATGGGGTGAAGTGTGATGTGGGGGAGAGAGATGTGGGGGAGAGAGATGGGGTGAAGTGTGATGTGGGGGAGAGAGATGGGGTGAAGTGTGATGTGGGGGAGAGAGATGGGGTGAAGTGTGATGTGGGGGAGAGAGATGCGGGGGAGAGAGATGGGGTGAAGTGTGATGTGGGG
>JANJGN010000039.1:655000-895000 GCA_026770705.1 Isurus oxyrinchus
TTTCCAGATTCCTGAGATAATGAGGCAGCCCATGGCCCAATGAAGCATATTCTGGACAATGTACTGTCTTTGGCTGACAATTGGCAAACAACGTTCACACCAGACAAGTGCCAGGCAATGACCGTCTCCAAAAGAGTTAATCTAAACAATACCTGTTTTCGCTCAATGGCATTGACAAATGTCCCACGATCAGCATTGTAACTGTTACCACTGACCGGAAAGTGAACTGGATTAGGCATATAAACACGATGTCTAATAATCCACTTCAGAGGCGGCAAGTAACACACTTCCTGGTTCCCAAAATCCTATCGACAATCTTCAAGGGAAAAGAAAGGATTGTGATGCTATATTCTCCACTTGCCTAAATACGTGCAGCTCTAACAAAACCCAAGAAGCTTGACAGCATCAAGGACAAAGCAGCCGCTTGATGGACACTACACCAACAGACATTTTGTTCCTCCACCGGCGATGAACAATGGCAGCTGTCCGTGCCACCTATAAGAAGCAATTCAGGGATACACGAAGGCTCCTTAGGCAGCACTTTCCAAACTCACAACCGGTACCACCTAGCAGGATAAGGGGCAGCAGGTTACCGGGAACACCAATACCTGGAAGATCCCCTCAAGCTATTCGCAACTCTGATTTGGAAATATATCGCTGTGCCTTCAATATCATGTGTCAAAATCCTGGAAATCCATCCCTATCAGCACTGTGGGTGTACGGGCACAGCAGGGACTGCTGTGGTTCATGAAGCAGCTCATCACCATCTTCACAAGCGTAACTATTTATCGGCAAGAAATGATGTGCCAGCGATTGAAGCCAAAATAACGTATATGAATAATAAAAAAGTTGACTATGTGGCTCCACAACTTCTGCGCTTTCATATTCTCCACTCTGAGAACCATGCTCTACCACAGTCACATCAATGTTCCAGCTTCCTCTGACACTCTGCTCTAGCTACTTACCTCCTGCTCTTTTATTAAATCTCTGCTCTGGGAGAACAGCCCCTGTAACCTTTCAGTCTGTGCTTTGATTATCTCGCTCCCGATCTTTCTACTTCTCTCCTCTGACAGCTCAGATACCGCTCTTTTTAAATCTCTCCTCTCACAGCCCAGCTCCCGCTCAATTTAAGTCCCGATGTCTCAACCCACCGCTCTTTTTAAAAATACCACCTGTTGCTGCTCAGCCTCCATCTCTCTCTAATTCAGTGCTCTCACTGTTCAGCTGCAATACCAAGAATATAACTAAATATGACTTTGCAGCCAAGCGTCCAGCCCGGAATTGGAGACAGCTGAGATTAATTGAGAATGATCACGGATTTGTAAAAGGCATCCCTTTGTCTAAGTACATCCTGGAACAACATAGTTTGCAATCTAATGTCACAACTGGAAAAATTAAGGATGATAATACAGGAGTGGTTGGCTAACTGGATTTTGAGGTATTAATTGACAACCTACTGCAGATAGAGCTGGTAAGAAAATTTCAGGCTTATGAAAGAGGGCAGAAGCGGGGTGTCTCTATCCAATTGGATACATTTCGGTAACACACCGAAAACATAAACTGTTGGTAATCGTTTTGTTTCAGTCTGCATGAAGTTAGCCACTGGTTTTCCCCAAGAATCTATGTTCGTTTTGCTGTCAATAAACCAGTTGGATCTTAGAATACAGCACAACGTCTCAAACCGTGTGAATTATACACACAAAGTGGGCTGGGTGTTAACCAGTGAGGATGATACGAATCCGTTGCAATTGGACACGGAGAAACGAGCAGAATTGGCAGGGAATTAGCAGATGCAATTAGATGCATTGCAGGGTAAAACAATGCATGTTGGCTGATGGGGTAGAGAGGGGTAATGGAAGCAGAATGACACTGTTAGAAAGAATGTGGCTGAATAGGGTGAGCAGGGGGACAAGCTTCGATATCTGAATGTGGTGGACACAGCCATGCTGAGGGTATGGCTCATCGTGGTGAAGGCGACTGGCACCGCACTTTGGGGGTGGGGGGAGGGGGGGTGATGTGGGGCGCGCTGTGCTGACTTTTGAATGTGGCGACCTTTCCTTTCTGGGTAAGATTGGAGGAGTCTGTCTAACTGAGGTAGATGAGTGACACTATTCGTATTTAGAATGCAATGGCTTCCACGTGCAGTGAGAGATAGAAACAGAGGAAATATCGCTCGGATGTGGAAAAAAAAGGCAGAAAAAAATGAGAAAATGATAAGAACCTGAAACGTTCTCTGTTTACCTGAAGAGTCAGAGCTCCATCAAGTTGAGGACCAATTGGAAGAAGCTTTGAGGATGTCAAGGACACGATCTGCAATCTGCTTGAGGAACTTCAATGCACTTCATCAAGCGTGGCTCAGTCACCCTATTACTTTCCAAACTGGCCGGCTCATAAATCAGTTTGCTGCTGGACTGGCTCAGTAGCAGCTGGTGAGGGAACCAGCAAAAAGGAACACAAATCTACGTTACCTTCTCCTCACAAATTTTTCTGTTTTAGATGCATGTAAACATGAAAGCATAAGTAAGAGTTAGCACCTCACAATTGTATTGGGGACTAACTCCCGTGCTCACACTGAGATATCCTCCATCCTATAACGTGACTCTATGAGTGCGTTAAATGGAATAGTTATACTATTCTACCAACTGGAAAATGGGCATCCATTATTCGCCATGGGAGAACAACGGCAGCAGCATTGTATATAACCACAAACTGTAACCCCTTGACCCTGCATATACCTCACGTTGCAATTAATATCAAACTGTAGCTAAACACTGGTTATCAGAAGAGCGTTGGCCGTGAGGGGTGAGGGTGTGATGTGGGGTGCTGACATTTGGGAACACTGCCAGACATTCCTTAAAGTGAATTGAAATACTTTCAAAAACACGCTGCAAAGCTGCAACAAATTGAAACGTAATTTACAAACATGCAAAGAAACATGTGATATGCAGACCAAAATGATCCCAAAATAAACGGACCAGATGTTAAATCATCAGTTTTTCCACATGCGTGAGTATGAGTAAAAACACAGCGAACTGAAGTGGAGGTTGCACAAACATTCCCAACCTCATTAATGGGGGAGCTGAACACATGACCGCATATGACATAGCAGAAATATTTGCAAAAATTCCAACCATAGGTCGCGCATGGATGATCCAAATAGGCAACACGTTTTGTCCACAGTATCACAAATGCCAGTCTTCAGCCAGATAAAATCACTCTACGTGCTATCAAGAGAATGCTGAAGGCACTGGATACTGCTAAGAGTAAAGACCCTGAAAAACCGCTGGCATATTACCGAGGACGTTAGCTTCCCAGCGGCTAAAACACTCGAATTTACCTGGAAATGTAGACAAGTGCTCTGGTTTGTTCTGTCCACTAATTTAGAAAACCATCCAAGTCGACAAAATGCGACCCCATTAATGTACTCTCGATCATCTGAAGGAAATGCTGGTGGAGGCAGTTGACAATGCTTACAATTGACATTAATTCAGCAATAAATTGTTCGCTGATGCTCAGTTTGGAATCTGCAAGAATCCCTCAGCTCCTGACCTAGTTTCAAACCCGGGGGCACATATGCACAAATCAGGTAAACTCTTGAGGTGAGAGTGAGAGTGACCGTCTTTGGTATCAAGGCGAGAATTTACCGTTCTTTCACTGCTGGCCTTGTTCCACTCTGCCATGACTATGTTCCCACATCCAGGCTGCCCTTTTTAGGTGGCCAGGAAATGAATTGTCAGCGGAATGCTGGCATTTATCAATTCAGACAAAACCATGTGACTACACATTTTGTATTGCACCTCAATATTATTTTCCGTTTTCTAATCGATTTCATAGTCAGGTTATCGCTACCTAAGAAACATAAAGTTGGAACAGGTACATTTATTTATGATTTGCAAATGTATTACTAGATATAATAGCACATTTGGAAATCATAATGAAGTCATCAAGCAAACTGCTAACTTGGCTTCTTGTCTAATTATAATTGTTCTGCCGTTTCTCTGCCTTGCAGCTAAATTGGTGACGACGGAATTCTGTCGCGGCGTAAGTCGGGGCTATCGAAATGTATCACTCGCTACCTGGTGGCCATGACAGGGGCGCATCGACTCGTCATTATCCTCGACATGATATTACCACACATTCCAATTGTTTTCCAGAAGCAGCTTCATTTCCTGAAGTTCATTACTGTGTGTAATGTCCATGCCGTTCTGAGTTGTGCAGCCACTAATTGTTCTGTCTGGTTCACTGTAACGTTCACTTTTAATCGATTTACAGTCATCTGTTGCCGGAAACTTAAATGTAAATATCGCACCAGAAAAACTGCGACTGTCGCCCTGGGAACAGTGACTGGTCTGAGCTGCACAAAGAACATGTTGTGGTATTTTATGGTAACAGGCCTGTGCTGAGGAACGTCCCCTGGTTTTGTTAGGTACGCGGGGGTTCTTGGTTGTCTCAGATCTGGGCAGCAATGGTGTTCACACATGAAATTCGAAATCCAGTAGTACCATTTACCCTGATTCTGGTGGTCATTGTTTACACGGTCAGACACATTTTATTGAGCAGCTGAGCCAGGAAGAGACTCAGGCCTCACAACACTGGGAAGATCCCCAGAGACCCAGGAATGTAAAGTCGAAAGAAAACCATTATTATATACTTTGCAATTTCAGCGAATTCCATCTTGTTATGGTCAGTGTTAATGCTTTATTCTATATGGACCGGATGTAATATTTGGGGTATCGATCTCTAATGACAGATGTGCTTGTGCTGGAATTGGGTTTAATGCTGCAGCATCTTAGTTGCTGCATGGAAACTTGCCATCACCAGGTTCAGAGCCCAGTCAAGAACGTATTCAAGCATCCCTTTCCTCTAATTGTTCAGTTCACTAAACAATTGAACAGAACAGCACACTGCACAGAACTTACTCACTGAGCACTTCCAGGATTTTCTGAGTTTATTCCATATTTTCGCTTGGAATTTGCTCTTGCACTTTTGGAAAAGATCATCGGAGGCGCCTTTCACAATGATGATGCACTGGGTGTTTGTTGCCTCGCAATGGTGATAGAGTGGAGCGGGACAGTCTTTTTGGAGACCAGATGAGGATCTGGTCTAGTAACTATGATGTCAGAGCAGGTGGCAACACCTGCCCTACAGTGACCAAACATTAACGTGTCCTTTTGCTTCGAAAGCCCTGGCTGATTCGTGAAGATCACTGGCCGGCACAAACCTGCTGCTCCATTGCAACAACACCTGCCTGCCCACAAGCTGTCTCCATGACTAACGGGCGCACCGGGTTTCAGGTGGTTGAGTATTGCGCCAAGTACATTGCAGGATGTGAAAAACTTACATTGACGACAATGGTGGATTTGATGTAGCAGGAACAAGCGATGAGCATGGGGGTGGTAATGGTATAATGGCGCAGATGTTATATACCAGGTTGACAAGCAAATATAGGATTATACCTCATGTTTACCTGGCTGATGGCTGATATACCTGATAGACCAGAGTAGGGTTTCGATTTCTAATGTAGATTGGAAAAGTTCGGATACAACAGATGTGAATCTTGTCTGGGGAGGCATGCCAGGTTCACTGGGGAATGAGATAGCAGGGAAAATGGTGGAGGGAAAACCTTTGTTGAATTGTGGTGATGCACATATGGAGCGAGGTAGGGGTGAATGAGATACAGGTTATGCTGCGTTGAATGCTCAAAATAAGGAGGTTCTACATATGGAGGGATTGATATGCCACATAAACTGGCGAGCTGGGGCGATATATAAAGTACATGGAAGTAGAGGAAGGAGGTACTGGAGAACAATCAGTGGAGCGTGATATATACCAGCAGCACAAGGAGAGGAGGTTGGTGTGCCAGGAACTGGTTCAGGTGTGGATAGGGAGGAGAGCCAAGTACACTGGGAGAGGTATAAAGTACACAATGGGATGTGGAGATATTCCTGTACAGTGGGTCCAGTCTGGTTGCCGAACAGATTGAGAGATAAACTAGGCATTGGGCCTGGCGTTTTTTTGTGCACAAAGTGGTGGAAAAAGCTATAAGTGAAGCAAATGAAGATGAGGTTGATATAAAAGGTAAACTGGCAGAGGGGTAAATATATAATACATGCTGCAGGGCAGGAAACGAAGAACAAGATTTTCCAGGGAATGAGGCGATGCATACCAGGTATGCTGCGGGGGCTGGGACTGGGGGAGTGTGGGGATATGCTAACTCCAATGGACGGGGAGTAATTTGTTCGGCTTGACACGGGAATGGGTGAAATATGGCACGTAAATCAGCGAGGAGGATGTTTATCAGCTACAACTGGGGGCTTGGGTGATGTATTACAGGAAAAGCGGGGAGGAGTAGATATATACCATGATCAGCGGGGGAGGAGCAACTGTAGAGGTTCTATTAGATGATCGTATCCGATGAAAGCAGCGAGGGGGGTATATATTCCGGCCACAATGGGGAAGTATGAGATTTACATCGGACGATCGGGAATTACCAATTTTCTCTCTGGAGGGAGAGCTATGAACCGATTTTCGGGGGAGGGGAAGTTCATGGCGGGTGACAGACATCGTAAATCCTTTCTCCCTCTCTCTCTCTCGCTCTCTCTCATTCTATCTCTCTCATAAAGATAGTTCAGCGTCTTAAATAGTCAGTCAAATATCTATATTAATCGTTATTGTTTCTGCATTTCAGCATTCTGCTAAGTTCAACTGAGAAATTACTTTATAAACCTCCTTGATGATTATTTAATCTCTAAGTGTTCAGGAATCTGCAACATCTGTTTCACTGTTTATGGAAATCCGCCAAAATATTTCCCACTGAGCACCAAACATGGAGCAGGGAGATCTCAGGACCCATCATGGTTTTAGTTCTGTCAAGATTGGCACAGGACCTCCTGTCACATTGTCGATGAGTGATGGAGGCAGGGGATTACGGGATTCATTCAGTGATCCTGACAACCACACATGTAACATGACACAGAGTCTGAAATGCAGCAATGGAAGCCCTCGCGCATTAGTATTGAATATAAACATAGTAAAACAACCAAAGATGCTTGACAAAGTGACAAGAGCAGCTCATATGCATAGGGCACATTTAGCACAATCCCATGGCCCAAGTTGCTTCAGCTTAGCTCCACAGAACAGAACTTGACAACTGTTCAAAGCATTCTTCAAAGTGGTTGGCCTTAAGAATTACCTTAAAGGAGGAAGGCGGGCCGAGGTCTGGAGTGGTGCTGGGAGGGATTCCAAAGCATGGACTGTAACCAACTGACGGCAAGTTCAGCAGTGGTGGAAAACTGACAGTTGGGAAGGTTCACGCAGCCAGAATTAGATGACCACAGTTATCACGGTAACTTGTGAGGGAGGAAGAAATTACAGCGATAGGGAAGGGAAAGCCATGAAGAGATATCACAAATGTCATTGTGACTTTTTGTTTGCAACTGACCAAGGAGGGAATGATTAGAAGGTTTCCCTCGCCTCCTGCTTATTAGCACAAATATTATTGACTTTTAATGAAGCAAGAAGTGGAGGTGTCACAGGTTATCAGATCGAGGTGAGTGCGCAAAGTACAGAAAGTCCGAATTAGAACACTATGTTTTTCTAAAATGAAAGCTCGCCTTTCAGAGATAATAGAGATGGAACAGATCACTAAACACACAGAAAAAACAGCTTTCCGAAATAATATGCTTGGTTTTGCTTTAAAAGTAAAAAAAAAATGTGCATTATTACATCGATCTTGTTTAATGTGAACACCTTTGTGGGCTGACGCTTTATTTAGCTTTTAGTGGTAACAGTGATTATTTCACCCTTTCCCCTCCCCCAGGAAAACTGACAGGATGCGCCTTATATCAGCAGATGCTTTTTACCCTCTGCTTATTTTTCTCTAAGCCTATTTATTTTTTTAATCTTGTTGCTCTGATCAAAGTGATAGGGCGAGGAGAAGCGAGGAAGGGAACATTAATCTGCGTCAAAAACCCAGGAGGGGACGGATTTATGTAGACAGTATTGCTTCCATTATTATTTTTACTGCAGCCAACACATACCCTCAGTGAAAGGAGAGTGAAATGGAAAGGGCAGGAGAGGGATTTGAACCTGTGGCTACAAAGCGGTGCAATAACTGTTCAGATGTTTGCCGAGCAGAGACTTAATGAGGTTAGTTACAGTCTGTTAAAAAATCAGCAGCTTCTCTCTCTCGGCCTCTCTTTCTTTCTCTCTCTCTCGCACACACACAGACCTCTCATCTCTCTCTTGCGTTCATTTATCTCTCTCTCTCCTCTTATCTCGTTTGTTTTCCCTGAAATAACATCGTCTTCACATTTTTTCCATGTTGCCGAATCCACCTCATCCATCTATCCTGCGCAGTATTCCCGGGATTGGAGCATTAAAAAGGGGAAAGTTACCTGGACATGGTAGTCAGTTCAAAAAAAACTGGATAAAGCAAACTCTAACGCAGGGAACTGATCTGTTTGTAAACACAGAGAAGTGGAAAACATTGGGATGCCTTATGGCTCTGGTTGGAGTGCATAACACAGAAATGTATGCAGGCACAGGGAGCTGATGCACGGTGTCAGGCTTACCGTTCTCCAGGCAGTGAAATTCATGTAACTATTCATAACTGAAGCGTTGGAGTTGACCCAGAGAGAACTCACACATTTGGACACTCTCAGAAACATTAGAGTTTTTATAAGCACAGAAAGCTTCCAAATGTATGAAATCAGGAAATAAATCCTCGCATAATATTCCCACCAATTGTGATAATGGATCTATTGGATTGTCTTTAAAAATCTAGTTTTGTAATGTCATTTAGGGGAAGAAATATTTCGCCTTCACACTGCTCGCCTACAAGTGATTCCAGTATCATGGTAACGTGGTTGACTCTTAACTGCCCTTTGAAATGGCCGAGCAAATAATCAGCTTTATAAACACGCTGCAGATAAGTGGAATAAGGGTGAAATGGAACTGCCTACCCAGCTTGAACCGAGGCACTGCTCAGCACCCAAATCTCTGGTAAAATTATGGATCAGCAACAAAAGCAGATCATAGCTGCGATGGTCACCACCGATGAATGACGAGGGCAAAGTGCAATTAAACCAGTCGAGACTCAGTTATATTTGGGGGCAAACAGAAATCCTGATCGTAATTGTATACCAGTTTGTTCAATCTTACGAAGTTAATAAGTATGTACCTACCTGGTAAAGTTACACATTCAATCTGCCTAAGTAGTAACACTGACCATAGACGTTGCACAGAACGTTATGGAATTGTGTCCTTCACAGGCCTGGATGAGTCCAACGTGGAAATACAAAGGAAATGAATCCGAAAAATCCACCTGCCTTTGTTTTTAACGTTACATATCTGGAATAAGTAGCAAGTTATTTCTTTTTTTTTAAAAAGTAATCATGAATTATTTAAATCCATCTAGTTCCCTGGCGATTTTTATGGAAGACTTTAACAGGTCTAGTTGGCATTTAACACAAAGCCCACAACAATGCCATTAACATTTAACTGTCTGCTGGAAAACTGGTCCGGAGGTCTGCACAGCCGAAAAGACATATACAAAATAATTACTGAACTCATGATTTTTGCGACTGATTAAGTTCTAAATGTCTTAAGCGTTAACGTTCTTTTAAAATTAAATAATATTTGTTACATTTACAGTTAATTAAACATTAATCTTGACTTTTTTTCCTTTGATTTCTTTCTCTCAGTGCAAGGTGTCCACTTATAGTACCCACAGAAATTGTTCCGCGACGAGATTGAGCAAGTTACCGCGGCTGATGAATTCTTTTTCTGTTTGTTCTCTTCTTCTAACCACCAGCAGGAAGGCATTTTTAAGGAACTGATCGCAGAAAATGTAGGAATTCATGATCCAGTCAGACAGAGTGAACATGATTTTCTGAAATCACAATCGTGCACAAATTTATTCCTGTTGTTTCAGGATGTAACAAGCAGGATGAGGAAAGAAGGACTATTGGATGCAGGTTTAATTCGAATTACTAAAACGTATCTGATACGTTTTCAAGAAAAAAAAACGTTATTACACATGCTACATCGTCATGGTTTTAGAGGAACATTGCATCATGTCTTTCGGGTGGCTTAACAGTGAAAAGAGTCGACATAACTGGCCTGAGGCAAAGCTGGCAAACTTTATCTATAGGGGTGAGGGTGCTATAGGGGTCAGTCCAATGGCCTCATGTTTACCCAAACCGCTTTACAATGTTGACTTGGATAAAGAAATAGAGTGCATTGTGGTGAACTTTACTGACGATTTAAACGTGCATTCCAAAATAATTTGAATCCATTGCGAAGAGTCTGCAAAAAATGTTAAGTGCTTGTGCAAAAATAATAAAAATCAGGTTGCAGGGGAACAGAGGTGAATGTCACATTGTCACTTTGGCAGGGATAATAGAGGCTGAAGATTTAAAGGTGAATAAAGAATTCTGTCTGTTGCAGCAGAAGGGCTTTAGATGTTCTGGAACACGAATCGTGAAGAGTTAGCATACAGGTAGAGTATGTAGAAAGACCTGGATATTATTGTAAAATGAATTGTATATAAAAAAAGGATAGTTTCCTTTTTATCCACGAGTTGTTGTAACCGGAAATGCAAAAATTTAATGGGAGGTGGAAGCAGATGCAATAACACCTTTAAAAAAGTTTAATTGTAAAAATACTTGAAGGTGAATGGTTTGTCGGGATGTGCATGTCGAGCAGGTTGGAAAGAGATGTGATCGGATAGTTCTGTCAGAGAGATGTTACAGGCACTGTTGTACAATTGCCTGCTCTGCTGTATGTTTCCTTCGTTAATCATGGACAGTAATTCTCTAAATGGCCTCCAGTGGAAACATGACTCAAATTGGAGCTTTTGTTTATGAATAAACGACTTGGTTTGGCGACTCGTGTAATCTTTGATTCCAGTGGCTGTTGGACTTAGTTAATGAACTGTACATTCACCAAGGAAAAATTGTGCCACTACCCACCGTTTGTGTTTGATTGGTAAACACAGAATACTCCCTGAGTTCATATAAAGGGCTTATATGCTCCATTCATTTGATTGTTTCTCTGAGCAACTGAGTGTAACGTGGGGAAAGCACTGCTCTTGCTCCTTGGTGTCCTGATACTGATGAATCCGTTTAATACTGTACCCATGTGCTTTGCTCATGTTTTCGAAGGCCAGTATATTTCGCAGTAGTCAATATCTAGAACCATTCATAAGAACAGGATGAGGTAATTTGCCCCCTCATATTTGTTTCCAGAATTGGCTCATTGCTGATGAGCACCCTAACTTCACCAAAGTTCATTAGCACTGCAACTCTCAATATATTTTTTAACCTGAGAAAAACTCTATTAATCTCAGTGATGCGTTTTTTTGTAAAATAAAGGAATTTGCTTATCTTTAAGTTATCCCAATAACTTCAGCTTTTACTTCTCCTGCAATGAACTGCACTTGCCAGCACCTATTCCCAATTCTCATCTGCATGGAGCTTCACGGCTAAATCACCTAACAATACAGGGTTACTTTTTTAAACCTTTATAGCAACAAGTTCTGTGTCACCAACATATTCCTGCGCTCCCTAGGTTTCCTCTTGATTGCTTGCTTCAGCTTGTTTATGTGACATCAAATAGCGAACGTGAAGTCATGTGCCCCCCAGTTTAATACTGGGAAGACTTAAGCCATGATTTCCAAACAACGGACTACAGTTTATTGCTTTGCTTCCAATGACTGCCCTGTCCCAATTGTATGTGTGAAGTGAAGTGACACTGTTTTCAGCGTTGGTGAAGTAATTCCTTCCAAGATATGACTCCTGCCACATAAATTTGTCATTCTTATGAATAAGCTGTTCCAGTCTGTAACATCCCCTGACTACCGGTGTTGAGTCTTCAGTTGTTGAAATCCTCAATCAGGCAATATTTAAATTTGGAATTGAATATTCCCACGGATTGTTTGCTGGTCCCACACATACAGACCTCCATAAATTAAAGGCCATAAATTTTTTGTGGTCCATATCCTGAGTCCAAACATTAAGATTATTCGTTAAGAATTTTGTGCTCATTGACATATGTTTGTTCACAGTTAATAAATGTCTGGATTTTAAAACGCTCAGCCTTGTTTTCAAATCCCTCCAAGGCCTTATTATTTTTCTATTTCCTTAATTTCCTGCAGCTTCAGAATTCACTAAATCTCTGCACTCCGATAAATGAGGGTACGAGTGCATCGCCTTTTATAATTGATCCAGTTTTGGCCGCCGTGCCTTCAGCTGCGCGGCCTAGAGTTCTGGAATTAGCACGGAATTAGCATGAAAATATGGGATTTGGGGAGATAGACTGCGAGTTTCTTAAGCAAATTGATGTAGGGAGTGGCGAGATATTGGAGGTGTTGGCCAGCCTAAAAGTGGGCAAAACTCAACGTACGGATTCTTATGTCCCAGGCTGCTGAGGGAGACAATGGAAGAAATCGCAGGCGCTCTTCACAAAATTATGAATTCCTATATTGCCACGGTGAAGTTGCCAGAGGACCAGAGAACAGCTAATGTGGTTCCACTATTTTAGATGGGTTGTAGTGTTAAGCAAGGGAATGACAGACCAGTGGGTCTCAAGTCAGTGGTAGGGAAACTCATGGAGAAAATTCCGAAGTAGAGAATCTATCTCAACGTGGAGATGCAAGGTTTGATCTGGGATAGTCAGGATGTCTTTGTCAGGGGATGTCATTCCCAACGAATTTGATTGGATTTTTTGAGGAGTTAAACAGTTGTTTAGATGAGGGTAGTGCAGTTGATGCAGTTTAGATGCATTTCTGCAAAGCCTTTGACACGGCCCCACATGGGAGAATTAAAAAGATGGCAAATGCACATGGGATACAGAGTAATTTGATAAGGTAGATTCAAAATTGCCTCAGTTGTAGGAGGTAGAGTGTGACACAGAAGGATGCTTTAGTGACTGGATGCCATGTCCAGTGGCGTACCACAGGGAGATGTGCTGGGTCCCCTAATATTCATCATTTATATAAAGGACATAGATGACTATGTGGCAAGTAGGATTATTATGTTTGTGGATTACACAATGGCTGACCGAATGTTTTAAGTGAGGTTTATTGTCTATGCTATGGGATGATAGAGATGTGATGATCAAACGGGCAGCTAAGTGGCAGGTGGAATTTAAGACTGAAAAGTGTGAGGTGATACACTTTGGAAGGGGTAATTTGACAAGGAAGTAGTCAATAAACGGCACAACAACAGGAAATACTGAGCAACCATTGGACCTTGGCGTGTGTGTCCATATCTGAGGCGGAATGGACAGTTCGGGTTGTGGTGATAAAGGCACATGGGACACTTGCCTTTATCATTCGAGTCATAGGTTAGAGAAGTAGGGAGGTCATGCTGGATGCTGGGTGCAGTTCTGGTCTCCATTTTTAGGAAGGATCTGATTGCACTGGAGGGGTGCAGGGTAGATTCAAGAGGATGTTGCCTGGGATGAAAAATTCAAGTTATAAAGAGAATAGGATAGATTTGGGATATTTTCGTTGGAGCAGAGAGGACTGAGGGTGGAGCAGATCAAGGTGTATATGATTACGAGGCGACTGGATTCTTAGTTGGACTACCAGTCAAGAGGGGGCATCAGTACAAGATGAGGGACAGGAGGTTTCGTGGTGATTGAGGAAAAGTTTTTTTTTATCGTGTGGAAGGAACTGCCTGGTGGGGTGCTGGAGGCGTTTTCCCTCATATCATTTAAAAAGCACCCGGATAAGCACATGGCATGTCACAATGTTCAAGGTTATGGGCCAAGTGCTGGAAAATGTGATCAGGTAGGGAGGTCATGTTTTTTTTCCACATGTCGCTGCAGACTCGATGGGCCGAAGGGCCTCTTCTACACTGCGTGATTCTGTGATTCTGATTGTACCAATTTTTCAGTGTATGTGACAGAGCGAGTGTGTCAGCGGGTATGTGAGGCAGGGAGCGTGTGGGTCCACTGTTTGTGAGAGACAGAGGGGCTTTCAGTATGTGTGAGGCAGAGGGCGAATATCAGTGTGCGTGTGACGTGGAAAGCGAGTGTGTCCATTGTGTGGGAGAGACGGAGAGCGAGTATCACTCTGTCTCTGAGACAGAGAGCGAATATTGGTGTGTGTGTGAGACAGAGAGCAAGCATATCAACATTTGTGAGAGACAGAGCGAGTGTGTCAGTTTGTGTGAGAGACAAAGATTGAGTGTGTGTGTGTCAGTGTTTGTGTGTAAGAGAGTGAGCGAGTGTGTCCGGGTAAATGGGAGACAGAGAGCGAGTTTCTCCAATGTCTGTGTGTGAGACATGGTGTGCGGAATTGGGGTGGTTGCAATGGATGCTGAGGGAGAGAGGGCTGGAACCTCCTGCTGTTTGGGTGTGAGCAACAACAGGCCCTGAATTAACTGACAATCCTGCAGAAGGAGTGGAGCCAATTTATGAATGTGTCTTGGTAATGACCACACTCAGATTGTGTGAGCACCTGCTGAATGGGTTCTCTGGTCACGCTGCAATTTTTCAACGAGATCTCCGGTTCCATCCGTGCACCTGTTGGCAGAGCAGTCGATGGAATGAAAGGATCCCGTCTTTCTGCAGGATCCCGGGGAGCACACGCCACCACCCCACCCCTCAGAGTCCACATGCACCCCTACCCGGGGACCACACGCCCCTAGCATCGTCAGGAACACACGCCCCCAACCCACTACCCTGGGGAACACCCGCAACCCCACTCTGGGAGCACTCGCCACCACACCCCCACCACCCCAGAACACAAGCCCTCCCTCCAGCCTAAGCACTGTGGAACTGCTTCAGGAACGTGTTCAGTGCTGGGACAGGGGGCACCGAGGAAGCAGAATTTCTGCACGGCAAAAATCAGCAAAACAGCTTGGTGATCATGGAAAGAAAATCTGTTTGCTCAGTCTCTTACATCCCTCCTTCCATAGGGTATGGGCTTTGCTGGCTGGGCTAGCATTTATTGTCCTTACCTAATTGCCCCCTTGAGAAGGTGGTGATGAGCTGGTTTCTTCAGCTGCTGCTGTCAATGTTGTAAAGGTGCTCCCACAATGTTGTTATTTTGGGCTGTGCTGTCTAAAGAGCTTTGGTGAGTTGCTGCAGTACAGCTTATAGATGGTCCACGCTGCTGCTACTGAGCGTCTGCGGTGGAGAGAGTGAATATTTGTGGATGTGGTGCCAATCCAGCGGGACTGCTTTGTCCTGGATGGTGTTTAGCTTCTTGAGAGTTGTGGGAGCTGCACTTATCCAGGCAAATGTAGAGTATTCCATCACACTCCTGACTTGTGTCTTACAGATGATGGACAACCTTTGGCGAGTCAGGAGTTGAGTTACACAGCACTGGATTCCTAGCTTCTGACCTTCAGATGGATAGATATTGGCCCCAAGAAATGGATGTGATCTCACGCCCTGTTCTGGCACGAGTTGGCAAGGGATATTTCACTCCCACCCGAGGAGCATGACAGCCTGAGTTTAATATCTCATCTAGCACTCCCTCAGACTGACTCTCCGACAGTGCGGCACTCCTTCAGTACTTACCATATCGAAAGTCTGTTGCTACCTCAGACTGCACCCTCTGGCAGTGCAGCGCACCCTCAGCACTGCCCCTCTGAAGTGCGGCGCGCCCTCAGCACTGGCAGTATTCGCACTGTGTACTGCCAGCATGCTGAATCTTCCTTTCTATGCCGTTATTTATTTGCCCCATCCTTTCTCCCACTCTCACCTCTGCCCCATTCTCTCTCTGTCTATCTGTCCGTGTCAGACCTTTTCAGGTGCAGTCGTCTTGGCACTGGCAGTCTCGGGACCCAGGGCAATGTTCTGAAGACCCAGGTTCGAATCCCAGGTGAGGTTGGTGGCACTTGAAGAAAACAAAATTCTGGAATTTAAATGCAAATGAAGGGAACCTGCTGTCCTCACCTGATCTGGACGATATGAGACTCTAGACCCACAGCAATGTTCTCATTCATAACAGCTCTCTGAAAAGTCCTCACAAGATGCTCAATTGTATCAAACCACTACAAAGTCACAACAAAGGAATGAAATGAGATGGACAACCCAGTTCGATCTAGGCACCAGAAACAACAACGGGAATCTCAGCCCTGTTGACCATGAAAGGCCCTCCTTACAAACATCGGAATATTATTTCCAAAATTGGGGAGAATTGTTTCACAGACTAGTCAAGCAACAAGCAATATTCACACTTACAGAATCACAAATTACAGATCATTTCCTAGACACCACCGTCAACATCCTGGCCACTGGCACGACAGGCCCAGAATAGGCGACGGCTCACTGGTAAACAGTCGGGAGGGATTTGACCTGCGAGTCCTCAGCATCAACTCTGGCTCCAGGGAATCTAATAGCATCAGGTCAAATATGGAAGCGGGGGATCGAAAAAATATCCCTTCCTCCTTGAGGGGCTCCACAGCACGTGTCCAAAATATAAGGCTGATGCTTTTGATCCAATCATCAGCCAGAATTGTCAAGTGGATCATCCGTCTCGGCCTCCTCCAGAGTTCCTCAGCATCACAGATGCCAGTCCCCTGCCAATTCCATTCACTCCACATGATATCAAGAAAAGGCTGGAGGCACTCAATAGGGGAAAGTCTGTGGGCCCTGACAAAACTATGGGAATAGCTTTTGCTCCAAAATTGGCCGCGCTGTTATCCATCTGTTCTAATACAGCTATCCCACTGGCATCTCGCCAGCCATGTGGAGAATGCTCAGATGTTTCCTGTCCACAAAAAGCAAGATAAACACAAACCGGCCAATTACTGCCCCATCAGTCTACTCTCCATTATCAGTAAAGTGATGAAAGGGGTCATCAACAGTGCTATCAAGCTGCACTTGCTTTGTGAGAACCTGCTCACTATCACTCAGTTGGGGCTCGGCCAGGGTTACTCAGCTCCTGCCCGCATTAGAGCTTGGTTCAAATATGAATGCAAGAGCAGAACACCTGATGTGATGTGAGTTTGACTGCTCTTCACATCAAGGCAGCATTTAACCGAGACTGGCACCAAGGAGCCCTAGCAAAACTGAAGTCATTGGGAATCAGGAGCAAAATTCCGCCGGTTGGAGTCATAGCCAGCCCAAAGGAAGATGGCTGTGGTTATTGGAGATCAGTCATCTCAGCTCCAGGGCATCACTGCAGGAGTTCCTCATGTTAGTCTCCTGGGCCCAACCATCTTCATCTGCTTCATCATTGACCTTCCTTCCAGCATGAGGTCAGAAGTGGGAAGGTTTGCTGAAGATTTCACAAGCATTCGCGACTGCTCACATAATGAAGCAGTCCGTGTCCAAATGCAGCAAGACCTGGGCAATATCCAGGCTTGAGCTGACACGTGGCAAGGAACATTCGCAACAAACAAGAGTCAGGCAATAACTATCTTCAACAAGAGTTAATCCAATCATTGCCCCTTTTCTTCAGTGCCATGAACACTGCTGAATCCACACTATCAACATCCTGGGGGGTCCGATTGATAAGAAACTGAACTGGACTAGCCATAAAAATGAAGTGGCCAAAAGAGTAGGTGAGAGGCTGGGAATACTGCAGCGATGCCCACATGCCATCAGTGAATTGAAAGGAAAAATGAATCTCTCTCCCAGCTTCTCTCTCTCTCTGTGTCCCGGTCGCTGTATCTGGACCTCTGACCCATTCATTCACCATATCTGTCCCGTTTGTTGTTTCTGACATGCCCGCTGACTGTATATCTGCCCTGTTCTCTCTCCCTGTCCAGCTCAGTGTATTTACCTATGACACATGCACCCTCGCTCCGTCCTGCTCACTCTTACGGCCTCAGTGATATAGCTGGCTTTACTTTCACTGTACAAGATAACGGTGAAAATTGCACAGACAGCAGCGACAGTTAGTGAACCTGTTGAAGCGCCTTCCACCAGCTCCCAAATAGCACCGGCCAGCATGTCTCTGCAAAGCCATAGTCAAAGCAAATCTCAGCTCCAGGGAAGGTGAATGGGAGCAGCATGGATGTGGAGGGATGAATTGCCAAATGTTACATGGCACTAATAAATACGGAACCAAAAGCGCTATACACTTTCCCAATAACTCACTCCCAGGACAGGTACAGCATGGGGTTAGATACAGAGTAAATCTCCCTCTAAACTGTTCCATTCCATCACTCCCAGAAAGGGTGAAGCACGGGGTTAGATATCAAGTAAATCTCCCTCCATACCGTTCCCATCAAACACTCCAAGGACAGGTACTGCAAGGGGTTAGATACAGAGTAAAGCTCCCTCAACACCGTCCCAATCAAACACTCCCAGGACAGGTACAGCACATGGTTAGATACAGTGTAAATCTCCCTCTACACCGTCCCAATCAAACACTCACAGGACAGGTACTGCACGGGGTCAGATACAGAGTAAAGCTCCCTCTACACTGTCCCCATCAAACACTCCTAGTACAGGTACAGTACGGGGTTAGATACAGAGTAAATCTGCCTCTACACTGTCCCTATGAATTACTCCCAGGAAATGTACAGCACGGGGTTAGATACAGAGCAATGCTCCCTCCACAATGTCCCCATCAAACAGTCCCAGGCAACTACAGCACGGCTCTAGATGCTGAGTAAAGCTCCCGCTACACTGTCCCCATCTGACACTCCCATGACATGTAAAACACAGAGGTAGATACAGAGTGAAGCCACAGGACCTCGACTGGTGTCCATACCTTCCTGGATCTCGTTCGGCGAGTCAGTGGTCTTTTCCGCACTCATCTGGTCATCTACCCTTCCGGCGGCCTGTTCCTCTCGCCCTAACGCAACGTGCCTTCCGGCTGACCCCATGAGCGCTCCTCCAGCGAGCTGTCATCCTCCCGCTGCCTCCGTATGTACAAACCCTCCTTTTCTTTATCATGCGCCATGTAGCTGGAACTCCCCTACCCTTCAGCAGCCCCTGACTGATTTACTGATCAGTACAGACCCATAGTCCCAGCGCTCCTTTCACAACTGGCTTCACATTCTTCAAGCCAGTTCCTTTGCCTCACCCGCACGCCCTGTTTGCCATAAAGATGAATTCTTCCAAAGCAAAGACGTGGATTATTGTTCAATATCTGCAGTGGCCTGGACAAAATCGCGTTTCAACTGAACGAAGCCCTGTGCCTCACTTTGCAATGAAAGATTGTCGCTGCCAAAGTACTTGTAATGAATTACAGATCGATTGGTGAACGATGAAGTTTAATTCTCGACTTTGTTTGAACTGCAGCTTTTAAATTTAATCATTCACTCCATACTTCTCTTCACAATTCATGAATTATATATTAAGATTGGAATACCGATGATTCTTGATTGATGTTTTTTTAATGATTTTCTTAAAGAATCTGGATAACAACTCTTTATTACATTTTGTGGAACGACGCTCATTGTAGACTCGTTATTTTGGTTAAACATTGATTTTGTTAAGGCCAATTCCAGCTAACCCCTCAAAATAGTTGGATTATTTACTACAGATTATCCTGTTATTGGAATTAATAATTAATACTTCGAATGATGATATGTTTGGATTTGGATTGTTGATGTATGTTTAAGCATAAAGTGATGTATCATTTATTTGTGAATTTACTCAGTTAAGTCAATGCAGATTAATTAGTCCACAGCATTGCCAGATCACTAAGAGATTTTTTAAATACATCTTAACAAAGGTTTAGATTGATGGATTCGGAACATTTTACTGAACACCCAGATTACGAAATAAGGTGATTATTGCTAATTATTTAGACAAAACGTTCAATGGGCCAACCATGTGATAGCTAGATAGCGCGGGTGATGATTAATTAGTCCTAAGTAATCAATGTAGTGGAGTTATACTTTGCATATGTTAATAGGTTAAATGAACACAAGTTTAAAGAACTTAGCTATGATTATCAACGAAGTTCTTATTTAGATTGCATAAATATTTACAGGTTATTTAAGGAATAGTACAGGTCTCTGCAGAATAATAAGTATTTCAGGGACACAAAGATTAAATATAATTATTAAATATTCGATATTATTAATTAAGTGTATAAATATTAAGTATTTGCATTTTGATCGACTGAGGAAGAACAACAATGGGTTATTAAATGAATGTGTTGATTTAGAGGAACACGTGCAAATTTTGATGAAATAGTTATAACTACTAACAAACGTAATACTGAAAAAGAAAACAAATGTTCAGATCAGTTATATTATGATTATAAGTATTAAGCTCAGTTATTTCACAGATTGTGTAAATATTTACTGACTATTATAGATTTAACCAGCCTCAGAAACAGTAACTTGTGCCAATTTATTGGAAAAATACAAATTTACATAACTATGGTTATTAAATTTCAACCCGAGCTATTATTAGTCTGTGATAATTCTTACAAACCATTACAATCTTACCAAGACAAATAGGTCAGGCATTTATTGGACATTTGTGATTGACAGCCCAAACACAAGCTTAGAAAAATGTTTTTTTTTAAATGAAGAGAAGTTATTTTTAAATGCAAATTTTTAAAATTTAGAATGAGCTGCTGTTCACTGATTATTTATGGATTATGTATTGAATATTCCCCAATTAATTGACAAATGTAAGGTTAGGTAAACTAAATATCATTATTTAAAGGTGTTAACTGGTAGAAAAAATACACAGTTAAACAAAATTAAATATTCTTGTTAAACGTCTTCATAAACAGAACAAACGCAAATTTGAATCGGATATTATTATTAAAAATTTCAATTGATATGAACACAAGTTTGGATGAATTAAATATGAACCTTAAAGACATTAATTGACTGATGAATTACACCTTTAAACGTATTTGGTAGATGCGTGAATCTATAGAAATACAAAACTTTTGATGAGTTTAATATTAGCCTTGAGTTTATAAACTGACAGAAGGCAAACAACCTTGGACAAGCTAAATAGTAATAGTAAAGATGTTAAGTGACAGAAAAACCGCAAGTTTAAACAAAGTAAATCTTATTATTAAATATGATGGCGGATCAGTAAATGGGTTTGTGTGATTCTGAGAACATCCAGCAGATGTCGATCAGTAAAGGTGCATGTGTGATTCTGAGAGCATCCAGCAGACGGTAGGTAAGTAAATGCGTGTTCGTGAGTCTCAGAGCATCCAGCAGAGAGTATATCTTTAAATGCCTCAAAGTGTGTGTGTGATTTTGAGAGCATCCAGCAGAGGGTAGATCAGTAAATGTGTGTGTGTGTGTGATTCTGAGAGCATCCAGCAGATGGTAGGTAACCAAATGTGTGTTCGTGAGTCTGGGAGCATCCAGCAGAGAGTATATCTTTAAATGCCTCATTGTGTGTGTGTGATTTTGAGAGCATCCAGCAGAGGGTAGATCAGTAAAGGTGTGTGTGTGTGATTCTGAGCGCATCCAGCAGAGGGTAGATAATTATATGTGCTTTTGTGATCTGAGTGCATTCAGCAGATGGTAGATCAATGAAGGTGTATGTGTGATTCTGAGAGCATCCAGCAGATGTCGATCAGTAAAGGTGCATGTGTGATTCTGAGAGCATCCAGCAGACTGTAGATAAGTAAATGTGTGTGTGTGAGTCTGCGAGCATCCAGCAGAGAGTATATCTTTAAATGCCTGATTGTGTGTGTGTGATTTTGAGAGCATCCAGCAGAGGTTGTATCAGTAACTGTGTGTGTGTGTGATTCTGAGAGCAGCCAGCAGAGGGTAGATAATTATAGGTGCTTTTGTGATCCTGAGAGCATTCAGCAGATGGCAGATAAATCCAGGCATGTGTGTAATTCTCAGAGCATCCAGCAGAGGTGAGATCACTAAAGTACTGTGTGTGATCCTGAAAGCATCCAGCAGAGGCTAGAGCAGTATAGGTGTGTGCGTCGGATTCTGAAAGCATCCAGCAGAGGGTAGATCAGTAAAGGTGTGTGAGTGATTCTGAGAGCATCCACCAGAGGGTAGATCAGTAAAGGTGTGTGAGTGATTCTGAGAGCATCCAGCAGAGGGTAGATCAGTAAAGGTGTGTGTGTGTGATTCTGAAGCATCCAGCAGAGGGTAGATCAATGAAGATGTGTGTGTGTGTGATTCTGAGCGCATCCAGCAGAGGGTAGATAATTATATGTGCTTTTGTGATCTGAGTGTATTCAGCAGATGGTAGATCAATGAAGGTGTATGTGTGATTCTGAGAGCATCCAGCAGATGTCGATCAGTAAAGGTGCATGTGTGATTCTGAGAGCATCCAGCAGACTGTATGTAAGTAAATGTGTGTGTGTGAGTCTGAGAGCATACAGCAGAGAGTATATCTTTAAATGTCTGATTGTGTGTGTGTGTGATTTTGAGAGCATCCAGCAGAGGGTAGATCAGTAAAGTGTGTGTGTGTGATTCTGAGAGCATCCAGCAGAGGGTAGATAATTATAGGTGCTTTTGTGATCCTGAGAGCATTCAGCAGATGGTAAATAAATCCAGGCATGTGTGTGATTCTCAGAGCATCCAGCAGAGGTGAGATCACTAAAGTACTGTGTGTGATCCTGAAAGCATCCAGCAGAGGCTAGATCAGTAAAGGTGTGTGCGTGTGATTCTGAAAGCATCCAGCAGAGGGTAGATCAGTAAAGGTGTGTGAGTGATTCTGAGAGCATCCAGCAGAGGGTAGATCAGTAAAGGTGTGTGGGTCCTTCTGAGAGCATCCAGCGGAGAGAAGATCACTAAAGCGGTGTGAGTGATTCTGAGAGCATCCAGCAGAGGGTAGAACAGAAAATGCTTGTGTGTGAGTCTAAGAGCATCCAGCAGGTGTTATATCGGTCAAGGTGTGTGGGTGTAATTCTGGTAGCAGCCAGCATGGAATAGAGCAATGAAGGTGTGTGGGTGCAATTCTGGGAGCAACCAGCAGACGGTAGTTCTGTCAAGGTGTGTGTGTGTGATTCTCAGCGTCCAGATGAGGTATGGATAGGAAAGGTGAGTGAGTAAACCAGAGGGACATTGCAGATTGATATAATTTCTCAGCGGTTTAACCATATACCTGGGGAAATTTGCACCAGAGTCTCCATTGTTGTGTCCTGGCCCTTGCTAACCTGATTCGTTTTGAAAATGATGTGTTCATCTGTACTTTCCTACACCTGCAGGCTGATCCGATGACTCAGATGTAGCAGGGGCAATGGCGGCTACATTGCCCACAATCCCGCGCGGCTGGGGAGATCCTCTATCAGTGACAGGTGCCGCGCTGAACTCTGGGAGGGAGGGCCCAGCGTGCATGCGCAGTTCCGTTCTCCACAGGCACCAACTGCTTTTTCTTTACTGATATTATTAATTATAATAATCACCTTTCCGCCGGTTCAGAATGCTAGTACCTCGCTCATCCTGAAGAGTTGATTCTTCCTTTTCGCTCTTAAAAAGATAAACCCCGAGGGGGGGGGGGGGGGGGGGGGGGGGCTGGCGGTGACGTCACGTGGTCCTTTTCTCAACCCCGGCAGTGGGACAAACAGCGACCCGCGCTGGGAGGTGCAGCGGGTGTCGTTGGAGGTCCTGAGGGGAGTGAGTGCGGCCTCTAGTGGACTGGATGGGAAGGGAAGCAGGAACTTTCTTCCCAAAGGCCACAGTGAAGAAGTTGTTGGAGGCTCTGGGAACCTCTTCAAATATAAACTTCAGCTTCTAACTTAACCAGCAACAAAAACATTCCCTCTGCAGAGCAGCTTCACTCCATTCCCACAGTCCATTCCAGCTTTTTTCACTGCTAATGTCCACTCAGGTACTTTACACCCTAATATATTCACAGCAAAAACTTGTCATGGGTCACATTTCATATTTGCTTTGGGTTCAGAAATCATTCACATCATCAATTACACTCGCAACCTGTGCAATGGGGATACAGTTGTATTGTGGCATTTCAAAATAAAAAAAAACACAACGAGTTTCAAAGTTCCTTGTGTTATTCTTCAAATAAATTATCTGGTTGGCGAGGGAGAGATTGGCATTAACCCTCTCTGTTCTCTGACCCTGTGTTTTTGTGTCTGTATTAGTGAGGGTGTGTTTGATTGAATGTGTGTGTGTCTGTGAATGTGTCCGTGTGTGTGAGAGTATGTGAATGTATGAATGGCTGTGTGTGTTTATGAATGTGTGTGACAGTGTGTGTGTGAGGCTCTGCATCTGACTGTGGATGAGTGTGTCTGCGTATGCGACTACGTGTGCGAAGGAATGTGTGTCTGTTTGAGATAGGATGTCTGTGTTCATACTTGTGGATGAGTGTAATTTATTTTTGCGTATATGTATTTGTGTGCAAGTGTGTGCGTGCTTCTCTATGTGTGCCTCTGAGGCTGAGTGCGTGTTTATGGATATGGCTGAGTGCGTGTGAGGGTGCCTAGGTACGCGAATGTATATGTGTAAGTGAATTAATGAGAGTGTGCAGATCTGAATGTGGTTGAAATTGTGTATGTGTCTGTCTATGCGAGTGTGTGTGATTGAGTGTGTCTGTGCGATATTGACATTATAAAGCAGCAACACATTTCATCTTTGTATCAGAAGCACATTACCCACCCTGTGTCCTGTTGATATTAATAATTTCTGGAAATGACTGAGATATCATTCAGCCTCCGTGCTTTTATTGTGCGTTGGGAAATGGTCACCACCTTCACCAGAACCAACAGTGATTTATGTAAGGAAAGCTTTCCTTGGCAAATCTGTTGGGAGCGTTTCTGATATTGATGGTTGGCAGGGTAAATAAGGGGCCAGAGTGGAGAAAGTACATTGGATTTCAATTCAGCTAGTCTCTCCTTTTATCACTGTAACCTACTGGAATGCAGACCAAAACCTGCAAAATGGAAATAGATTGCAGAGCTTTTCATTTCTCGGCTAGCATAGACACAATGTCTATGTAAGGCTGTAAGGATGTCAAAATGAATCATGACCTTTTTTGTGTGTTTTTTGTGTGTTGGACAAAGAATCCGGGTGAGAAATTGAGAAAGATCTTTTGGAAACATAACTAAAGAAAACCTTTTGCAAAATCAAATGTGTCGGATTAAAAGCTGACAATGCATTGCAGAGGAAGTACAAAGCACAGCAAAGTTTAGCTAATCCCATTCTGAATGGAACTAGAGTCTCGTAACTGTGCCGAATGTTTACATTGCAGTCTGGAATATTCCCCAACTAACATCTCCAGCCAATATTTCCAATGCGGTGAAAGATCATCTAGAGGACCCAGTGGTAAAGCAGTGAATATACCACCCGAATGAACTGTGCAGCCTGCAGTAAAATTCAATCCCTTACAGTATTGTTCAATATTCACACTTCTTCTATCTGTTTCCAGACACAGCCATGCAGTAACTGAACTTCTCTTCGCCTGGCAAAGAACTGCGCCTCTAGTGGTTGTGAACTACCAGCCGACGGTGCGGTTGTATCACTTTAATGACAAGACAGTGAAACGGCTTTGAGAAGGAGATTTGACAATTTTAATACATTCCTTGATGACATGATAAAAAGAGACAAAAACGCTCACAAAAGGTGCGAGTCCAGGCTGAGACAGTCATTGTCGAATTGGGATTGAACCTTTCGTAGCTGATATGAAGTGACACTAATGTCTGAATACATGTTGATAACACTTGGACAGTGAAAACCATGATTGTTGAGGTTTCTGTTGGACATTTTCAGTCTGACAGGAGGGAATCAGCTTGATTTGAATGATTGAGCTCTGATGCGGGAATTCAGCTTGTTGTTGGGTATTGGCTCCACAGGAATCACTTTTTGTTTTGCTGTGCTGGGAGTGAGGGAAGCCACGTTCTGATTGTTCTGGGGCTCGTGGCTGTCACTTGGTGCTTTGTGAGAGATACTGATATATGGGCTTTTCAAACAGGGGTTCTGGGTTGAATAATCCTACCCAAAAGCCCCTCATCTAATCCAGACTGTAGCGGGAGTGATTTCCCAGTTCAAAGTTAATGTCTGATAGTGGCTGAGGATGGCTCACCCTTTCTCTGGGAGAGTCTGATAATTCACCTGGATCAGTGGACCTGCTGTGGAGAGTGGGTGTCGGGAAGATTATAAGGAGTAAGAGTGCTCAGCTCCGCATTGAATGAGTTTTTGAATAGTAGTGAAGGGACATTTCAGCTGCTCTCTGAACTTAGTCTGGGTCACTGCATAGAAACCATTGTTTGTGCAGCAGACCAGGAGCTGCAGCATGAAGCCTACTTCTCTAATATAAATAGGTATATTTATAGAACTGTAGCACAAAACTACCAATCACCACCAGAGGGAAAACATCGTGAAGACGGCCCATAACAGAATTAAATTGGCCGAGATAACAAGCAGTAAAATATTGGATTTCCTTTGACTCTCCATCTGTGGGTCTCTGGGACTCTCCCCATTGTTGTGAGCCTGGAGAATCCTGCGGGATCTGCTGCTCACTAAAATATGCCTGACCGTTAAAACATTGAACACTAGAATGGGGAAAAATGGGACACCTGGCGTTACAATGTAATGAAGCATCTTGATTGCTGCCAATGCCCGTAGATTCTGAGCAGCCACTATCGCAACACAAAAACAAGGGAAATTCATCTTCCAATACTCAGGGATATATATAAAACACCAGAACACATTCTTCAAACAGCTCAACAAACTGACTGCTCCCAGAACCATATGTTCAGTTTTCTCGGTGCAATGTTTCATTCTCAGTTTACTGCAACAAATAGCCATAAATCAATCGAAAGTAAAAGTGACAGTGAACCAGACGGATCAGTTTTTGACTGCATAAAGCAGAATAGCGTGGAGATTACACACTAGTATTGGAAGAAGAAACAAACGCTCAATATTATAACCACTTGGAAAGTGTCTCAATATCAGATCGATGAAAGTGACCAGTAGATTTGACCCTTGCATGGCCAGAAGATAGTAAGTGACACATTTTGAGAGGCCACACTTTCCCCGAGAAATGATCACTATTGTCAGTACGTTAAATGTGAGGAAGGAAGATAAACAGTTAGATTATTCTTGAGGCAGGAACGATTTGCCAGCTTCACAGAATATGGTTTGATATTGCAAATGTCTTGCTGTGACCAACTTTATCTTCAAACTCTTGTGTCCATGACACCACTATCTTCTGGAGAACGGTGTTGGCTTTAAACATTGTTGAACACTCAATGGTTAATATTATCCACGATGCGGTTTTCCACAATCACAAGTTGCACTTCAAAATGAGTTACGAATATGGCAAAGCTACCTTAATATTGTCTGAACACAAACTTCCAATGCCACTGGAAGAACTAAGCCAACCCCCAATAAACCTGTCAGATTAAAGTTCTGCATTTCTCCAACATCAAATGTTGGGTTCATTTAAAAAAAAATAAACTGAATGGAGGAAGAGGCTCTGCAAACATCCACACCTTCAAAGATCAGAGCCCACAACAGGTCAGTACAAAATACCCATCTTCAAGATTTGTTATAATATTCGGACAGAAACACCGAGTGTTTGATCCACTTCGGCCTCCTCCTCAATTGCCCTGAATCGCTGATGCCAGACTGAAGCTACTTCAATTCACGTTGGTTATATCAGGGGAGATGAGAGGCCACTTGCCACAGCAAAAGCCCCAGGGCTGACTGCATCTCTACCACAGCAATAAGGACTTGTGCCCCAGAATTAGCCACAGCTCCAACCAAGCTGCTGCAGCCAACTGCATTACAGGTCCGCACTGGGAGAAGTGGGCAATAGGCCTGGTATGTCCTGCATACACACACACACACACACAAAAACACACACACACACACACACACACACACACACACACACACACACACACAGACTCACACACTCACACACACACAAACACACTATCACACACACGCACACACACACACACTATCACACACGCACATACACTCACACACACTCACACACACACACACACACACACACTCACACACACTCACACACACTCACAAAGAAGGGAAGAACGGGATCGATCTCTTTCATCAACAATGTGATGGAATGTGTGACTGGCTGTGAAAGCAGGCGCCAACTGCAAAGGTCAAACCTGAGCTCCGAGTCTCACTCTGTATTCAGCTAAGGCCAGTGGCTGGCAGCTGTCATTACAACCATGGGCTTAACAGGGTGGAAATGATCAATTAAAGAAAAAAGAATGGGAGTGACTGCCCTTTGACTTTGAGCCACTGTTGACTCTATGTGGGACAGCAGTCTGGAGAAAGGAAAGTGCTTTCGGCTGTTTGAGGATAAGCAGTTGAGCTCCTGGAGTCCGTCCGGTTAATGCCATAGTCCCAATGATCTTCAATTGCTCCAGCAATGGCTTTCCCTCCACCATAAGGACAGGAGTATCTTTGTTCACCGAGCATTGCACAATGCACAGCTCCATTCGTCACTCCTGGAAAACTGAAGTGGAACGTGTGCACTCACAGCACTGCACAGGCAACATTCCGTCTGATGCTGCTCGGGTTCAACAACATTTGCATCACACAAATGGCAGGCAATGCCTATATGTAGCATACGATGATCATATGACGTTGAGTGCAGAGACTTAAAGACTTGTAAGAGTAATGCAGAAAATGGTAGCTTTTAGAATAATTACTGGATACAGTGTCTTACCAGAAACAACATTAACTGTGAAGAGAGGAGACATTCAATGACAGGACACCAATAAAATAACATCGGTCTGACAGAAACTTTGCTGGATGCAGATAATTACCAGGAACTGCAAGAGCAGCAAGCAATGGATAGAAAACGTGTTGAACCACATAGAGGAACATTTCAACCCTCACATCTAGAGAATAACCCGGGTGCATTCTGTGCCTCTCTGTGAGCTCCTGACCTTGGATAGAGCCGGTGCTGATGTTCACAATGTCTGTCTGGAATAACAGTTTGGAATGGTTTTCCCTATTAATATCATCGGAATTCCTCTGGTGGCACAGTGAGTGTGTGTCCTGGATTCGGGGTGGGGGGGAGGGGGGGGGCACTGATTCTAATTATTATTAAAAGGGATTAGTTCAAACCTGTACAACACTACCTGATTATCTTCCAAAACTTACAACGTATATTTAACTGGGTGTGAACAATCTCAAAACACAATACTCAATACTCAAAGGCAGTGATTGGTTGAGTGACAGATGTGGCCTTCACTAACAAACACTTACAGAGAAAGAGCAACGATAAACTACTAATAAGGAGACTCTGCACCTCAGCCACAATATACTTTGCCAGCGCCCAGGAACAGATTCAGCCATAATAAACTGATCTTTCATCGCTAAGTATGAAAAGAGACGGGCTGAGGAGAGAGAGAAACGCTGGGGGGTGGGGGGGTTGAGGTGGAGAGAGCAGGGCCCAGGAGAGAGGGAGCAGGATCCATCATCAGCCCTCTCATTGAAACAGAATTCTTGACTCTCCCACCCACACCGTCCTTGCGAGTGAACATCCCATCTCCAAGCTCCCTTTATCTCCAAAGCTCTTCAACATGATGTCCACACCATTTTCCCAAATTCCCAGCTTTCCTCAGTTTCCCCTTTACCACATTGCCTGTTTACCCCTGTACCCACTAACGATGCCGTTCCACTACCACAGAATTTCCTCTTTGCTCAAGCTAAAGATGCCTCCTATTGGATTAGGATGACTGACTCGGTAACTGAAGGGAGAAGGATCAGGGGGGATGGGCCGAAGGTCAATGATGGGATAACGTGAATAACCGAGGGCTTCAGGGGGAGGGTAGCACATGGGGCAGCCGCAAGGTTGCAGTGGGGCTGAGGTGATGTTGGCGATGGGATTGACCAGAAGGGGGGTGTTGACCGGGGTGGAAATAGGCTGAGGTTCTGTGGCTACTCTGAAAGTCGGAGCAGAAGGCCTAGTAGAGTGTGAGGGGTGAGACAGAGGGCTGTGGGAATCACGGCAAGTCACATGGTCGAGAAAGCAGAGCTCAGGCTGGGTCAGGAATAGAAAGGCCAGCATAAAGGTCACAGTTATACAAGGTCGACGGGATTAGGTGTCAGACTGGGTAAGCGTTAAGCATAGGGTCAGGGGTTAGGCAGAGGACCAGGTGTTGACAGAGACCCTATGGGTAGGCAGAGGATGAGTGATAATACAGAGGGCCAGTGGAAAGAAAGAACCTCATTGGTGGAGCAGAGTGTCAAAGGTTAGGCCAGAAGGCAGGGTTAGGCCACATGTCAGTGATTAGGCAAGGGGTTGAAGTTAGGCAAAGGGCCAAGCGTTCGGCCAAGCTATGGGGTGAAACAGCGGATGAGATAGAGTCAATGCTTATGCTGAAAGTCAGGGATTAGGCAGACATCAGCGAGGTTAGGCAGAGAGTGAGGGGATAGACAGACTCTCCCGGTTAGACAAAAGGTCGTGCGTTTGGTAGATGATGAGGCAGAAGCTGATTGGTTAGGAAGAAAGTCAGGGGTTAGGCATTAGGTGAGGGGTTAAGTAGAGAGTCAGACAGATGTTTAGGGGTTAGGCAGAGTGTGAAGCGTTGGTCATGGAGCCAGAGGTTACACAGACGGCCAGGGTGAATCTGGGTTAGGCACTGGATCAAAGGAGCAGAGGTCAGACTGGGTTAAAAGAACAGAGGGCACTGTAAGCTCACAGGTTATATGAGCTTCAGGGCTCTGGCTGGGTTAGGCAGAGGGTCAGGGTTTAGGCAACTCTTCAGGGTTCAGCTAGAGGTCATGCGATAGACATGGTTTGGGAAAATCAGGGTTAAGCAATGAATCAAGGGAGCAGAAGTCAAGCTGGGTAAAGAGAACAGAGGACAATTGAAGGTCATAGGTTACATGAGATTCAGGGAATCAGGGGTCAGACTGCGTTAAGCAGAGGGTCAGGGGTCAGATAGTTTAATTTGAACCGGGCTGGGTGGTTATGGGGCTGTTTGTGCTCGGATGAGATAGAGGATCTCAATCCCGCTAGGAGAGACTGACCGATTTCTTGTTTATTTTTTGCTTTTGCTTTGCCCGTGGAAGGTTCTGGGGGCCGGGACAGCCGGAAAACGCCTTCAACAGGACATACAGGATGAGGGAAAACTGCGGCCTGATGAGGCTGCGGTGCTGGTACGACGAGACCTGCAGGGCGCAGTTCCCAGCCAACTGTGAGGAGAACGCCATCCGCCTCCACCTGATCTTCCAGCGAATGATGCAGAGCCGCTGAGGAGCACTGGGCTGGAATCATGCGCCATTATTCCTACCGTTGTCTTTCATCTATGTGGGGGTGGGGGAACAAAACGGTAGCAATTTGGTGGATGGAATTTAATCCTGAAAAGTGTGAGGTGATACACTTTGGAAGGAGTGATTTGACAGGGAAGAATTCTATGAACGGCATGGCACGAGGAAGTTCCTGAAAGGGGTTCTGGAGAGGAGTTACTGAGAGCAGCTCCTGAGGCAATTTCCTGAGAGGCAGTGATTGTGTCTGTTTCCGCTCTTGCATCCATCACCATACAATTATGTTCAGCCTCTGTCTCGATGATTCTGTTAAAAATCAACTGTAAATATAATATTCGCACCCTATGGCCTCTGATGGAAAAGATCCATGGAATCATACATTTGAGGAAGACGCCATGTTGTCCATAGTGACTGATTCGACTCTTTGCCAGACCTATCTGATCAACCATTCTTACCACTCGTCCATTAGCTGTGCAAATCTACACCGCCTGTGCTCATCCAATTCTATTTTCACAATTAACTGTTTATATGCATTCGCCATCCCTGTCAGGTAGAACATTCCAGATTGCTTTGCACTAAGAACTCACAACCGCTCTCTACATCTTTGCCAATCACTTTAAAACTCCCTGTGCTGGTTACTGACTGATTTCCCAGTATCACCAGTTTCTCATTATTTACTGTATCAAAAACATTCGTGATTTTAAATGTCTCTATTAAACCTCCCCTTTGCCTGGTCTGCTCGAAGGAAAACAATGCCACCTTCTCCAGTCTCTCCACGGAATTCAAGCCCCTCATCCCTTCCAATTCCAGTAAAATTCCTCTGCACCCTCTCCAAGGCCCTCACATCCTTCCAGAAAAATGCTCGCCAGAATTCGACACAAGGACTTCAGTTGAGATTTGACCAAAATTTACACATATGTTGTCTGCTTTCCTTAGTTTTGAAAACTCTGATTCTGTTTATCAATAAAAATATATTACTATTTTTGTACCCTAAAAGCCTGGCGCTGCCATCTTCCACTACTTGTTTATGTCCACCCGATATTTTTACTAAACAACTGCAACATTTGCCCAAGTTTCTGCTTCACACTTTTCTCTGTACACTATTCCATCCCTCAGATACCCTCTTACATCCCAGCCGGACCAGCTAACTGTTGCAATATAGTGTGGTGCAGGTACAATTGGACTGAACGGGTTAAATGAGCCTGTTTGTTCAGTGGCTGTAATTAATCTCAGTCTCCATGGATCCTAATTAACTCACTGGGGGGCTTCCCACTGTTGTTCATAAGGCAGCCGCTACATTGTGTTACCGCATATTGTCAGCGGGGGCATCAGCTCCGTGAGGACCAAGGACCCGCGGTTATAGAACTAGGAGACAAGTTATCAGAATCTGAGAAGAATATATTTGAATGTTCCAACAATGGATCAGATTCTGAGAACAATGGATTGGAATGTTACAACAATGGATCAGAATCTGAGAACAATGGATCGGAATGTTACAACAACGAGTAGGAGTTTTTTGGATGCCCTTTATGAACTTTCCACATATTATGATAGGATGTCAGTGGAAATCCGCATCTATCGGGTACTCCATGTTATTCAGGCGGGTTACTATCCCATCCTCGCTATCATTGGCATCCCTGGTAAGTCTCACTGTATATCGCTGTTAATTCTATATTCCTTATTATTTCTTCATCCAAATTTCAAGTGTTTTCGAGATTGCAACATTTTTATACCAGTTAAAGAATCCAGGGGGACAGAATTATTATTAACATCCGAGTTCAGCAATTTCAGTGACATATTTATTGCCATTTAACCTCTATCGTCTTCAACCATATAAGAAACATTTCCGTTTATTATTGCACGTACAGTAGTTTCAATACGGCTCTGGATGCCGCAACATGGTGGAGTATTTCAGCGCCTTCAGGCAAACTGATATTGTTATTTACAAGCATTCTGACTGTTTATTGGGAATGGTTTCGTTTCCTGCGGGCCATGTGTCTGTGTAATAGCCATGCTGTCCAGCTTTATGCAGCCAATTGCCGTTTTGTATGGTTCAGTGACTTTCACATTAGATCGGTTTGTGGCCATGTCTTTCCAGAAGTTGAGAAGTAAATATTGCACCGTGAAATTGGCTCTGAGAAGAATGACTGTGCTGAGCCTTTTAAAGAATATTTTCTAGTATTTCAAGTTACCAGGTTCTTATTTGCTGCTGAACAACCCATGATTTTGTTCAGTAATATTAGAATTTCACACATAGAGTAATAGAGACAAATTGGTCTGCAGCACAGGAAAGTCAGTCCACCGAGTCTGCGCCGGTCAAATAAGGACCTAACTATTCTAATCCCAATTTGCAGCAATAGGTCCATAGCCTTGTATGCCAGGGCATCACAAGTGCTCATCCAAATACTTTTTAAATGAAATGTCGCATTCTGCCCAGAACACCCTTTCAGGCAGAGAGTTCCAGATGCCCACGAAAATCTGGGTCAAATAATTCTTCCTCACATTCCCTCTAAACCTCCTGCCCCATACATTAAATCTATGCCCTCTGGTTAGTGGACCCCCCACCAACGGGAAAAGTTCCATCCCCTCTATCCTATCTCTGCCCCTCATATTTTTATGCACTTCTATAATGTTCCCTCTCAATCTCCTCTGCTCCAGCGAAACTAACGCCAGTTTATTCAACTCTCCTCAGAATTAAAAATATCCAGGCCAGGCAACATCCTGGTAAATATCCTCTGCATCTGATCCAAACACATCCTTCCTATAATGCGGATTTCAGACTGCACGCAATACACTAGATGGGGCCTAACCAGCGTTTTGTACAGTTCAGCATAACCTCCCTGCTCTTATGTTCTATGCCTCACCTAATAAAGGCAGGTATCCCATATGTTTTTTTAATCACCATATCTACCTGCCCCACTAAATTAAGGGACCGCTTGACATGCACACCAATGATCTCTCTGATCCACGGTACTTCCCAGGATCCTAACATTCATATTCCCGTGTGTTGCTTGTCCTGCCCAAATGCATCATCTCACCCTTCTCTGGATTAAATTGCATTTGAAAATTATGAGCCCCTCGAATCAGCCTGTCTCTATACTCCTGCCATCTAAGGCTATCCTTCTTCCTATTGACCACCCCACCAATTTTCGTGCCATCCGTGAACACACTGATCAACCCCCCTACATTCTAATGTAAATAATTTATGTATAGCAGAAAAAGCACGGGGTCAAACACTGACCCATGTGGAACCCCACTGCACACAGGCATCCAGTTACAACCACCTCCACCCCGCCGCCACCCCCCCCCCCCCCCCCCCACCCACCTCCACCCCAGACCATCACCATGTGCTTCCTGCCACTCAGCCAATTCTGGGCCCAATTCGCCAAACTGCCTTAGATCCCATGGGCTCTTACCTTCGTTATCAGTCTCTCTTTCTGTGCTAATTTATTGAATTATCTCACAGCGCTTCTGCATAATTTCTATCGTCCCTCTCACTTGTGAACACCAATACAAGTCATTTATTTAGAACCTGACCTACGTCTTCAGGCTCCACAAATAATTTACAACCATAGTCCTCAATAAGATCTATTCTTTCCCTAGTTATCCTCTTACTCTTAATGAAATTGTGAAATAACTTTGTAATTTTCTTTATTTTTCCTGCCAATGATTTTTCATACCCCATTTTTGCTCTCCTAATTTCCTTACTAAGTTGCCCTTTAGACATTCTATTGCCTTATAGGTGATCTGCTGTTTTGAGCTCTCGTTAACTGCCATCAGCCTCTCTTTTTCTCATTATCTAAACCTGTATATCCCTCGAGATCCAGGTGTCCCTGGATTTATTGGTCCTGGCCTTTATTGTTATTGGTATAAGCTGTTCCTGCACTCTCCATATTACCATCTTGAGTGAGGCACACTGCTCTGAAGCAGATTTACCTAAAACAAGCTGTTCCCAGCCCACTCTGGTAAAATCATATCTGATCTTATTAAAATTGGCCTTCCTTCAATTTAGACCTCTGATTTATGGCACTCCCTTGTCCATTTACATAACAACGTTAATCTAATGTGTTATGATCAGTAAGCACAAAACGCTCCCCCACTGATACCTCAACCACATGCCCGGCTTCATTCCCTAAAATTAAGTCCTGGACCGCCCCCACTTTGTAGCACCTTTGACGTACTGGTTTAAAAAGCTCTCCCGGTTGCAGTGTAAGTATTGAACTCCCTCTGAACCTACCACACTATTTGGGAAATTTAAATCTCCCAATATTACTACCCTTTTATTTTTACGCTGCTCTGAAATTTGCTAGATACCCTCTCTTCCATTTCTCTCTGAATGTTTGGCGGCCTGTAATAGACTCCAAATAATGTGATTGCTCATTTTTCTGTTTTTTTTAGTTCTATCCATATGGATTCTTTTGAAGAGACTTCTAGGATGTCATTCCTCCTTACTGCTGTCACTGATTCCATGACCAATATTGCGAAACCCTGTCCTCTTTAACCTCCTTCCTTGTCTCGCCTGAAGACGCTATACCCTGGGGCTTTGAGCCGCCAATCATGCCCCTCCCGCAGCCATGTCTCTGCGGCAGCAATGACATCATACTTCCATGTGTTAACTTGTGCCCTCAAATCTGCCTTATTTGTCAAACTTGTTGCATTAAAATAAATACCATCCAACCTTGCCAAACTCGCTTCTGCCTTAACTGGCCTATAAGTTCTATGCCTCCAAGACACTTTTGCTCTCTCTTCTAATTTTGGCTATGCAACTCCCCCTGCTAAGCAACCTCTCAGGATCCCATCCCCGTGCCAAGTTATTTTAAACCCTCACCAACAACACCACCAAGCTTCCCCGCAAAGATGTTGGTCCCATTGCAATTCAGTTGCCACCTGTCTGCCTTTTATAGGTCACATTTCCCCCAGAAACTGCCTAAATATGCGAGAAATATAAAGCCATCTCTCTTGTACCGTCTATCCAGCCACGCATTCATCTGCACTAACCCCCTATTTCTATATTCACCAGTGCGTGGCACTGGACGAAGTCCAGTGATCACTACCTTTGTTGTCCTGTTTCTTAATCTGCTTCCTGGATCACTAAGATCTATTTGTAGGACCTCATCCCTCTTTGCAGCGATGTCTTTGGCACAAATATATTCCACAATCTCCGTCTGTTTGCCCTCCCAGTTTAGATGCCCTTCAGCTGTGCAGTGACATCCTTGATCCTGGCACCAGGGAGGTAACATACCATCCTGGCCTAATAAACGGTTGTCTGTTCGCATTATTATGGACCCTCCTGCACCTATTGTCCTTCCCCTCTTTTTCCTTTCCCGTTGTGAAGCTGAGCCACTCAGTGCCATGAGCCTGGCTGCACTCCCCAGTCGAACAGTCACTCTCACCATTTTCCAACACAGAAATACTGTCCTCGATGGAGATGCGCCCTTGGGATTTCCTGCCTACCTGTCTGACACATCACTTCAGACTGACGGTTACCAATCCAGCTCTGTCTGCTTTGGGGTCTCCATGCCTACAAACGTTCCAGCAAACAAACTCTTAGCCTTGCTGATGGGCTTCAGTCCCTCCGGCTGCCGGTCCAGCTCTGAAACTCGGAGCTCATGTAGCTTCAGTTGACGGCACTTCCTGCACACGTGGTCGGTCAGAGAGTAAGGAGCATCTAAGACTTCTCACATGTTTGAGGTAGCACATAACACGGGACTGAGCTGTCCTGCTTTGCCTCTAGTTTGAAAAAAACAACCTTTGTTTACTTTGTTAAATACAGTAAAAAATAAACTTTATGTTATTTATGTATTTTAAATAAAAAAAACTGTTACCTTTCCTTAGCTTAACCTGGTGAAAACACTTCCCTGTGACTCACCAATCAGCTCTCACCTTTGTGCTGACGTTGCTTTTTCAAGCATTCCCACACTCGTGCTGGTTCTGATCTCTCCATCCCTCGTTCGCGCTGTTTTTTGATGTCAATATTCTTATTCGAAAAAAAAATATCTGCAGGATACTCTTTCCAGACTGTTTCACTGCGATGCTGACTGCAGGGTAATCTTTTCAGACTGTTTCACCGCGATGCTGACTGCAGGGTAATCTTTTCAGACTGTTTCACCGCGATGCTGACTACAGGTCACTCTTTCCAGACTGCTTCACCGCGATGCTGACTGCAAGGTAATCTTTCCAGACTGCCTCACCACGATGTTGTTTGCAGGATAATCATTTCAGACTGTTTCACCGCGATGCTTACTGCAGGGAACTCTTTTCAGACTGTTTCACCGCGATGCTGACTGCAGGTCACTCTTTCCAGACTGTTTCACGTGATGCTGACTGCAGGTCACTCTTTCCAAAATCATCTCCCGTGTGGACAGCTGCCGAGTTCCTCCATCACATTCTTGTTTTATTCACTCAGGAAACGTGGGCGCCACTGGCTAGGCTGGCTTTTATTGCCCATCCCGAATTGCCCTTGTTCAGAGGGTATTAAAGAGTCAACCACATTGGTGTGGGTCTGCAGGGACATGTTGCCCAGAAGATTTACTTCCCTGAAGGGCATTACTGAACCACGTGGGATTTTGCAACAGTTGGCAAGAGTTTCATGGTCATCATTGTGCTTTTTATTCCAGATTTCTATTGAATTTCAATTCTACTATCTCACAGGGCGGGATTCGAACGCCTGTTCCCGGAGCATGATGCCGGGTTTCTGGGTTACTACTCCAGCGACAATTCCTCTACACTATCACCCCACTTAATGTGCACCCTCTGTGTCCCATTTGTCCTGATCCTGCTGCTCAATGTCCTCAACGTCAGACACATTTTATTGAACAGCAGAGCCCGCAGGAGACTCCAGGCTCACAGAAGTGGGGAGACTCCAAGAGACACAGAGATGGAGAGTCGGAGGAAATCCAAGAGTTTACTGCGCGTTATCTCAGCCAATTTCATCCTGTTGTTGGCAATGTTAATATTGCTTTGTATGTGAATTGTGATATCGTTCTTGGGGAATGTACAAGTTGATCTAGATTATATTGTGTTGGAATTGGGCTTCATGCTGCAGCTCCAGAGTTGCTGCACCAACACTTGGATTTATGCCGTGAACTAGGTTAATTTCAGGGAGCAGTTGAATAATGTGCTGAAATATTGCTTTATTCCAATTCCTTCATCCATCGGAGAATTTGAACATTGACTGATTGAAAATGTCCATCACGTTTCGATGTTATTATTCTTTCCATTGGCAGAGCAGATGTTTGCTGGGCTGACAGCAGGCAGAGGCCAGAGAGGCATTGAGTGCAGTCGTTATGGTGTCAGAACGAACGGACAGAGTCTGTTCCATAAGCTGTTAATTGCCATCGCTGCACTGAGACCCATACAGACTGTAGAACAGAGGAGAGGCGAGCGTCATCATTGGTTCCGCAAAACCCTGTTTGATAGCAAACAGGCCATCACAAAAGAAGCAGGAGCACAGAGGAATGATGTCTATCTCTGGCAGGGGGAGGGATAATACAGGTACATGAGGAACAGCAGGGCAGGGAGGTAATATAGCAGCTACAGTGGGGGAGGTACCTGTTCCAAGTGCGCCGGGGAAGTGGGAAAATATAATAGGTACAATGTGCGAGTGTCGGTGAGATTCCAGGATCACAATTGTGGAAGGCTTTTACACCAAGTACACCAGCAGCGGGGCTGTGCCAATGTGATATGCCAGGTAGACAGAGGGAGGAAATGTGATAAAACGGGATTTCAACTCAGCACTGGCCCGCTGACAGTGCAGAACACCGTAAGAACTGATTCTCCGACAATGCACCGGTCCCCCAACACTTCCCCTCCGACAATGCGGCATTCCCTGTATGCTGAATCACTGACAGCTCTGTGCTAACTCAGTGCTAGTTGTTCAATAATGCAGTAATTCCTCAGTACTGACAATCAGTTCAGAGCTCCCTCTTTACTGCCCCTCTGACAGTGCAACGTTCGCTACGTGCTGACTGTCTGACGATGCAGCACTCCCTCAGAAATGACTGCCCTCATCCCACCCCCAACATTTACCAAGCGCACACCGTCTTCCCCACGCCGGTTTAATGCAGAACATTGAGGTGCGTACAATAAATTGCTCTCACTGTCAAAAGTTTGGATGCGTGAAGGTAAATTCAGAATCACAGGATGACGGAATTGCAATGGTGCAGAAGGAGGCCATTCTGCCCATCGTGACCAGGCTGGTTGTCCGAATGAGCATTATTGCTCAATGCCATCGTCCTACTGTTTCCCCATAACCCTCCTCATTGTTTCTATTCAAATACTCTTCTAACACAGTTCTAAAAGCGTTGTTGAACATGCCTCCAGCACAATTCCAGACAGGGCACTCCAGAGCAGAACAAGCTGCTATATGAAAGAAGCTTTCTTTCCCCTCAGGCCACATCAGAAAGGTAAGAGTCATAAAGCAACAGGTACTAAACAATGGATGACTTCTCCTTGTTTGTTATTGTGTAGAGATGCAGGTTACCATCATTTCACTCAGAGCCGATGGTCAAGGGTTTTTTTTTAAAGAATTAGATACAAATTAGTTCAAGGATAATCAATGTAGACTGAAGACCAGTAAGATCTATGTATTGTTTCATATCAGTGAAATATGTTCCATTTAAGGAAACATAAACTAAAGATCTATTTGAGAATACACCTGAAGATGCCCCTCGAAGATGTGTGCAGTTTTGGAGAATCCATAGTTTCTATTTATTTGCCCGTTTTAAGAGATTGTTTAGCTGCAACTGGGACAGGTGCCATCGAGAGTTCACTGTGAGAAATTAACCAATTGATGACATTTACTTAGGATTGAGCAGTGAGCAGCGAAAACTCTAAACTCAAGATTCATCATATGGAATGCAAGTGAGGTTCATCTCAGTCTGGATTTCATGAGGAAAAAAAATATGCAACGTTGTCTGGTTTGAAACGGAAAAACAAATCTACAGTGGTCCTCACAGAATCTTGTTACAAAATATAGCCAATCGTGGATTAACATGGAAATATGGAGGATAAAACTGAACAAGGGAATGATTCACCTTAATGCATGCTAATTGAAAGTCTTAATAGTGAGGATGGCTGGAACTGAGAAGGTATAAAGCAAGCGACAGAGCACTGGAATTCTGGGTGATCACTAAAGAAGTAAATAGCTTCAAAAGTTTTTTTATGTTCTAAAATATTTATCTGGAGGAAGGAACAAATTTGAGCATGTAGCATCTTTGATTATAAACTGCATAATTCAGCCAATTGTGTTTGTGTTGCTGAACCACATGTTACTGTTTCCCAACAAATATGGTAATTAAAAAAAAAACACTTTCATCATCGACCCTTCCTCATACATCATCCACGATGCCAATCGCATTTGTCAGAGGCTTTTTTTTCATTAATGTATCTCTTCTGGCTGTTATTTATAAACACAGGTTTTCTAATCAACAAACACATTTTTCCCCAAAGTACTGAGTCTCTGATATAACACAGCGTTTCACTAACAATTCTTTGATTGTTCGGCAGAAACAAGGTTTGTCCATCTGTCCTTCGATAAAGAGGGAGCAACATTGACAACAGGTTGGGAATAGTCCGATATGCAAGGAGGTTTAAGGGTAGTGGTTAGTGTCCAAGATTTCCATTTTTCCTTCCCTCGTAAAACCTCAGACATCCCCACAAAAATGCAAAATAGCTGTTTCATTAGGTTTCATTAGAAAGGGGTTAAGTGAAACCTTTATTTTGTGGCATAATAGTATCAGTCTCGATGGACCTTAATTGTGCTGATAGAGCTAACACCTCTGCAATTAAAATGCGAATGCTTCCACTTCATCCTATACCACAGATAATCAATGCGGCACTGTCAGCGAGCAGCAGCTCACAAGCGAGGGAGAAGATTTTTTAGAATCGGAGGACAATATATTGGACGATTATAAAGATCTGTCCGAATCCGAGAGCAGCAGCTAGTAATTTTTCCATAATAGATCAGGATCTGAGAACAATAGTTTGGAACGTAACAACGATGGATCAGAATCTGAGAACAATAGTTCAGAATGCAACAACAATGGATCAGAATCTGAGAAACATAGATTGGAATATTTAAAAAAATGGATCAGAATCTCAGAACACTAGCTTTTAATTTTACAACAATGGATCAGAATCTGAGAACTATAGATTTGGTTTTTACAGCAATGGATCTAAATCTGAATACAATAGATTTGAATGTTACAACGGTGGATCAGACCCTGAGAACAGTAGGCTGGAATGTTTGAACAAGTATCAGGACCTGAGAACAGTCGATTGGTATCATACAAGAGGCAATGGGTTACCCTGGTATGTTCACTATCTGTTGACGATTTATTATGGATTTGTATTCAAATATCGCGTCCCAAAGGCTCTTCAGGTTATTCAATGTTTTTACTATCAAATGCTCGCTATTGTTGGTGTGCTTCGTAAGTCTTTCTCTCTTCAGTTTTTAAGTACATGAAGATTGTTCAATTGCAACGCTGTGCTTGAAATTCCCATTCGTATCTTCAGTTCAGTTGATATCCCTGGATGTCTCTCTATCTCGCTATCATATCTGGAAGCCACATTTCAATGATCATCTGTTCCTTTTTCTTACTTTTCAGTTGGGCCTTGTGAGGATCAAAGCCAGTGTCACCTGACCGCATCCGAAAATCTGTCTTCCATCCACACATCCTCCAGCAGCCACACACCCCACCTCGTCCCCATATCTCGATACAGCCCAATGCCTCATGTTCTACCAGAACGTTTGCTGATGCCCTGAGCTTAGTTCCTACCCAATATACACCTTTCCGAAATACTTCCCACGACCACTGTCCTAATATCACATATCTCCAATCCTGCCTCAACCCATCTGCGACATAAACACAAAATCTGGGCACTTTTCTTTCAAATTGAGAACCATATGCTTATCCATTACAGTGTTACAGAGCCATAATCGCCTCCTCGCACTCACCACCCACCACCCCCAGTCCTCCCCGCCCTCCCCACCACCCCCACCGCCCCAGGCCACCATCTTGCACAAAGTTCACCTCTTGGTTACAAACCTTTATAAAACTCAACAAATATCATGTTCTGCTGCCTGTAAAATAATTGGAATCAAAACAGACTTATCAACCGTTCCTGTGCTCAGAGAGTTACATGGGCTGGCAGGACGAAAGCGAATATTTTCACTCTTATATTGTTGCCCCTCACCTCTTTACAGAATTTTCCCTTCGAATGTTTAACAAATTCACGTTTGAAATGCAATATTAAATCAGGCAGCGCCACATTAGTGGCCAGTGTATTTCAAATAGTACTACTGCTCCTTCTGCTAGTCAGATTATATCTGAGCCATCCGTTTATCACCCATTCAGCAAATAGAAAAAGAATGGCATCTTTCCTGCGATTTCTCTCAACTGGTCAAAATGTTGAACACCTTAAAGCAACTTTCTCAGCTCACATTTCTGACATTGGTGCAGGAGCAGAGTGATCTGTATGTACAGGTGCGTGAATCAGTGAAGGTGAGAGGATGGGTGGAGACAGTGGTTTATGAATCTTCCCGCATCCTGGGCTTTAGGAGGAGGGGCATAGAGACAAAAAGGAAGACGGAGATGATAAACCTCCATAAAACGCACTTCCCTCCTCAGCTGGAACATTGTGCCCAGCTCTGGACATCTCAATTTAACAAAAATGTTAAGGCACTAAAGGAGGAACAGAAACAATAGACGGCAATTTGCTCTGAGATGATGAATCCCAGTTGTGGAGATAAATTGGAAAAGTTGTGGCTGTTCTCCTTGGAAAACTCAAGTTTGAGGGGCGACTTGAAACAATATTTTAAATTTTAAACGGTCTGGAAAAAGTAGGCATGGAGAAAATCTTCCATTGTTGGAAACATCGAGAATCAGAGGGCATGGAGATAAGGTAATTGGAAAAAGAAGGGACGTCCCCAAGAGGAAAACCTTTATTGCAAAACTGAACCTGGAATGCGCTGGCTGGGTGTATGGTGGAGCCAGGCCCAACCGAGGAAAACGGGCAGCAAATTAGTACCTGAAAAGGGGACAAGTATTGAACAAGGGGGAAATGACTGTGGAAGTGACACCAACGAATTGCTCCGTTACTGGACCTGCATGGATAAGATGTACTAAATATCAACCTTCCATGCTGCACCCATTCTGTGATTGCACTCTTCATGATAATAACTAAGCTTCTCCAATCTTATCACTCACCTGTGGTGCCATTCTTGCCTGTGTCTTCTCTCCCCTCAACAAATTATTCATATTATTTCTAAAGTGAGTTGCATATTATTCGGCAGAGTACAATACATTTGGTCAAACTAGTGTTTTGAATAGTTTAGAGTAGCTTTCTGGCGTTTGCATCCATTTATCAAGCTGAAGGACCCAGCTGTTCTATTAACTGCTTTTGTTAATCTCGACTGAGACGTTCAAATATTGGGAACAAGGCACCCAATGTAACGGTGCTCCTGCACCTCCAATGAAATTGAGTTCTACAATATCAGTATTATACTTGAACATTTAATCTCTCCAGACATACAACATTTTAAAACTCCACCATTTGTTATTTCAGGTAAAATCAATTAAATGTATTAATTGTTACAGTGGCATAATCGAAAATTACAATAAGTTATCAAATAAACTTTTCTGCTAACCTAATATATTTTTTTCCTGTTTATTTCCCTTGCTCACAGTTCTATCATTGACAATTCTGATCATTTCCCGGGGAACGTGTGGTCTCTCCAAATGTGTAAGTCTCTACTTGTTGGCTATGGCATCAGCGGATCTAATGGTGATTATCCTCGACCTGGTATTGAGGCATATTCCAATTGTTTTTCAGGAGCAGTTTCATTTCCTGTGGCACCTTCGTATCTGTAATATCCATGCTGTGCTGCTTTATGCAGCCACTGATTGCTCAGTCTGGTTCACCGTCACTTTCACTTTTGACCGATTTATAGCCATATCTTTCCAAACTCTGAAATGTAGATATTGTACCAAAAAGACAGCAGCTGTGGTTCTTGGAACAGTATCTGTGCTGAGCTTGTTAAAGAACCTTTTCTGGTATTTCATGTTCACAAGAATGTATCAATTGTTGAACCAGCCCTGGTTTTGTTTTGCAACGCTAGATGTTTACTCCTCTATGGTTTGGGTAACAATCGAGTTTGTACATTACATTCTTACTCCCTGTGTCCCATTTGTCCTGATCCTGCTGCTCAATGTTTTCACCATCAGACACATTTTAGTGAGCAGCAGAGGCCGCAGGAGGCTCTGGGCTCAGAACAGTGGAGAGGGGATCAGAGATCCGGAGATGGAGAGTCGAAGGAAATCCATGATTTTACTGTTTACTATCTCGGCAAATTTCCTCCTGTTGTGGGCTACAATTATGGTATATTCTGTATGGATCCGGATGCAAGGTTTGGGTTATCAGTCCATATTACTGCATCCTTATGTACAGGAACTGGGCTTCATGATGCAGCTCCTGAGCTGCTCCACAAATTCCTGTATTTATGCCCTGACCCTGACGAAATTCAGGGAGCAATTGAAGCATGTGCTGAAATGTCCCTTTGCACCAATCGTGGAATTCATTCAAAAAGGAGAGAAGAAATGAATCAGGGAAAGTCCAGCATTTCCTCATTTTAATTGACATTCCCAGTGGGTGGAGGTGCTGTGCTGTTCGACAGATTGACTGGAGGAGTTGTGTAGCACCGCCACTGCAATGGAGTGTGGGGAAGGTGCCTGAACCCCGTGGTGACAGCATTGAGGTGAGGCACCTAATCCACACAGCTCCCCGGGAGCAGGTGGGCGGTGGGGGGCGGGGGGAGTGCAGTTGGTGCTGTTTCCCATGACGAGGGCATAACGGGAGTTGGGGCACCTGTTACTGCACAATGCCTCGCGGGTGAGATCTGCTCCCCATGACAACGGAATAATATCGCAGGTGGGTAATGTGACAGCACAATGGACAGGGGGTGGGACTGTTCTTCATAACGACTGAATAATAGAAAGGGTGGGAACTGTGGCAGCATCTTAAGAAGGGGCTGCTCGCATTGATGACAGCTTAATTGGATGGAGGTTCCTCTGGCTGCACAATGGAAATGGGGGCAGGGCCTAGTCCCATGATGATGTCATAACAAAGAGTGGAGAGCCCTGGGATTGTACAATGAACGGGGGAGTGATCTTGGCCATTGATGACAGCACAATGGAAAGGGCCTAGTCCTGCTTCCTTTTCAGACACAATGGACAGGTTTGGAGCGAAGGTTCCCGCCGGCCCCGCCCATCACACTCACCCATTGGCACAGGGAGAAAAGGTGATACTGCAAAGTTTCACCGCCAAACCCCTCCACATGCGCTCTCCTGAACGTCAAAGTGAACAGCAACAAGATGAATACAAATAGCATTTGAAACTTCGTGCTAAACATTTCTCCTGCACCGCCGTCCACTGGGCTCTTTAATTGTACCCTTTAGTACTTTAATAATGCTGAGGAGAATCAATAAAGAGTAATGTGATTAAAGCAAATCTAAATGTTCGCTAGTAAAAGCACAACAATGTCTCTGAAATCCCTCTGTCATTTACACCGACAGACACTCACCAACATCAGGCAGCAGCGAGTTAAAAACCACTGATCAGAAATGATGAACATTAGTAGAGGGAGGAAATGTGAGCCCCTCGACACACACACACAGACACACACTCACACAGACACATACACAGGCACCCACATTCACACACACACACAGACACAAACACACAGCACACACAAACACACACACACACACATGCACAGACACAAAGACGCAGACACACACATCCACAGACACACATACAGGCACAAATACTCACACACACACACACACACACACACATGTACACACACACACAGACACAAACACACACACACACATGCACAGACACAAAGACGCAGACATACACATCCACAGACACACATACAGGCACAAATACTCACACACACACACACACACACACACATGTACACACACACACAGACACAAACACACAGCACACACAAACACACACACACACATGCACAGACACAAAGACGCAGACATACACATCCACAGACACACATACAGGCACAAATACTCACACACACACACACACATGTACACACATGAACAGGCACAAAGACGCAGACATACACATACACAGATACACACAAATATAGACAGACACACACACGGGTGCACAGACAGACATGCACATACACAAATACTACACAGGCATACACATACAGACACACACACACGCACAGACCGTCTGCAGACACACACGTGCACACACACACACACACACACATACACAGACACATTGGATTGAACTAGAATGCAAAGTGAAATAACGGGATCCGGTTTTCAGGATTCACACAGTGACTGGGAAATGAAAAGGACCCACTGACATAGCTCACTTCCCTCCACAGCTCGCACTTCATCTGAATTCCTTTTAGTTCAATCTCTCTCTATCTCTCTCTCTCTCTCTCCGCTTCTCCCTGTGACCTGAATATACCTGCGTGCTTCGGAACTATGAATTCGGGACCCAATCAGAGCCCCGAGAACTGATGTTGGGATAGTGAGATGAGGGAACAATCTTTCCTGGAGGTCGTCTCCTAACTGTGCATTGTGAAGCTCACTGTGAAATGCTGAATAGTGGGAACTCCCCATGTAGCCTCATTACTAAGAGTGCCGGCAGTTTTGGCGTTCGGGCAGCCCCACCGGGAAAGTTGCACAGCCCTGGTAGTCGGTGGCTACGAAGCTGCCACAACATGGAGGCTCCCTCATTGTTCTTTACATCAATCACCAAATATCCATTTCTATATTGATGAAGAGGTAACCCGCCGCTCTATTTGTCTGCACACTCTCACAGGAGTAGCCCCCTCCTTTGGGCACTAATGGGACCAGGAACATTCAGACCCCACACTCACTCCGTTTGTGACTCTCTCAAACCACCTCTTTTCGCAGTCATTCAATGTTACACTCACTCCTTGTTGTCACTCCCTATCACACCATATTTCTTTCTCACATTTTTTCACTCGGACTCCCTGTTTGCCACTCTCCCTCAAACCATCTCTTTCTCGCACATTGCTTCACTCGGACTCCGACCCACTGACTGTTACTGTCTCTCACACTATCTCTGTTCCTCTCACATTCTTTGACTCTCATATCCATGTTTGTCAATCTGTCATACACCTTCTCTCTTTTAATATTCCTTCATTCTCACTCACTCCCTGTTGACACTTTCTCTGAAACCATTTTTACTCCCATTCTTTCACCCTCACTGTGAATCGCTGTTTGTTTCTCTCTGTGTCACAGACCATCACTCTGTTTACATCCCTCTCTATTTTCTATCACTCTGTTTACATCCCTCTCTATTTTCTATCACTCTGTTTACATCCCTCTCTATTTTCTATCACTCTGTTTACATCCCTCTCTATTTTCTATCACTCTGTTTACCACCCTCTCTATTTTCTATCACTCTGTTTACATCCCTCTCTATTTTCTATCACTCTGTTTACATCCGTCTCTATTTTCTATCACTCTGTTTACATCCCTGTCTATTTTCTATCACTCTGTTTACATCCCTCTCTATTTTCTATCACTCTGTTTACATCCCTCTGTATTTTCTATCACTCTGTTTACATCCCTCTCTATTTTCTATCACTCTGTTTACATCCCTGTCTATTTTCTATCACTCTGTTTACATCCCTCTCTATTTTCTATCACTCTGTTTACATCCCTCTCTATTTTCTATCACTCTGTTTACATCCCTCTCTATTTTCTATCACTCTGTTTACATCCCTCTCTATTTTCTATCACTCTGTTTACATCCCTCTCTATTTTCTATGACTCTGTTTACATCCCTCTCTATTTTCTATCACTCTGTTTACATCCGTCTCTATTTTCTATCACTCTATTTACATCCCTCTCTATTTTCAATCACTCTATTTATATCCCTCTCTATTATTACGTACTTGTCACTGTCTTTCCCATTAACTGCCGGTCTCTCCTACATTTTGTGTGTCAGTCTCTCACTATCTACGTCCCTGTGTCTGTCCGAGATTATGGTTCCCTGACAGTTGCTGCGATATTGTCCCTCTCTGTCTCCATCAGCAAGTGCCCTCCAATAGTCTTTCCCCGACTGTGTATTAGTTTACCGATTGTTTTGGTTTCAGGATGTGTACTAGTTTCAAGATACGTATTAGTTTCAGGGTCTGCATTACTGCCAGTGCCTGTATTAGTTTCAGGACCTCTATTACTTTCAGGATCTGTATTTGTTTCAAGGTGAGAATTAGTTTCAGGTCGGTTTTAGATTCATTGTCTATATTCATTTCAGGGTCTGTATTCGTTTCATGATCTGCATTCGTTTAAGGATCCGTATTAGTTTCTGGGTCTTAATTCATTTCAGAGTTTCTATTAGTTTCATTGTCTGTACTAGGTTGAAGGTGTGATTTATCGCCATAAACTTGAATAGTTTAAGGGCCTGTATAATGTCAGGATCTGTATTAGTTACAGTATTGGTTATGCGTTCAGGGTCTGTATTAGTTTCGGGATCAGTAGTAGGTTCAGTGTCTGAATTAGTTTCAGGGTGTGCTTTACTGCCACGAACTGTATTACTTTAAGGGTCTGTTTTAGTTTCAGAGACTTTACTAATTTCAGGTCTGTTTAAGATTCAGAGTTTGTATTAGTTTCAGGGTCAATATTAATTTCAGGGTTTGTATGATTTTCAGGATCTGAATATGTTTCAGAGTTTGTATTAGTTTCAGGGGTCTACATCATTGTCAGGATCTGCATTAGTTTCAGCAGCTGATGAACAACCAGCAATGGGAGAGCTGCAACAAGCAATCAAATGGAAGAGAAACAGCGGAGCTTTGGGCTGCCATGGTCTTCCAGCTGAGGCCTTCAAAGCTGTGTCCGATTACTCACATCAAGGGCCCATGGCCTCAACCTACCTATTTGACAGGAACAGGAACTTAGCTCTGACTCCAGGGATGTGACTAATGTAACTATGTTCAGGAAGGGAGATACATTCTGCTGTGGAGGCTATCGAGGTCTTCCCCTCCTGCCCAATGTCCCAAGGCCTGTAGGACTTGAAGGGGCAACGGTCGCTGCAGGGCCTGTATTCGTTTTAGGGTCCAGGTTATCTTCAGCTGGATTTTTGTTTAAGGGCCTGGAAGGTTTCCTGGACGTGTATTGTCTTTGGTTTCACACAGTGCAAGACTAGGCCATTTCGCACACATTGCCAAACCGAGTACTTGGAAACATGTATCCCATTGGATGCTCCCTCCTACCCTTTGCCATTAGCTCTGAAAATCCATCTGGAAATACCCTCCCCCACAAAACCACGCCCTCCAGGGCAAGTCTTTATCCAATTCCATTTTGCAAGTTAGTGTTGTATCTGCTTCCAGCAGCACCCCAGGCATTGAATTCCAGGTATCAGTGTAAACACTGGCTCTGTGAGAAATCATCTTCCCCTTCCCTCTGCCGATCATTTTCAATCACCTTTAATCTGTTTCTCCTGGTCATTATCTAAGGTTCGCATGGAAATGGTCCTTCCTGATTAACTCTTATCAAAACCCAACGTATTTTAAAACGCACCTGATGAACGCACAATTTGCCTGATCTGATCTGAGAAAAACAATCCCTGATTCGCCAATCTCTCCATGTGACTACAACCCCTCATCCCTATGACCCTTCCAGTGAATCTTCTCCGCATCCTCGCCAATGCCCTGACACCCTTCCAAAACTGTCAGGTCCAAAGTTAGAGAGAATCCTCCATCGAAGGCCTAATCTTTGACTTGTCAATTTTCTGCATAAATTCCTGCTTTGTGCATTCTCTTCATCTCTTTATCAAATCAAATATATTTTATTGTTTACAATCTAATTGCTGTGCTCTGCTAACTTCAAACATCAGCACATTTCCCTCCCTATGCTCAGCGACCACCTTTAAAATTGCTCTAATTGTCGCTCTTCCTTTATTTGAAGTTTCACCTCCTCTCCGCCTCATTCTTTCAGCACCCTCTGCGCCCTCAAAAAGCCTACTGCTACCCCCTCACTACTTAGCAGTATTCACATCGCTGTGTCATCCCCAGGCCTCAATACCATGTCTTTCATATACGAGGCCTTGTCTTTTATATCATAAAGAGCAATGCTTCTAATAAGGTGCCCTGTGTAGTCCCACTGCATTCTCCCCTCCTGCCTGAAGAATGACCGTTCACCAATACATTCTGCTTTCTGTTTCTCTGTCAATGTCACAACTGCTGACTGGCTCTAGTGGCAGAGTTGACCCTGCTATAGTTGCTTTTTTTTTCAGGTGGGATATCATGTGTCTGCTGCAGTTGTCCTTCTAGTTGGTAGTGGTCACGGGATTGGAAGGTGTTGTCGAAGGAGCTTTGATGAGTTGCTGCAGTACAAATTGTTGATGGTACACACTGCTGCTCCTGTGCGTCAGTGGTGGAGAGAGTGAATGTTTGTGGATGTGGTGCCAATCAAGCGGGGCTGCTTTGTCCTGGATGGTGTCGAGTGTTTTGAGTGTCGAGGGAGCTGTACTCATCCAGTCAAGAGGCGAGTATTCCATCATACCCCTGACTCTTGCCTTGTAGATGATGGATAGTCCTTGGGAAGCCAGGAGGTCAGGTACTCGCGGCAGTATTCCTTGCCTCTTGACCTCATTTAGCCGCACTATTTATATGCCTGGTCCAGCTCAGTCTCTGGTCAATGGTAGCTCCAAGGATCATGGGGGACTCAGCAATGGCAATTATGCTGAATGCCAAGGAGAGATATTAACATTCTCTCCCGTTTGACATGTTCTTTACTGGCACTTGGTGTCGAATGTTAACTGCAAATTTTCAGCCCAAGCCTGGATATTGTCCAGGGCTTGCTGTATTTGGACATGGACTGCTTCAGTGTCTGAGGAGCTGCGTACGATGCTGGTCATTGTACAATCATCAGGGAACACCCCCACTTCTGATATTATAATGAAGGGAAGATCATTGGTAAAACAGTTGAAGATGTTGGTGCTGATGACGCTACCCTGTGGAACTCCTGCATTGATATCCCTGAAATACGATGATTAGCCCCAATCCCCAATCTTCCTCTGTGATAGGTATCATTCCAAAATGTCTGGCGTTCACCCCGCGACCACCATCTCCCCATTCCACCACCCCCCTCCAGCCACCTAACCTGCTCCCTACCGCACCATCCCTCCCACCACCCCATACCACCATCTGCTCTACTGCCCCCACAACACCAAACCCCCACTGCACAAATTTCCGCCAAACCCATACCTTCCCCCACAGCCCCAGACAATCCTCCCTCATTATCTCAGGCTCGCTTTACTGATTTCCAACACTCCTCAAACAGACCTATTTCAGCAAGGACATTGTCATCTTACCTAATATCACCTTATCTTGGTCAGCATTACATCTTATTTTATGTTGTTCCTGTGAATCACAGGGTCATGTTTTATGGGATATTTTAAGTGCTACATAAATATAAGTCGTTTCTGTGCAAAGACTGCTCTTTGCAAGTCAAAGATAAACAGAGTTAATATTTCAGTTCAGGCACCTTGGCCATTGAAGCATTGCGGCTCAGTCAGGATCCAGACCTGGCTCTGGGTTACAAGGTCGGCATTGGGAATAATTCCTGGCTGTGCTGACCACTCCAGAAGCCAGCCAATAATGCAGGAAATCCGGATTGTGTGCTGCCGTTCATCAGACCGGATAAATAGGGAGGGGATGTGGTTGAAGGGGTGCCTGGCTTTTTAGACAGCCACAGAATCCAAAAATGATGTTGGGTATATAACATTCGAAAAGCCAGAAGTAAGGTGGTACTTCATTAGTACTCTGAGTGTTCAGATGGCGAGCAACGTTTCAGTCAGACTTGGCGCCAATGGGAGTATTAGGATCAACACTGAGTTCAAAGGTCACCATTTTCTCACGTCATCTTTCCTCTGTACCTTCAGGTACAATCATATCAGTGCGTCACTGCAATAACCTACATCAGTACAATAGACACTAAATAAAGCTGATTACGCCTGATTTCTAATCTCTATGATTATTTTCCCTTCCTTATAGTTAACTTACTTACAATTGTATTTGTAAAGTGTGGTCTCTCCAAATGTGTCACTCATTACCTGGTGGGCATGGCCGTGGCAGATCTACTGGTCATTATCCTTGACCTAATAATGAAACACATTCCGATTGTTTACCCGGATGAGTTTATTTTCGTCGAGTCTATCCCCCTGTCTAATATCCACACTGTCCTGATTTATGCAGCCACTGACTGATCAGTCTGGTTCACTGTCACATTCACCTTTGATCGATTTGTAGTTATTTGTAGCTAGAAGCTGAAAATAAAATATTGCACTGAGGAAAAAGCACTTGCGGTTCTGCGAACTGTGTCTGTTTTGTGCTATTTAAAGAACATCACCTGGTGTTTTATGTTTTAAGGAAAATATTTGCTCCAGGTTTTGTGATTCAACAGTCTAGACTCAACATTCCCCTCTCTGGGGAGCAATTGAGCTCCTCTATTACATTGTAAACCCAATGGCCCCATTTCTTCTGATTCTGCTGCTCAATGTTCTCACCGTCAGTCATATTTTAATGAGCAGCAGAGCCCGTAGGAGACTCCAGGCTCACAGTAGTGGGGAGGGACCCTGAGACCCAGAGATGGAGATTCGAAGGAAATCCATCAATTTACTGGTTGTTATCTAGGCCAATTTCATCCTGTTGTGGATTTGTTTACGGTGTATTCAATATCGCTGCGGATACCGTATATTCACAAAAATAATGGAGAATTGCCATGCTCCGGAGCAGATGCACAAACACCAGATTAAAGCTGTGAGCCAAAGGAACTTCAGGAATCAGTTGATGAATGTGCAGAAATATCCCTTTACTCGAATTGTTCAATTCATTCGTCGATGCAAGAAAGTGAATAACTGAATGTTTTCCCTAGCTCCTCCTCCAGCCCCTCTACTCCTCCAGACATCATTCCAATATTCGAATACAATTCAATTACTGAGCGCTGTATGCAGACAGAAGTAGGAGCACACACCCCTGCAAACAAATACACAGCAGGTGACAAATCCCTGATCTTATTATAATGGTCCATTCATAGCCAAATGCTTACCAGAGCCTTGAAATGAATGTTGCTATGAGAGATGCAGTGGGGTCACCACTTGCTTCGCCCTCAGTCTCCGGTACAATCTGCCGTGAGCGTGTCAGTCTCTGCAACAAACCATCCAACAGTGTTCATCACATGGGATTCACCTGCGACCATTGGTAGTGCAGGTTGGCTGAAACAATATCATTCATCAATGATACAGACTGTGACAACATTTGTGCAAATTAAAGATTATTAATGAAAGGAGCTGCAATAACAAAACAAGGAAACATCTCACCTGATGATTGGAATAGTGTTTTTCCCCTATATCATAAGCTGCCTCCAGTTACTGACCATGAATGGTTAAGGGAGGGATTGAAATTGACACCAGGTCTGAACATTTTATAGTCAACATTGTGTAATGGCCGGAGTATATATTTCCATTGCTTCTTTGGACGTGGGCTTCATGGCTAGGCCAGCTTTTATTGCCCATCTGTAATTGCCCTTGAGAAGTTGGTGATGATTCGCCTTCTTGATCCGCTGCAGTCCATGTGGTGTAGGTATACCCACTGTGCTGTTAGCGAGGGAGTTCCATGATGTTGACCCAGCGACAGTCAAGAAACGGCCGATTGAGTTCCAAGTCAGGTTGGTGTGAGGCTTGGAGGGGAAATTCCAGGCTGTGTCGTTCCCATGAGCCTGCTGCCCTTATCCTTCTAATTGGTTTGTTTGATGAGATTGTGAGTTGCTGTCAAGGGAGCATTGGGAAGCTGTGAATTGGAATCTTAACGGACACTGTTTTAGAGAGAGAACATTGGGCAGGATGTCCCACCAGGTAGTGGGATTCACGGAACAGGATTTACTTCCTTCCCATTCCTTCCCTGTGGCCGCTCTGCCTCATCATTAAGACATGGTGAGTCACAGCGTGATGCAGAATGATGGACACGTGGTGGCCTTTTTGACTGATTTGTAGCGAGCTCCTCCCAGACATTGACCTCAATGCGTGAATACTTCCACTGTGAGACCTGTAGGGCTTCGTTGATAAGCATATTTTCTTATTACCTTCCCTTATTAAATATGTGTAAAATTGGATTTCATTTAAAACGTAGATTGATGAGACTTTGATGGTTTGATAAGTGCCAGGTTGTTTGATTTTGCTTCTGTTTAATAAACATCAGTATTATTGGCACATTCAATGGCTGAGACTCTGTCTGATGGTTCTGCCTCTATATGAGCTGACTGAGGGCAGTGGAATGCAGTGACTGAGGGAAGAGGTATGAAATTTCTGAGAACAGTGAGATGTAGTGACTGAGTGGAGAGGGATGTAGTCACTGAGTTGTGTGGGATGAAGTCACTGAGGGGAGTGGGATGAAGTGACTGAGGGGAGTGGGATGAAGTGACTGAGGGGAGTGGGATGAAATGAATGAGGAAAGCGGGATGAAGTGACTGAGGGGAGTGGGATGAAATGACTGAGGGGAGTGGGATGAAGTGACTGAGGGGAGTGGGATGAAGTGACTGAGGAGAGTGGGATGCAATGACTGAGGGGAGTGGGATGCAGTGACTGAGGGGAGTGAGACGTAGTGACTGAGGGGGGTGGTATGCAATGACTGAGGGGAGATGGATGCAATGACTGAGGGGCGTGCAATGCAGTAACTGAGGGGAGTGGGATGCAGTGACTGAGGGGAGAGGGGAGCAGTGACTGAGGGGAGAGGGGAGCAGTGACTGAGGGGCGTGGTGTCCAGTGACTGAGGGGAGTGGGATGAAGTGACTGAGTGGAGTGGGATGCGGTAACAGAGGGGAGAGGGGAAGAGTGAGTGAGGGGAGTGGGATGCAATGACTGAGGGCAGTGGGATGCAGTGACTGAGGGTAGAGGGGAGTAGGGACTGAGCAGAGTGGTGTGCAGTGACTGAGTGGAGTTGGATAAAGTGACTGAGGGGAGTGGGATGCAGTGACTGAGGGGAGTGGGACGTAGTGACTGAGGGGGGTGGTATGCAATGACTGAGGGGATTGGGATGCAGTCACTGAGGGGCGTGCGATGCAGTAACTGAGGGGAGTGGGATGCAGTGACTGAGGGGAGAGGGGAGCAGTGACTGAGGGGAGAGGGGAGCAGTGACTGAGGGGCGTGGGATGCAGTGACTGAGGGGAGAGTGGAGCAGTGACTGAGGGGAGAAGGGAGCAGTGACTGAGGGGAGAGGGGAGCAGTGACTGAGGGGAGAGGGGAGCAGTGACTGAGGGGAGTGGGATTAAGTGACTGAGTGGAGTGGGATGCGGTAACAGAGGGGAGAGGGGAAGAGTGAGTGAGGGGAGTGGGATGCAATGATGGAGGGAGCGGGATGCAGTGACTGAGGGCAGTGGGATGCAGTGACTGAGGGGAGAGGGGAGTAGGTACTGAGCGGAGTGGTGTGCAGTGACTGAGGGGAGAGGGGAGTAGGAACTGAGTGGAGTGGTGTGCAGTGACTGAGTGGAGTTGGATGAAGTGACTGAGGGGAGTGGGATGCAGTGACTGAGGGGAGAGGGGAGCAGTGAGTGAGGGGAGTGGGATGCAGTGACTGAGGGGTGAGCGAAACAGTGAGTGAGGGGAGTGGGATGCCGTGACAGATGGGAGTGGAATGTAGTGACTGACAGGAGTGGCATGCAGAGCGTGAGGGGCGTAGGATGTAGTGACTGAGGGTATTAAGATGCACTGACTGAGTGGAGGGAGTGCAGTCAGTGAGGGGTGTGGGGTGCAGTGAGTGAGGGGAGTGGGGTGCAGTGACCGACGGGACTGGGATGTAGTGACTGACGGGAGTAGGATGTAGGGACTGATGGGAGGGGGATATCGGGACTGATGGGAGTGTTGGACATTTAGGTGGGAGAGAGCACAGTGACAATGGTTTGTTTCGTATTGTACAAATGGAGAAGTGAATCCTTTTCTAAATTTTCCTACCAATTAAATGTTCTCTTGAGGTTCTCCACACTCGTCAATCTCCCATGACTCCTTATTTCATTGCAGATCCAAGGATATCAACAGTTCCAAAATCTGAGGAACATACTACTAAAAAATTGTGGTGTCCGTGTATTTACCAGCCCAATAGCATCTGAAATAAGAGTGACAATTCTGGAGGGGATATTCTACAAAATACAATGTAGTGACGGAGGGCAGTGGGATGCAATGGCTGAAGGGAGTGGGATGCAGTTACTGAGGGGTGTGGGATGCAGTTGCTGAGAGGCACGGGTGCAGTGATGGACAGGAGAGGGATGTCGTGACTGACGGGAGAGGCATGCGGATTGTGAGGGGAGTGGGATGTAGTGACTGAGGGAAGTGGATGAAGTGACTGAGGGGAGTGGGATGCAATGACTGAGGGGAGAGGGGAGCAATGACTGAGGGGAGAGGGGAGCAGTGACTGAGGGGCGTGGTGTCCAGTGACTGAGCGGAGTGGTGTGCAGTGACTGAGTGGAGTTGGATGAAGTGACTGATGGGAGTGGGATGCAGTGAGTGAGGGGAGTGGGACGTAGTGACTGAGGGGGGTGGCATGAAATGATTGAGGGGAGTGGGATGCAGTCACTGAGGGGCTTGCGATGCAGTTACTGAGGGAAGTGGGATGCAGTGACTGAGGGGAGAGGGGAGCCCTGACTGAGTGGAGGGAGTGCTGTCAGTGAGGGGTGTGGGGTACAGTGAGTGAGGGGTGTGGGGTGCAGTGACTGACGGGATTGGGATGCAGTGACTGACGGGAGTAGGACAGTGGGACTGACGGGAGTGGGATATAGGGCCTGATGGGAGTAGGATGCAGTGAGTGAGTTAGTGATTGTTGGACATTTAGGTGGGAGAGCGCACAGTGACAATGGTTTGTTTCGTATTGTACAAATGGAGAAGTGAATCATTTTCTAAATGTTCCTACCAATTAAATGTTCTCTTGAGGTTCTCCACACTCGTCAATCTCCCATGTCTCCTTATTTCATTGCAGATCCAGGGATATCAACAGCTCCAAAATCTGAGGAACATACTACTAAAAAATTGCGGTGCCCGTGTATTTACCAGCCCAATAGCATCTGAAATAAGAGTGACAATTCTGGAGGGGATATTCTACAAAATACAATGTAGTGACGGAGGGCAGTGGGATGCAGGGACTGAGGTGAGTGGGATGCAATGACTGACGGGAGTGGGATGCAATGAGTGAGGGAAATGGGATGTCATGACTGAGGGGAGTGGGATGCAGCGACCGAGCGGAGAGGGCAGTAGAGTTATCGGGAGAGTGGGATGCAGTGACTTAGTGGAGTTGGATAAAGTGACTGAGGGGAGTGGGATGCAGTGACTGAGTGGAGTTGGATGAAATGACTGAGGGGAGTGGGATGCACTGACTGAGGGGATGGGGAGCAGTGAGTGAGGGGAGTGAATGCAATGTCTGTGGTGAGTGGGATGAAGTGTTTGAGGGAATTGGATGTCGTCACTGAGGGGAGTGGGATGCAATGACTGAGGGGAGAGGGGAGTAGGGTCTCAGGGGAGTGGGGTGCAGTGACTGAGGGGAGTGGGATGCAGCGACCGAGCGGAGAGGGGAGTATGGTATCGGGAGAGTGGGATGCATGACTTAGTGGAGTTGGAAGAAGTGACAGAGGGGAGTGGGATGCACTGACTGAGGGGAGAGGGGAGCAGTGAGTGAGGGGAGGGGGGTGCAATGACTGAGGTGAGTGGGATGAAGTGTTTGAGGGAATTGGATGTCGTGTCTGAGGGGAGTGGGATGCAATGACTGAGGGGAGAGGGGAGTAGGGTCTCAGAGGAGTGGGGTGCAGTGACTGAGGGGAGTGGGATAAAGTAACTGAGTAGAGAGGGATGAAGTGACTGAGGTGAGAGGGATGAAGTGACTGAGGGAAGTGAAAGAAGTGACTGAGGGGAGTGGGATGCAGTGACTGAGTGGAGTTAGATGAGGTGACTGAGGGGAGAGGGGAGAAGTGTGTGAGGGGAGTGGGATGCAGTGAGTGAGGGGAGTTGGATGAAGTGACTGAGAGGAGTCGGATGCAATGACGGAGGGGAGTGTGGTGCAGTGACTGAGGTGCGTGGGATGAAGTGACTGAGGAGAGTAGGATGAAGTGATTGAGGGGTGTGCGGTGCAATTACTGACGGGAGTGGGATGTCGTGACAGGTGGGAGCGGAAGCTAGTAACTGACAGGAGTGGCATCCAGAGCATGAGGGGAGTAGGATTTAGTGATTGGGGGGATTAACATGCACTGACAGAGTGGAGTGGAGTGCAGAGCAGTGAGTGAGGGGAGAGTGATGTAGTGAGTGAGGGGAGTGGGGTGCAGTGTGTGAAGGGAGTGGGATGCAGTGAGTGAGGGGAGTGGGATGCAATGAGTGAGGGGAGTGGGATGCAGTGAGTGACGAGAGTTGGGTGCAGTGAGTGAGGGGAGTTGGGTGCAGTGACTGACGTAATTCAGATGTAGTGATTGATGAGAGTGGGATGTAGTGACTGATGGGAGTGGGATGTAGTGACTGATGGGAGTGGAACTTAGGGAGTGACGGGAGTGGGATGCAGTGAGTAGTTAGTGACTTTTGGACATTTAGGTGGGAGAGAGTACAGTGACATTGGCCTGTTTCGTACTGTACAAATGGAGAAATGAATCAGTTTCTAAATTTTCCTACCAATTCAATGTTCTCTTGAGGTTGTCCGCACTCGTCAATCTCCCATGTCTCCGTACTTCATTGCAATCCAGGGATATCAACAGCTCCAAAATCTGAGGAACATACTACTACAGATTGCAGTGCCCGTGTATTATCCAGCCCAAGAGCATCTGAAATAAGAGTTATCATTCTGGAGCGGATATTTCACAAAATACAATGTAGTGACTGTGGGGAGAGGGGTGCAGTTCCTGAGGGGAGTGGGATGCAGTTACCGAGGGGCGTGGGTGCAGTGATGGACAGGAGTGGGATGTCATGCCTGATGGGAATGGCATGTGGAGTGTGAGATGAGTGTAATGTAGTGACTGAGGGGAATGGGATGCAGTGATTGAGGGGAGTGGGGTGCAGTGAGTGAGGGGAGCGGGGTGCAGTGATTGAGGGGAGTGAGATGCAGTGAGTGAGGGGAGTGGGATGCAGTTAGTGAGGGGAGTGGGGTGCAGTGAGTGAGGAGAGTGGGATGCAGTGAGTGAGGAGAGTGTGATGCAGTGAGTGAGGGGAATGGGATGCAGTGAGTGAGGGGAGTGGGATGTAGTGAGTGAGGGGAGTGGGATGTAGTGAGTGAGGGGAGTGGAATGCAGTGAGTGAGGGGACTGTGATGCAGTGAGTGAGGGGAGTGGGATGTAGTGACTGTGGGGAGAGGGATGCAGTTCCTGAGGGGAGTGGGATGCAGTTACCGAGGGGCGTGGGTGCAGTGATGGACAGGAGTGGGATGTCATGCCTGATGGGAATGGCATGTGGAGTGTGAGATGAGTGTAATGTAGTGACTGAGGGGAATGGGATGCAGTGATTGAGGGGAGTGGGGTGCAGTGAGTGAGGGGAGCGGGGTGCAGTGAGTGAGGGGAGTGAGATGCAGTGAGTGAGGGGAGTGGGATGCAGTTAGTGAGGGGAGTGGGGTGCAGTGAGTGAGGAGAGTGGGATGCAGTGAGTGAGGAGAGTGTGATGCAGTGAGTGAGGGGAATGGGATGCAGTGAGTGAGGGGAGTGGGATGTAGTGAGTGAGGGGAGTGGGATGTAGTGAGTGAGGGGAGTGGAATGCAGTGAGTGAGGGGACTGTGATGCAGTGAGTGAGGGGAGTGGGATGTAGTGACTGAGGGGAATGGCATGCAATGAGTGAGGGGAGTGGGATGCAGTCACTGAGGGGCTTGCGATGCAGTAACTGAGGGAAGTGGGATGCAGTGACTGAGGGGAGAGGGGAGCCCTGACTGAGTGGAGGGAGTGCTGTCAGTGAGGGGTGTGGGGTACAGTGAGTGAGGGGTGTGGGGTGCAGTGACTGACGGGATTGGGATGCAGTGACTGACGGGAGTAGGACAGTGGGACTGACGGGAGTGGGATATAGGGCCTGATGGGAGTAGGATGCAGTGAGTGAGTTAGTGATTGTTGGACATTTAGGTGGGAGAGCGCACAGTGACAATGGTTTGTTTCGTATTGTACAAATGGAGAAGTGAATCATTTTCTAAATGTTCCTACCAATTAAATGTTCTCTTGAGGTTCTCCACACTCGTCAATCTCCCATGTCTCCTTATTTCATTGCAGATCCAGGGATATCAACAGCTCCAAAATCTGAGGAACATACTACTAAAAAATTGCGGTGCCCGTGTATTTACCAGCCCAATAGCATCTGAAATAAGAGTGACAATTCTGGAGGGGATATTCTACAAAATACAATGTGGTGACGGAGGGCAGTGGGATGCAGGGACTGAGGTGAGTGGGATGCAATGACTGACGGGAGTGGGATGCAATGAGTGAGGGAAATGGGATGTCATGACTGAGGGGAGTGGGATGCAGCGACCGAGCGGAGAGGGCAGTAGGGTTATCGGGAGAGTGGGATGCAGTGACTTAGTGGAGTTGGATAAAGTGACTGAGGGGAGTGGGATGCAGTGACTGAGTGGAGTTGGATGAAATGACTGAGGGGAGTGGGATGCACTGACTGAGGGGATGGGGAGCAGTGAGTGAGGGGAGTGAATGCAATGTCTGTGGTGAGTGGGATGAAGTGTTTGAGGGAATTGGATGTCGTCACTGAGGGGAGTGGGATGCAATGACTGAGGGGAGAGGGGAGTAGGGTCTCAGGGGAGTGGGGTGCAGTGACTGAGGGGAGTGGGATGCAGCGACCGAGCGGAGAGGGGAGTATGGTATCGGGAGAGTGGGATGCAGTGACTTAGTGGAGTTGGAAGAAGTGACAGAGGGGAGTGGGATGCACTGACTGAGGGGAGAGGGGAGCAGTGAGTGAGGGGAGGGGGGTGCAATGACTGAGGTGAGTGGGATGAAGTGTTTGAGGGAATTGGATGTCGTGTCTGAGGGGAGTGGGATGCAATGACTGAGGGGAGAGGGGAGTAGGGTCTCAGAGGAGTGGGGTGCAGTGACTGAGGGGAGTGGGATAAAGTAACTGAGTAGAGAGGGATGAAGTGACTGAGGTGAGAGGGATGAAGTGACTGAGGGAAGTGAAAGAAGTGACTGAGGGGAGTGGGATGCAGTGACTGAGTGGAGTTAGATGAGGTGACTGAGGGGAGAGGGGAGAAGTGTGTGAGGGGAGTGGGATGCAGTGAGTGAGGGGAGTTGGATGAAGTGACTGAGAGGAGTCGGATGCAATGACGGAGGGGAGTGTGGTGCAGTGACTGAGGTGCGTGGGATGAAGTGACTGAGGAGAGTAGGATGAAGTGATTGAGGGGTGTGCGGTGCAATTACTGACGGGAGTGGGATGTCGTGACAGGTGGGAGCGGAAGCTAGTAACTGACAGGAGTGGCATCCAGAGCATGAGGGGAGTAGGATTTAGTGATTGGGGGGATTAACATGCACTGACAGAGTGGAGTGGAGTGCAGTGCAGTGAGTGAGGGGAGAGTGATGTAGTGAGTGAGGGGAGTGGGGTGCAGTGTGTGAAGGGAGTGGGATGCAGTGAGTGAGGGGAGTGGGATGCAATGAGTGAGGGGAGTGGGATGCAGTGAGTGACGAGAGTTGGGTGCAGTGAGTGAGGGGAGTTGGGTGCAGAGACTGACGTAATTCAGATGTAGTGATTGATGAGAGTGGGATGTAGTGACTGATGGGAGTGGGATGTAGTGACTGATGGGAGTGGAACTTAGGGAGTGACGGGAGTGGGATGCAGTGAGTAGTTAGTGACTTTTGGACATTTAGGTGGGAGAGAGTACAGTGACATTGGCCTGTTTCGTACTGTACAAATGGAGAAATGAATCAGTTTCTAAATTTTCCTACCAATTCAATGTTCTCTTGAGGTTCTCCGCACTCGTCAATCTCCCATGTCTCCGTACTTCATTGCAGATCCAGGGATATCAACAGCTCCAAAATCTGAGGAACATACTACTACAGATTGCAGTGCCCGTGTATTATCCAGCCCAAGAGCATCTGAAATAAGAGTTATCATTCTGGAGCGGATATTTCACAAAATACAATGTAGTGACTGTGGGGAGAGGGATGCAGTTCCTGAGGGGAGTGGGATGCAGTTACCGAGGGGCGTGGGTGCAGTGATGGACAGGAGTGGGATGTCATGCCTGATGGGAATGGCATGTGGAGTGTGAGATGAGTGTAATGTAGTGACTGAGGGGAATGGGATGCAGTGATTGAGGGGAGTGGGGTGCAGTGAGTGAGGGGAGCGGGGTGCAGTGAGTGTGGGGAGTGAGATGCAGTGAGTGAGGGGAGTGGGATGCAGTTAGTGAGGGGAGTGGGGTGCAGTGAGTGAGGAGAGTGGGATGCAGTGAGTGAGGAGAGTGTGATGCAGTGAGTGAGGCGAATGGGATGCAGTGAGTGAGGCGAGTGGGATGTAGTGAGTGAGGGGAGTGGGATGTAGTGAGTGAGGGGAGTGGAATGCAGTGAGTGAGGGGACTGTGATGCAGTGAGTGAGGGGAGTGGGATGTAGTGACTGAGGGGAATGGCATGCAATGAGTGAGGGGAGTGGGATGCAGTGAGTGAGGGGAGTGGGATGCAGTGAGTGAGGGGAGTGGGATGCAGTGACTGAGGGGAATGGGATGCAGTGAGTGAGGAGAGTGGGATGCAGTGAGTGAGGGGAGTGGGGTGCAGTGAGTGAGGGGAGTGGGATGCAGTTAGTGAGGGGATTGGGATGCAGTGAGTGAGGGGGGTGGGATGCAGTGAGTGAGGGGAGTGAGATGCAGTGTCAGTGGAGTGGGATGCAATGACTGAGGGGAGTGGGGTGTAGTGAGTGAGGGGAGTGGGGTGCAGTGAGTGAGGCGAGTGGGATGCAGTGAGTGAGGGGAGTGGGGTGCACTGAGTGAGGGGAGTGGGATGCAGTGTCTGAGGGGAGTGGGATGCAGTGGGTGAGGGGAGTGGGGTGCACTGAGTGAGGGGAGTGGGATGCAGTGTCTGAGGGGAATGGGGTGCAGTGAGTGAGGGGAGTGGGATGCAGTGAGTGAAGGGAGTGGGGTGCAGTGAGTGAGGGGAGTGGGATGCAGTGAGTGAGGGGAGTGGGGTGCAATGAGTGAGGGGAGTGGGATGCAGTGAGTGAGGGGAGTGAGATGCAGTGACTGAGGTGAGATGGTAGTAGGGACTGCGTGGAGTGGTGTGCAGTGACTGAGTGGAGTTGGATGAAGTGACTGAGGGGAGTGGGATGCAATGACTGAGGGGAGTGGGATGAAGTGATAGAGGGGAGAGGGGAGCAGTGAGTGAGGGGAGTGGGATGCAGTGAGGGCGAGCGGAACAGTGAGTGAGGGGAGTGGGATGCAGAAACTGAGGGGAGTGGGATGTCATGACAGATGGGAGTGGAATGTAGTGACTGACAGGAGTGGCATGCAGAGTGTGAGGGGAGTAGGATGTAGTGACTGAGGGTATTAAGATGCACTGACTGAGTGGAGGGAGTGCAGTCAGTGAGGGGTGTGGGGTGCAGTGAGTGAGAGGAGTGGGGTGCAGTGACTGATGGGATTGGGATGTAGTGACTGATGGGAGTAGGATGTAGGGATTGATGGGAGTGGGATATCGTGACTGATGGGAGTGGGATGCAGTGAGTGAGTTAGTGACTGTTGGACATTTAGGTGGGAGAGAGCACAGTGACAATGGTTTGTTTCGTACTGTACAAATGGAGAAATGAATCATTTTCTAAATTTTCCTACCAATTAAATGTTCTCTTGAGGTTCTCCACACTCGTCAATCTCGCATGACTCCTTATTTCATTGCAGATCCAGGGATATCAACAGCTCCAAAATCTGAGGAACATACTACCTAAAAATTGCGGTGCCCGTGTATTTACCAGCCCAACAGCATCTGAAATAAGAGTGACAATTCTGGAGGGGATATTCTACAAAATACAATGTAGTGACGGAGGGGAGTGTGATGCAATGGCTGAAGGGAGTGGGATGCAGTTACTGAGGGGTAGGGGATGCAGTTGCTGAGGGGCATGGGTGCAGTGATGGACAGGAGAGGGATGTTGTGACTGAAGGGAGAGGCATGCGGATTGTGAGGGGAGTGGGATGTAGTGACTGAGGGAAGTGGATGAAGTGCCAGAGGGGAGTGGGATGATGTCACTGAGGGAAGTGGGATGAAGTCACTGAGGGGAGTGGGATGAAGTGACTGAGGGAAGTGGATGAAGTGACTGAGGTGAGTGGGATGTAGTAACTGAGGGAAGTGGATGAAGTGACTGAGGGGAGTGGATGAAGTGACTGAGGGGAGTGGATGAAGTGACTGAGGGGAGTGGAATGCAATGACTGAGGGGAGAGGGGAGCAGTGACTGAGGGGAGTGGAATGCAATGACTGAGGGGAGAGGGGAGCAGTGACTGAGGGGAGTGGAATGCAATGACTGAGGGGAGAGGGGATGCAATGACTGAGGGGAGTGGGATGCAATGACTGAGGGGAGTGGGATGAAGTGATAGAGGGGAGAGGGGAGCAGTGAGTGAGGGGAGTGGGATGCAGTGAGGGCGAGCGGAACAGTGAGTGAGGGGAGTGGGATGCAGTAACTGAGGGGAGTGGGATGTCATGACAGATGGGAGTGGAATGTAGTGACTGACAGGAGTGGCATGCAGAGTGTGAGGGGAGTAGGATGTAGTGACTGAGGGTATTAAGATGCACTGACTGAGTGGAGGGAGTGCAGTCAGTGAGGGGTGTGGGGTGCAGTGAGTGAGAGGAGTGGGGTGCAGTGACTGATGGGATTGGGATGTAGTGACTGATGGGAGTAGGATGTAGGGATTGATGGGAGTGGGATATCGTGACTGATGGGAGTGGGATGCAGTGAGTGAGTTAGTGACTGTTGGACATTTAGGTGGGAGAGAGCACAGTGACAATGGTTTGTTTCGTACTGTACAAATGGAGAAATGAATCATTTTCTAAATTTTCCTACCAATTAAATGTTCTCTTGAGGTTCTCCACACTCGTCAATCTCGCATGACTCCTTATTTCATTGCAGATCCAGGGATATCAACAGCTCCAAAATCTGAGGAACATACTACCTAAAAATTGCGGTGCCCGTGTATTTACCAGCCCAACAGCATCTGAAATAAGAGTGACAATTCTGGAGGGGATATTCTACAAAATACAATGTAGTGACGGAGGGGAGTGTGATGCAATGGCTGAAGGGAGTGGGATGCAGTTACTGAGGGGTAGGGGATGCAGTTGCTGAGGGGCATGGGTGCAGTGATGGACAGGAGAGGGATGTTGTGACTGAAGGGAGAGGCATGCGGATTGTGAGGGGAGTGGGATGTAGTGACTGAGGGAAGTGGATGAAGTGCCAGAGGGGAGTGGGATGATGTCACTGAGGGAAGTGGGATGAAGTCACTGAGGGGAGTGGGATGAAGTGACTGAGGGAAGTGGATGAAGTGACTGAGGTGAGTGGGATGTAGTAACTGAGGGAAGTGGATGAAGTGACTGAGGGGAGTGGATGAAGTGACTGAGGGGAGTGGATGAAGTGACTGAGGGGAGTGGAATGCAATGACTGAGGGGAGAGGGGAGCAGTGACTGAGGGGAGTGGAATGCAATGACTGAGGGGAGAGGGGAGCAGTGACTGAGGGGAGTGGAATGCAATGACTGAGGGGAGAGGGGATGCAATGACTGAGGGGAGTGGGATGCAATGACTGAGAGGAGTGGGATGAAGTGATAGAGGGGAGAGGGGAGCAGTGAGTGAGGGGAGTGGGATGCAGTGAGGGCGAGCGGAACAGTGAGTGAGGGGAGTGGGATGCAGAAACTGAGGGGAGTGGGATGTCATGACAGATGGGAGTGGAATGTAGTGACTGACAGGAGTGGCATGCAGAGTGTGAGGGGAGTAGGATGTAGTGACTGAGGGTATTAAGATGCACTGACTGAGTGGAGGGAGTGCAGTCAGTGAGGGGTGTGGGGTGCAGTGAGTGAGAGGAGTGGGGTGCAGTGACTGATGGGATTGGGATGTAGTGACTGATGGGAGTAGGATGTAGGGATTGATGGGAGTGGGATATCGTGACTGATGGGAGTGGGATGCAGTGAGTGAGTTAGTGACTGTTGGACATTTAGGTGGGAGAGAGCACAGTGACAATGGTTTGTTTCGTACTGTACAAATGGAGAAATGAATCATTTTCTAAATTTTCCTACCAATTAAATGTTCTCTTGAGGTTCTCCACACTCGTCAATCTCGCATGACTCCTTATTTCATTGCAGATCCAGGGATATCAACAGCTCCAAAATCTGAGGAACATACTACCTAAAAATTGCGGTGCCCGTGTATTTACCAGCCCAACAGCATCTGAAATAAGAGTGACAATTCTGGAGGGGATATTCTACAAAATACAATGTAGTGACGGAGGGGAGTGTGATGCAATGGCTGAAGGGAGTGGGATGCAGTTACTGAGGGGTAGGGGATGCAGTTGCTGAGGGGCATGGGTGCAGTGATGGACAGGAGAGGGATGTTGTGACTGAAGGGAGAGGCATGCGGATTGTGAGGGGAGTGGGATGTAGTGACTGAGGGAAGTGGATGAAGTGCCAGAGGGGAGTGGGATGATGTCACTGAGGGAAGTGGGATGAAGTCACTGAGGGGAGTGGGATGAAGTGACTGAGGGAAGTGGATGAAGTGACTGAGGTGAGTGGGATGTAGTAACTGAGGGAAGTGGATGAAGTGACTGAGGGGAGTGGATGAAGTGACTGAGGGGAGTGGATGAAGTGACTGAGGGGAGTGGAATGCAATGACTGAGGGGAGAGGGGAGCAGTGACTGAGGGGAGTGGAATGCAATGACTGAGGGGAGAGGGGAGCAGTGACTGAGGGGAGTGGAATGCAATGACTGAGGGGAGAGGGGATGCAATGACTGAGGGGAGTGGGATGCAATGACTGAGGGGAGAGGGGAGCAGTGACTGAGGGGAGTGGGATGCAGTAACTGAGGGGAGAGGGGAGCAGTGACTGAGGGGAGAGGGGAGCAGTGACTGAGGAGAGAGGGGAGCAGTGACTGAGGGGCGTGGTGTCCAGTGACTGAGGGGAGTGGGATGAAGTGACTGAGTGGAGTGGGATGCGGTAACAGAGGGGAGAGGGGAAGAGTGAGTGAGGGGAGTGGGATGCAATGACTGAAGGCAGTGGGATGCAGTGACTGAGGGTAGAGGGGAGTAGGGACTGAGCGGAGTGGTGTGCAGTGACTGAGTGTAGTTGGATGAAGTGACTGAGGAGAGTGGGATGCAGTGACTGAGGGGAGTGGGACGTAGTGAGTGAGGGGGGTGGTATGCAATGACTGAGGGGAGTGGGATGCAGGCACTGAGGGGCGTGCGATGCAGTAACTGAGGGGAGTGGGATGCAGTGACTGAGGGGAGAGGGGAGCAGTGACTGAGGGGAGTGGGACGTAGTGACTGAGGGGGGGTGGGATGCAATGACTGAGGGGAGTGGGATGCAGTCACTGAGGGGCGTGCGATGCAGTGACTGAGGGGAGTAGGATGTAGTGACTGAGGGTATTAAGATGCACTGACTGAGTGGAGGGAGTGCAGTCAGTGAGGGGTGTGGGGTGCAGTGAGTGAGGGGAGTGGGAGGCAGTGAGTGAGGGGAGTGGGGTGCAGTGAGTGAGGGGAGTGGGGTGCAGTGAGTGAGGCGAGTGGGATGCAGTGAGTGAGGGGAGTGGGGTGCAGTGAGTGAGGGGACTGGGATGCAGTGTCTGAGGGGAGTGGGATGCAGTGAGTGAGGGGAGTGGGATGCAGTGAGTGAGGAGAGTGGGATGCAGTGAGTGAGGGGAGTGGGATGCAGTGAGTGAGGGGAGTGGGATGCAGTGAGTGAGGGGAGTGGGGTGCAGTGAGTGAGGGGAGTGGGATGCAAGGAGTGAGGGGAGTGAGATGCAGTGAGTGAGGGGAGCGAGATGCAGTGACTGAGGGGAGTGGGATGCAGTGACTGAGGGGAGTGGGGTGCAGTGAGTGAGGGGAGTGGGGTGCAGTGAGTGAGGGGAGTGGGTGCAGTGAGTGAGGTGAGTGGGGTGCAGTGAGTGAGGAGTGGGGGTGCAGTGAATGACGGGATTGTGATGTAGTAACTGACGGGTGTCCAATCAGGAGTGACAGAGCAGGGTGACATTAGTGGGTTTCAGACGGTATAAATGAATTTTTGAATCAGTTTCTAAATTTCCTCCCAATTAAATGTCCTCTTCTGGTGATTAAAACCAGAGACATTTGCTGTAACTATTTAACTTACTGAAACATCTGTAAGTTCCAGGCTGGAATCTGAGTAACTCCACAACTGAACTTGAAACACGTTTACCATTCAAATTCTCACTTTAAACCAAATTCATATATATACTCACTCAGTCTGTGTATCACTCTGGCCAATGTCTCCTCTCACTGACTGTGTGTCCATTACTGACTGCACACTGCAAAAGCCCCTGTGTAATATTGAGCTGTGACGAGGCCCTCTCTACCTGTGGTTCCTGCTACAGTCGTCAAAAACTATTCAGCCAAAGGTGATTTAAACCAGAGTCAATTGTTTGTCCAGTTAACGTACTTAAAAATCTGCGAGTTCACGGCCAGAATCTGACCCATACTCTAAAAATGAACTTGGAACATATTTACCATGCAAATTCTCACAATGAACCAAATTTCAAAACATACTCACTTTTGGATCAGTCTCAGAAATCTCCACCCATCTTAAGGCAGCTGCCTGTTTAACAGAATATTTCTAGGTCAGAATCTGACTCTTACTCGAAAATTGAACTTGAAACAGATTTATCATTCGAATTCTCACTTTAAAGCAAATTCCAAATTTATGAATGTACTCACTCAGTCTGTGTATCACTCAGACCAATGTCTCCTCTCACTGACTGTGTGTCCATTACTGACTGCACACTGTCAAATTCCCTGTCTTATATTGAGCTGTGATGGGACACTCTCCATCTCAGCTTCTTGCTACAGTCATCAAAAACTAATCAGACAGCGGAGGTTGACAGTTAACAGCCACTCAGGCTGCTCATTCCAGCTCGGAATCTGAATAAGTCTCTAAATTTCAACTTGAAACAATGTTCAGTGATTCGGCGTTTGGGGTGTCAGTATTTTGGGTTCAGTCTTACTTGGTGTTTGGGGGTTTCAAAGTCAGTGGAGTTTGGGGATTCAGTGTTTGGGGGTTTTGTGATTCAATGATTTTGGGGTTCACTGTTTCAGAGTTTGATGGCTCAGAAGTTTTGGGGTATAAGGAGATCTAATTTTTGGGGGGTTTGGAGTTCAGCGCTTTGGGGATTTGGGGGTTCAGTAAGCAGTTGAGTAACTTTCCCTTTTTCTACCACAGACCGGGAGACATCACACAACGTGCGATCTGAGGAACAAAGTAGTCAAGATTCCACAGTCTCCGGGAGCATGAGGGTGTGGGATCATTGGTGGTGGTGTGTATGGTGTTGTGTTGTGTTTCAGGGATATATTTAATTTTTGGTTTGGGTGCTGAATCATCATCTGTGATAGCTTTTGATAAAACTCGGGAAGAATTTTTTTGTGATTGAAGACCATAAGAGGTAGGAGCAGAAATAGGCCATTCGGCCCATCGAGTCAGCTCTGCCATTCAATGAGATAATGCCTGACCTGATAATCCTCAACTCTACTTTCCTGCCTTTGCCCCATACCTCTTGAATCCTTCACTGATTAAAAGACTGTCTATCACTGTTTTGAATATAGTCAACGACCCAGCATCTACAGCACTCTGCGGCTGCGGCAAAGAATTCCACTGATTGACTTCCCTCTGAGAGAAGAAATTCCTCCTCATTTCTGTTATAAATGTGGCCCTCTTACTGTGAGATTATGCCCTCTGGTCCTAGTCTCTCCCACAAGGAGAAACAGCCTCTCAGCATCTACTCTATCAAGACCCGTAAGAATCAAATGTTTCAGTGAGGTCGCATGACATTCATTTAAACTCCAGTGAGTACAGGCATGACCTACTCCACCTCTCCTCATAAGGAAATCCCTCCAGCCCCGGGATCAAACTAATGAACCTTCTTTGGACTGCCACCAATGCCAGTACATCTTTCCTTCGATAAGCGAACCGAAACTGTTCACAGTATTCTAGCTGTGGTCTAACTAGTGCCCTGTACAGTTGAGAGAATAAGACACCTGAAAGGTTGGGTATTGCAACTGGTATTTAGCAATTCAGTTACTACATGTTTTGTCCTGTTCACTTTAGAAAGGGGTGGATCACATGAGAAGCTGTTGAGAGATGATTCACTGGGCTGATTCCTGGGATGAAGGGAGCTGCCTTATGGAGGAAAGCTTGGCCCAGGTTGGCCCTGTGCTCGTTGGAGTTTAGAAGAATGAGAGGCGACCTTATTGAAACAAAGATACTGAGAGGATGTTTCCCCGTCACGTGGGGTGGTGGGGGTCCTAAGGGTTGGGGGGGCACTGTTTCAGTACAAGGGGTCTCCCATTGAAGACAGAGATGAGAAGGAATTTCTTCTCTCAGGGAGTTGTTAGTCTGTGGAATGGATTTCTCTCCCCCACATAGCAGCGGAGGCCGGGTCATTGAATATATTGAAGGCTGAGTTAGACAGATTTCTGATCGACAAGGGGGTCAAATCGTTATTTGTTTGGTGGGGGTGGGGGACACAGGCAGGAAAGTGGAGATGGGGCCACAGGTAGTTCAGCCACGATCTTGTTGAAAGGTGGAGCAGGTTCGAGGGGCTGAATGTCCTACTCCTGCTCCTCACTCCCACGTCCGTATGGTCCGATTGATCTGTATTCTGAGCTGGTGACTAACCCGTTTGAATTCTCACCCAAAAGTAGGCAGCTCTCCATTTGAATCTTTGCCTCTTGCATTATATTCATTGATGAATGTTTGCTAAATAAATCTGTGTTAACTGGCACCCAGTGTTGTGAATCCATTTGATTTGAGAGGTATGTTCTCGATGGGAGAACTATTTAGCTCTCCAATTAAATGGGAGTTGGCCGGTCTCGAAAAGCATGATGTATGATATGGAAGTACACCCTGAAATCCTAATCCACACATCGAGGTTTCATGGTCTGAATCACCCTCTGACCACCAGCTCCTGTGGTCCCCCACCATTGCTTCATTAACCCTGCCACCCTCACCCAGGAGCTGGAGCAGCCAATGGCAGTCTCACCTTCAAACAACACAGCACACATTGGTCAGCAGCCTAGTTCAACTGTCTTTTTGGCAGTTCACTGTCAGTCACCCTTGCCTGAAGATTTTTTGATGACTGCAGTAGGAAGCTCAGCTAGAGAGTGACTCATCACAGCTCAATATAAGACATGGACTTTTAAAGTGCACAATCAGTAATGGGCACACAGTCAGTGAGGGAAAACATTAGCATGAGTTAGACAGACACTGAGATGAGTATTTTTGTGAATCCGGTTTAAAGTGAGAATTCGAACGGTAAATTTGATACAAGTTTAATTTTGGAATGAGAGTAATTTTAGAGTAAGCGTCTGATTCAGACCAAGAGATAAACAGTTGAACAGTCACCTTCGATAAGAAGTAAGAGAGGAGATTTCTGAGACAGAGCTGAGGGTGAGTATGCTTGGCATTTTGGTTCAGTGTGAGAATTTGAATGGTAAAGCTGATTCAAGTTTAGCTTTGGTGTGAGAGTCAGTTTCAGACCTAGAGCTAGCAGAATTTTAAGTGAGTTAAATAGTTAAACCAGCAGCTCCTAAAGAGAGTGACTTGTCACAGCTCAGTGTAAAACCAGGGCTTCTAAAGTGTACAGTTAAAGCGCACAAAGATTAAAAGTAATGGTTAAATATTCAACAAAATCCATAACTATGTACATAAGATGTTAAAGATTAGGCCTGTTGACTGACTGACAATTGATAATTACACACAGAATAATGAATTGATTATTACACACAGGGTGTAACACACACAGCAGGGGTGGCAAATGCACACAGGGTGGGATTGGTAAAGGTGTGCGCGGTGTGTGTGAGATTTAGGCATTTTATTGGTAACATTATTTGTGTCTTTGTCATTCTGACAGTTATCCTGCAGAGGGTTGATTGTTAAAGGTGTGCGTTTATGTAATTCTGACAGTATCTAGCAGAGGGTAGATTGGTAAAGGACTGTGTGTGTGTGTGTGTGTGTTATTGAGAGAACATGTCTGAGTGTATGATTCTGACAGTATCCAGCAGAAGGTGGATTGCTCAAGGCAGCTCACCAGCACCTTCTCAAGGAGCAATTAGGGATGGGCTACACATGCTGCCAGAGGCATCAACACCCACATCCAGAGAATCAATAAAAAAAAGCAAGTACCTGAACTGCTGACCAATACACACACACCGACACACACACACACAGACACACACAGACACACACACACACACACACACACACACACGCACTCCAGGATTTAAGCTTTTCCGTGTTATTGCAATGCCTCCGCCGTCCACCCCTCTTTGTGTGAAATTAATTGTCTTTCTCTCACCTTCGGCATCCTCTGTGGTTTCGCCGTGTGGTTTCTTTTCCATCGAATCATAAGAGAATCTTGTTCACCTCTTTGTGGAATGCGCCTTTGCAAAGTTCTGGAGAGAGATGCAATGATTTTTGTTGGGGTTCATCCCGAGCAGTTCTGTGACACAGGACACTGTGCTCCAAGGGCTTTTCCCAGGGACTATCACTGAGACAAAGATCAACTGCAGCTGGAGAATCACCAACTCGATGAAAGCCGCTCTTTGCTCTCTCTGAAAGCTGCTGGTCCTTCAGTGAAAACACTTGTTCTTGAACGAAAGTTAAACACTGCCACATTGTAAGGTCCAGGACTACGTGCTGAGCGATGAAATCTATATTCTTGACAGATAAAAACAATGGAAATTGTTAGACTGCCAAAAGACAGGGAGTGAATGTGCTCTATCTCGCTATATTTTTTTTTTAAATTGTTCTCTTTGTCTACTTTATTATTGGCATGTATGTATTTGCACACTGGGTTGCTTTCACTCTCTAGCTCTCTAAGTTATTGATTGTATTCCGCCTCTATTTGTACACTGGTTGCACTCTCTGCATTTTATTAAACACATTCCCGCTCCATTTGCAGAATGTGTTTCTCTAATTTATTCATTACATTAATCCTCAAATTACACAACAGACAATAGGTTTCACTCTGTCCCCTATAATTTAGTAATTAAATTCCTCCTGAATTTGGACACTGTGTTGCTCTGTCTTCCTCTCTCTCTCTAATTTATTAGTTACATTCCCCTTATTTTTATGCACTGGGTTGCTTTCTCTCTCTCGCTATTCATTTGTACATCTCTATTAGCACGCTGCTTTGATCCCCCTCCCTCTAATTTATGAATTACATTCCTCCTATTTTTGCACACTGGGTTGCTGTCTCTGTCTCTATCTAATTCATTATTTGCATTTTGCCTCTACTTTCGCACTGAGTTCCTCTCTCTTTCTCCAATTCATTAATACGTTCCTCCAGTCTTTGCAATTTGGGTTACTCTCTCTCTCTAATTTATGAATTGCATTCCTCCTCTATTTGCACACTGGGTACACTCTCGCTCAAAATTTATTAATTAAATCCGTCCTCCATTTTCACAATGGGCTGTTCCCTCCCTCTCTCTCAAATTTATGTATTGCAGTCATCCTCAATTTTCACACTGGGATGCTTTCTCTCTCTCTCTCCCTAAATTATTAATTAATTTCCTCCTCTATTTTCACACTGGGTTAATCTCTCTCTCTATAATATATTAAGTACATTCCTCCTCTATTTTCACACTGGGTTTCTCTCTCTCATTTATTAATTGGATTTCTCCTCTATTTGCACTATTGGTTACTCTCTCTCTCCAAATTATTATTTAAATTCCTTACCTATATTCACACTGGGTTCAGCTCTCTCTCTCTCCCTAATTTATTAATGACATTCCTCTTCTATATTCACACTGGGTTTCTCCCTCCCTAATTTATTAATCACATTCTTGCTCTATTTTCACACTGGGTTACTCATTCTCTCTCTCTAATTTATTAATTACCGTTTTCCTATATTTGCACAATGGTTTCCTGTCTCTCGCTCTCTCTTATTTATTACATTTCACCTCTAATTGTCCACTCAGCTGCTCTCTCATTTCTTAATTACATCATCCTCTATTTGCACACTGGGCTGCTCTCTCATTTATTATTTACTTTTCTCCGTTTGCACACTGGGCTGTTCTCTCTAATTTATTAATTGCATTCCTCTTCTATTTGCACAATGGGTATTTCTCGCTCTCATTTATTAATTACTTTCCTCCTTTATTTTCACTCTTGGTTGCTCTCTCTCTCTCTAATATATTAATTACTTTCCTCCTCTATTTTCATACTAACTTACTCTCTATCTCTAATTTACCAATTGCATTCATCCTCTATTTTCATGCTGTGTTCCTCTTTCACTCTCTCTCTTATGTATTAATTACAACCCTCCTATATTTTCACTGACTTTATCTCTTATTAACTAATTGCTTTCCTCCAGTGTGCTCACATTCGTTTGCTCCCCCTCCCTAATTTGTTAATAATATTCTTCCCCTATTTTCACACCAGGTCTCTCTCTGTAGTTTAGTAATTACGTTCCTCCTCTATTTTCACACTGTGTTGCACCTTCTCTCTCCAATCTATTAATTACATTCCTCCACTATTTTCATGCTGTCTTTCTCTCTCTCTCTAATTTATTAATTACATTCTTCCTATATAATCACATTGGGTCTATATCTCTCTCTCTCTCGGTCAAACGTATTAATTGCACTCCACCTCTAATTTCACACTGGGTTTGTAACTAAGTTATCAATCACTTTCCTCCCCTATTTTCACACTGGGTTACTCACTCTCCCTCATCTATTAATTGGATTTCTCCTCTCTTTGCACAGTTGGTTACTCTCTCTCTCTCGCTTTAATTTATTAATTACATTCCTCAGCTATTTTTACACTGGGTCTCTCTCTCTCTCGAATATATTAATTACATTTCTTCTCCATTTTCACACTCAGTTACTCTCTCTTCCACATTTATTAATCACATTCCTCCTCTATTTTCACACTGGGTTACTCTCCCCTAATTTATTAATCACATTCATCCTCTATTTTCACACTGGGTTACTCTCTCTCTCTAATTGATTAATTAATTTCCTCCTCTATTTTCACACTGGGTTACTCTCTCTCTCTCTCTAATTTATTAATTAATTTCCTCCTCTATTTTCACACTGGGTTACTCTCTCTCTCTAATTTATTAATTAATTTCCTGCTCTATTTTCACACTGGGTTACTCTCTCTCTCTAATTTATTAATTAATTTCCTCCTCTATTTTCACACTGGGTTACTCTCTCTCTCTCTAATTTATTAATTAATTACCTCCTCTATTTTCACACTGGGTTACTCTCTCTCTCTGTCTCTAATTTATTAATTAATTACCTCCTCTATTTTCACACTGGGTTACTCTCTCTCTCTAATTTATTAATTAATTTCCTGCTCTATTTTCACACTGGGTTACTCTCTCTCTCTCTCTAATTTATTAATTAATTTCCTCCTCTATTTTCACACTGAGTTACTCTCTCTCTCTCTCTAATTTATTAATTAATTTCCTCCTCTATTTTCACACTGAGTTACTCTCTCTCTCTCTCTAATTTATTAATTAATTTCCTCCTCTATTTTCACACTGGGTTACTCTCTCTCTCTAATTTATTAATTAATTTCCTCCTCTATTTTCACACTGGGTTACTCTCTCTCTCTCTCTAATTTATTAATTAATTTCCTCCTCTATTTTCACACTGAGTTACTCTCTCTCTCTCTCTAATTTATTAATTAATTTCCTCCTCTATTTTCACACTGAGTTACTCTCTCTCTCTCTCTAATTTATTAATTAATTTCCTCCTCTATTTTCACACTGGGTTACTCTCTCTCTCTAATTTATTAATTAATTTCCTCCTCTATTTTCACACTGAGTTACTCTCTCTCTCTCTCTAATTTATTAATTAATTTCCTCCTCTATTTTCACACTGAGTTACTCTCTCTCTCTCTCTAATTTATTAATTAATTTCCTCCTCTATTTTCACACTGAGTTACTCTCTCTCTCTCTCTAATTTATTAATTAATTTCCTCCTCTATTTTCACACTGAGTTACTCTCTCTCTCTCTCTAATTTATTAATTAATTACCTCCTCTATTCTCACACTGGGTTACTCTCTCTCTCTAATTTATTAATTAATTTCCTCCTCTATTTTCACACTGGGTTACTCTCTCTCTCTCTCTAATTTATTAATTAATTTCCTCCTCTATTTTCACACTGGGTTACTCTCTCTCTCTCTCTAATTTATTAATTAATTTCCTCCTCTATTTTCACACTGAGTTACTCTCTCTCTCTCTCTAATTTATTAATTAATTTCCTCCTCTATTTTCACACTGGGTTACTCTCTCTCTCTAATTTATTAATTAATTTCCTCCTCTATTTTCACACTGGGATGTTCTCACCCTTTGGTGTCCATGGGAATCTTGACTGCGCGCGCAGCGCCTTCCCTATTGCGATGACAGACGCAACAAACGCTTGCTGTGACGTCACCTCCTACCGAGACCACGCCCTTTCCTCCGTCGCCCCTGGAGACCTCCTGTTCCGGTCCCAGCCTTACCCAAGATGGCGGCGCTGGTGATCCGCTTTGCAGCCGGGCGCCGCGGGCTGGGCGCGGCCTAACTTTCCCTGTCACCGTGTGGAGAGGCCGAGGCTCTTGGTGCGGCCTGGTCCCGGAGGCAGCCTCTGTCGGGGCCTCAGAGGGAGGATTATCCAATAAGTGATAGAGATTAACCGGAGGGCCATCGATAATCGTCAATTAACCTTTAACATCCCCTAAACTCAAATGGTCCAAAATACTAATTAATTCCCCCAAATATTAACATAATCCAACATTCAGCAATTTCCCTGCGGAATCCTGAGACTTTCTATCAGATAATTACCATTCAAAGCTTCAATTCACCATGTGGCGGCTTTAATTTCAGTATTACATTCATATCAATTCAATATCTATTGGTTTTCAATCACATTTAAACAGGTTTAAAGTTAATAATTACATAAAACTGACATTTACCTCAAATGAGCAGTTTTGATCATCATATTCAGTTTTAATCTGTGTTTGTGAATTAATATATGAAAAAATGTAATTGCAACATTTCAGGTTCATTGATCAGTTTCTCCAAACTCGTTTTTTTTCACGCTGTTGATTAACACATTTAATAATTATATTGAAATATGTTTGTTTGATCTATCAATTGACAGATATAATGTTATTATTTACTACACTGTCAGCCTAAACTTGAGTTTGTTCCATCAGTTACCATTTTAATAATTACATTTAATTAACCGCAACTGGCATTTGATCTCTCAGTGAACCTATTTAGTATTCGTTTTCAAGTTGTCTAAAATTGTTTATCCTCTGTGAATTAACATGGTCAGTACTAATATTAAATTCATCTCAACTCGTGTTGTTTCCTATTCATTAACCAAGTCATCATATTTAAAACGTCTTTGTGTGTTCTGTCAATTAATGCTTATAGTAATGATATTTAATTTATCTAAACTTGCGTTTGAATCATTTGGCAGATTTAATAATCATATTCCACTTAAACTTGCATTTGTTCTCTTAATTCAATTTAACATATTTTGACAGATTTAATTAATTTAATTTTAAAATGTAATATATTTTGGATGATTTATTTAAATCGATATATTCTTGTCAATTAACATATTTAATAATCGCTTTTACTCTATTTAAACTTGTGGTTCTGTCACTTAACACTTGGTAATCATATTCAATTTGCCTAAACGTGTGAGCATTCAGCCAATTAACATAAACTTTCAGCAGATTTATACAATGTTGATCTTGAATTTAATACATTTTGGTAGATATATTGAATTTCAATAGGTACTTTGATAAGTTTTGATTATTTAACTACAGTAATACATTTAAGATGTTTTGGCAGACTTATTTTCAGTATTCAGTTTAATATATTATTGCAGATTCATGTACACTATTAAATTTAATAATTGGTCAGTTTCTTAGCATAAATAACCGTCTCCAGCTCCTGATCTTCAATATCTTAATAAATCTTCACCAAATAATTCACTTCCTCCTCTGCTAAACCGTCAACAATCATCAAATGAGCGGCGCAGCCCAAATATCAATCTTGCTGATAATCTAACCTTCAGGTTTAGTTTGTCCAGCTTTGCATTTGATCAGCCAATTACCGCATTTAATGAGTAACTCAGCTTTTCCCCAATCATTTGAAATATTTAGTACACACATTTGTTTTACCTAATCTTGGATTTATCCTGTCAGACAACAAATTAATAATTCGATTTACTTTATCTAAACTTGTGGTTGTTCTGTCATTTAACATATTTAGTATTAATATTCAATTTATTCCTTGTATTCTTGTATTCCTTCTGTCAATTAATGTTCTCAGGAGTAATATTAAATACATTCAAAGTAGTGTTTTTCTCTCGATTCGAACATTTACTAATTAATTTTAAACCAGTAATTGTTTTCTCAATTGATTAATTTAATGTTAATATTTAATTTGTCTAAACGTGCATTTGTATCAATGGGCAGATTTGAAGCATTCGATTTACACTTGCGTTTGTTCTGTAAATTAACACATTTCGTAAAAATATTTAATAATGTTTAAATATGCCTTTATTCTACCCATTAACAAATTTAAATAATCCAGTACTTTCTCTCAATTAATCTATATTAGTCAGTAAACAACAGCTGATTCTAAATTTAAATAAAGCTTGCTTTTAATAATAACTTGGCTTTAAGCTTAAATGCATTTATTTTTTCTAAACTTCACTTTGTTCTATCTGTCACAAATTTTCAATAAATGACTGATATGGTCGTCTTGATAAAATTGTAATGGTTTGTAAGAATTAGCATAACCTAATGATAACTCAGCTGCATATTTAATAACCGAAGTTATGTAAATTTGTGTTGTTCCAATACATTAGTACAATGTACTGTTTATTAGCCTGGCTAAATCTGTAATAACCAGTAAACATTTGCACAATGAAAGATATAATTCAGTTTAGTACATAATACTCATAATATAACTGATCTAAATTTGCTTTGTTCTGCATAAATAATACATATGTAAGGTTTTTATTATTTATAATGAATTGATCAAAATCTGTGTTTGTTCGCTAAATCAATTCGTTCATTAAATAACCCATTAATTGTTTCAGACTGTATTATCAATAGGTAAACAACCATAAAAATATTTGATACTTTTTGTACACATTTAAGAATTTTATTGAATATTTCATAATCATATTTAACCTTTGTATTCAAGAAATATTTATAATTCTACATAGACCTGTGCAAATCCCTGTATAATCTGTAAACGTTTGCACAGACTAAATACTAACTTCGTTTGTTATTTAATAATCATAGTTAATTTCTTTAAACGTGTGTATTCATTTAAAATATTAACACATGCAAATTATTTCTCTACCTCTTGATTACTTTGGAATAATTAATTGAACATCCCCCATGCTTTCCAAATATTCAATGTTTGGCCCATCCAACGTTCTGGCTAAATATTTAATAATTAATCATCCTATTTCGGAATCAGGGTGTTCAATATATTATTCCAAATCGAGTAGGACTAATAATCGAACAAATAAAATACTTTATGATTTACGTGAACGTTTAATTATTTATCGAAATATTTAAAACTCTGTCTCAATCTTTGTGAAGGTATCTTACAGAAAAAAATCTTATTGATACGAAAGAGTAAATCTGTATTTACTTAAAGTTGTTAATTTAGAAATAAATAATTAATCACTTTATCCTTTAACATATATCGGCAAACAAAACCCAATCACATCACAATTGCAACTGTTAATTATTAATTCATAATACAGGATAATCCGCAGTAAATAATCCAGGTATTTTGAGAGATTAGCTTGAATTGGCCATTAATAATCAATGGTTAACCTCAATAACAATTCCCATGAAAAAGTGAGGCACAGGGCTTGGTTCGTTCCAAACCAGATTCAGTCCAGGCGATTGCAGATATAGAACAATAAATCCTTCATTTAGTTTGGCCGAATTGATATTTATAACAAACAGGGCGAGTGGGTGAGTGAGTGAGAAAACTGGAGTGAAGAATGTGAAGCCAGTTTTAAATGGAGCGCTGGAACAATCGGTCTGAACTGATTGGTACATCAGCCAGGAGGTGTTGCAGAGGAGGAGAGTTATCCCCACATGGCGGGTGATGAGGGTTGGTACAGACGGAGGCAGCGGGAGGACGGTAGCTCGCTGGAGGAGCGCTCACTGGATCAGCCCAGAGGCAGGTTGAGGTGGAGCGAGAGGAACACGCGGCCGGAGGTGGATGATGACCAGATGGGTGAGGAGGAGACCCCTGACTCGCTGACCGAGACCCAGGAAGGTATGGACACCGGTCCAGGTTGTGTGGCTTCACTCTGTATCTAACCCCGTGCTGTACCTGTGCTGGGAGTGTTTGATGGGGACAGTGTAGAGGGAGCTTTACTCTGTATCTAACCCCGTGCTGTAACAGTCCTGGGAGTGTTTGATGGGGACGGTGTAGAGGGAGCTTTACTCTGTATCTAACTCCGTGCTGTACCTGTCCTGGGAGTGTTTGATTGGGACAGTGTAGAGGGAACATTACTCTATATCTAACACCGTGCTGTACCTGTCCTGTGTGTGTTTGATGGGGACGGTGTAGAGGGAGCTTCAATCTGTTTCTAACCCCATGCTGCACCTGTCCTGGGAGTGTTTGATGGGGACAGTGTAGAAGGAGATTTACTCTGTATCTAACCCCGTGCTGTACCTGTCCTGGGAGTGTTTGATGTGGACAGTGTAGAGGGAGCTTTACTCTGTATCTAACCCTGTGCTATACCTGTCCTGGGAGTGTTTGATGGGGACGGTGTAGTGGGAGATTTACTCTGTATCTAACCCCGTGCTGTAACTGTCCTGGGAGTGTTTGATGGGGACAGTGTAGAGGGAGCTTTACTCTGTATCTAACCCTATGCTGTACCTGTCCTGGGAGTGTTTGATGGGGACGGTGTAGTGGGAGATTTACTCTGTATCTAACCCCGTGCTGTAACTGTCCTGGGAGTGTTTGATGGGGACAGTGTAGAGGGAGCTTTACTCTGTATCTAACTCGGTGCAATCCCTGTCCTGGGAGTGTTTGATGGGGACGATGCAGAGGAAGATTTTCTCGATATCTAACCCCGTGCTGTTCCTGTTCTGTGAGTGCTTAATGGAGACAGTGTAGAGGAAGTTTTACACACTACAGGAGAAAAGGTCCTGACAGCGTAGAAAGTGGCCCTTCGGCCCCCGTGCCTGCGATGTCTCTTTGCAAGATCTATCTCACTCAATTGTCTAACCAACTATGCATATAGATTTTTCTGCCTCCCCTCCATTTATTTTGCGAATTAGTCTCTGCCTGTGGCTACATCCCCAGCATGGTTATAGCAAGAGAAATCTTCACAATGATGACCCGTTTCTTTACAATCCTTTCATATGATGTGGGCATCGCTGGCTAGGCCATTATTTACTGCCCATCATTAATTGCCCTTGCTCAGAGGGCACTTTCCTGTCATATGTCGGCCAGACCAGGTGAGGTTGACATATTTCCTTCTGTGAACGGGAACCAGGTGGGTTTTCACGACAATAAGGCAGCCCCGACAGTCACTTCGACTACGAGCTGGAGGCTTTCAGGAACTGTGCCTCCCTGCGCCGAGGAGCCTGGGCTAACGTTGTGTGTAGCGCTCCACAGCACTGGATCTACAAACGGTGGTCCGAGCCGGTCCCAATCAAACTAAGGGAGTGCCGCACTGTCTTGAGGGTCAGTACTGAGGGAGTGCCGCACTGTCTGAGGGTCAGTGCTGAGGGAGGGTGGCACTGTCTGAGGGTCAGAGCTGAGGGAGGGCGGCACTGTCTGATGGTCAGTGCTGAGGGAGGGCGGCACTGTCAGGGTCAGTGCTGAGGGAGGGCAGCACTGTCTGAGGTTCAGTGCTGAGGGAGGGTGCCACTGTCCAAGGGACAGTGCTGAGGGAGGGCGGCACTGTCTGAGGGTCAGTGCTGAGGGAGGGCGGCACTGTCTGAGTGTCAGTGCTGAGGGAGGGCGGCATTGTCTGAGGGTCAGTGCTGAGGGAGGGCGGCACTGTCTGAGGGTCAGTGCTGAGGGAGGGCGGCACTATCTGAGGTTCAGTGCTGAGGGAGGGTGCCACTGTCTGAGGGTCAGTGCTGAGGGAGGGCGGCACTGTCTGAGGGTCAGTGCTGAGGGAGGGCGGCACTGCCTGATGGTCAGTGCTGAGGGAGGGCGGCACTGTCTGAGGGTCAGTGCTGAGGGAGGGCGGCACTGTCTGAGGGTCAGTGCTGAGGGAGGGCGGCACTGTCTGAAATACATGCTGCCTGTGGGTGGACATAGCAGCCAACAGTTACAGCGCTGGAAAATGGGAGAAGTTGCTATCGCGGTGGCTTTGTGAGTGTCGATGTCCAGTCTGCCTGCAAGAAGGTGATTAAAAATAAAAAACTGCAGATGCTGGAAATCCAAAGCAAAAACAGAATGACCTGGAAATTTCGCAGCAGGTCTGGCAGCATCAGCGGAGAAGAACAAAGTTCACTTTTCGAGTCCACATCACCCATCAACAGAATGAAGTAAAAATGGGAGAGTGGTGAAATATAAGTTGGTTTAAGGTCGATTCGGGGGGGGGGGCTGCGAATGGGGGTAATGGGGGAAGAGAAGTGTGTTGGGCGGGGAGGGGGGAGGTGGTTCTATGGGCTGTGGGAGCGTCACTGGCTCGGCCAGCATTTATTGCCCTTTATAAGAGGCATCTTTCAGAGTCAGCCACTTTGCTGTGAAAGTCGCATGCAGATCAGACCGGGTAATGTCGCATTTTCTGAAGGACATTAGTGAACCAGATGGGTTTTTACAACAATAGCTTCATGGTCATTATTAGACTTTTAATTCGAGGTATTTATTTAATACAAATACCACCATTTGCACGGTGGGATTGGAAGTCGGATGTCCAGAAGGTGCTGTTTGGTTTTTGGTAATCCAACGACACTGGCACCACCCCATCACCGCATCTAGTATTGGTTTTCCCTCTATTCTGCTGAAATGAGTCTGCAGTTATTATTAATACATTAATATTGTTTCACTCTCTATTCTGCTCCATTGAGTCTCCAGTTATTATTAATATATCAATTTTGTTTCTCTCTCTGAACTGCTCCGTTGTGTCTCCAGTTACTATTAATCTATTAATATTGTTTCGTTCTCTGTTCTGCTCCATTGAGTCTCCAGTTATTATTAATATATTAATACTGTTTCGCTCTCTGTTCTGCTCCATTGAATCTCCAGTTATTATTAATATATTAATATTATTTCGCTCTCTGTTCTGCTCCACTAAGTCTCCAGTTATTATTAATATATTAATATTGTTTCACTCTCTGTTCTGCTGCACTGAGTCTCCAGGTATTATTAATATATTAATATTGTTTCACTCTCTGTTCTGCTCCATTGAGTCTCCAGTTATTATTAATATATTAATATTGTTTCACTCTCTGTTCTGCTCCATTGAGTCTCCAGTTATTATTAATATATTAATATTGTTTCACTCTCTGTTCTGCTCCATTGAGTCTCCAGTTATTATTAATATATTAATATTGTTTCACTCTCTGTTCTGCTCCATTGTGTCTCCAGATATTATTAATATATGAATATTGTTTCACTCTGTTCTGCTCCATTGAGTCTCCAGTTATTATTAATATATTAATATTGTTTCACTCTCTGTTCTGCTCCATTGAGTCTCCAGTTATTACTAATACATTAATATTGTTTCACTCTCTGTTCTGCTCCATTGAGTCTCCAGTTATTACTAATACATTAATATTGTTTCACTCTCTGTTCTGCTCCATTGTGTCTCCAGTTATTATTAATATATTAATATTGTTTCACTCTGTTCTGCTCCATTGTGTCTCCAGTTATTATTAATATATTAATATTGTTTCACTCTCTGTTCTGCTCCATTGAATCTCCAGATATTATTAATATATTAATATTGTTTCACTCTCTGTTCTGCTGCATTGAGTCTCCAGTTATTATTAATATATTAATATTGCTTCACTCTCTGTTCTGCTCCATGACTCTCACAGCCCAGCCTGTCACGTGATGCCCTGTTTCTCTGACCCCGCGGTGACCTCCCGGGAATCATTTCCAGGGTCGTAACCTCATTCCCGGGGTCACCACTTCACTTCCGGCTGCTTCCCTCTCCCCAAAATGTCTGCGGGAAGTGCTGAGCCAATAACCTGTCAGAATATTCAATAATCTAATAAATTTAATATTAATATGTTTCATTTCGATGTATATTATCATTAATCTGTTTAATTATTACATAATCTTAGTAATTTATCATTAATATATCTAATGTACATTAATAATCTAATACTGCTCAGTTTAAATGTTGTCTAATCTATTTATATAATTATCCATTAATTAGCCTGTTGCTATGTTTAATAAATCTAATTATTAAACTTAATCGAACATTAATCCAAATATTAAAACATCTCTATTCCCCAGATTAGACCTTTGAATTGTCTGTGCTGAGGAGGGTGATAATCTATAATTAGGAACTGTATTAATTAAATCTAATTCACTATCACTTATGCAAGTGTTAGTTACTCTCAATAATTTATCATTAGTATAGCTAATTATTCATTAATCATTAAATATTACTAATAATTGTATTAATGACTCAATCAATGTCTAATTATTAATTAATCTTTATAATCTGTACTTACTATATCAATTACAAATTAGTATTATCCATCACATCTACCAAATTATTAATGTCAACAACCTCTTATTTAGTACTTCCAATTCATAATAGTTGTTTAATGATTGTATTCCTTATGTAAACATATTCCCTCTTTAATGTAGCTCATTATAAGTTAACATCAATAACTTATGGCGGGTGTCGCTTATAACTAATTTCAATGTCCACTGTTAATAATCCTAATTAATTCAACAAAGCTTCTAATTAATTATTCATAACTTGTTATTAATGTAGGTGTAATCATCCTCAATTGCTTAACATTGATACATTATAATTTTATAATCTGTTAATATATAAGTTTTAATTTTTCCTAGTGGTTGATCATTAATCAGCCTAGTGATTAATCTCTAAATGTTAATTTTTGCAATAGTCCATCATTAATTTTGCCAGGTATTAATTTTGCTTAATAAATTAACTTTTTCAAACCTAATTATTAATTTACCTTAATCCATTATCTTCAGACACATTTTTCAAATAATCTCACTAATCCATCATTAGTATACTAAATATTTGATTGATTTTAATAATGTTATTAACATAATCAAATAACTCTTAATCTGAATAATCCATCATTATATTGTTAATAAAACATCGCAAATAATCCTTCTATTTCTAACTATACTGATGTAATGCTTTATACAGAGCAATGAATTAAAAATTAATTCAATTCTCAAATCTTAATTGAACAATTAATATGCAATCTTAGACGCAAACTTAAAACAGTGGTTATGTTGAAATAAATTGCAAAATAGACTCAAAGATAAGAATTCCTCACACTGTAAGGCCCGCAAATTAATCCTGAGACACTTCAAAAATAAACTCCACTGCCTGAATCGAAAAGTCAACTCAGCTTCATAGATGGATTTGTTCAATTACTCATCCGGCTGAGTGAGGTGCTTGAAATTGCTGGAGAAGGTTAGAGTACAGGGTAAGATTATAAGTGGAGTTGAGCTGAGTGGACATCTCTGTCTTTGGCACTGGTTGATCAGTTGAGGGTAAAGGGGGAATGAGGGGGTCTAAAGGGCTCCCCAGGCACCCTGGGCAGAGAGGAGTTGATGATGACTAATGATCAGAAGGGGATGTCGAGTCCCTTGAGTATGACGAAGATAATGACTTGCCCGACCTGATCATGGATGTTGAAGATGACGTCTTGGAAGAATGGGATTACAAGGAGGTTGAAAGTCAAAGTGAGTGCGAGTGAACAAACTCCTGCCCGGCATTGGGTCCATTCTCCTTGCCCTTGAGCACCTCCCCAACCCATCACTGCGCAATACCTGCAAAACCTCCCTGCTTCCTGACTTTCATCGTGGCCTCGTGCGCACCACACCTTATAATAACTCCAACATTGGTGGCCAACCCTTCGGATTTCCCGTCACTGACTGGGCGCCGCACTGTCTGAGCGTCATTGAGGGAGTGCCAGACTGTCGGAGGGTCAGTACTGAGGGAGAACTGCACTGTCGGAGGATCGGTACTGAGGGAGCGCCGCACTGTAGGTGGGTCAGTCCTGAGGGAGTTCTGTAGTTCTGCACTGTAGGAGGGTCAGTACTGAGGGAGCGCCGCACTGTAGGAGGGTCAGTACTGAGGGAGCGCTGCACTGTTAGTGGGTGAGTACTGAGGGAGCGCATCAAACCGCCGGCCCCACCGGCCACCTGAGGTGGATGTAAATCTCCTCCCGGCCAGCACTGTAAGTGAGCTGTGGAATGAGGACATTGTTCCCCAGTTCCCTGGAGCCAAGATTTCCCCCTCAACCCACATCACTGGGAGCACAGATGATTTGGATCCTTATTTCCTTGACATGTGGTGTTCTTGCTGTGTGTAAATGTGGTGACACGCTTCTTGCACTGCAACCGGATCAACTGTTCCAATATCGTGCTCATTGGCTGGTGAAGTGTGATACAGGAATGCAGTTTCTATTATTCCCTTTTCTTTCTGTGATGTCAGATGCAGCTGCCGGTGAAAAGAGGGTCCAAACTATCTTCACAGCACTGACAATCGCTGGTGTCGTCGCCTGTGTGGTCCTACTTTGTCTAGTGGCATACTTTGCAATGAACTGTAAGTACACAAGCACGTTTGGTGAGACCGCTGTGTCTAGTTTGTTCTCCTTACTTAATGAGAAATCTCCTTACACTGCGACAGTTCAGGCAAGGTTCACTGAGCTGATTCCTGAGGCGAAGGTGTTTATCTCAGTGGCGAATGAATTCGGGGCAGGACTGGGCCCCTCAGCCCCTTGAGCCTGCTCCGCCTTTCAATAAGATCACGGCTGATCTGATTGTAACCTTGACCCCACATTCCTGCCTACCCCCTGATAACCTTTCACCCCCTTGTTAATCAAGAATCAATGTCACTCGGCCTTAATAATATTCAAAGGCTCTGCTTCCACCACCTTTTGAGGAAGACACTTGCAAGTACTCACAACCCTTGGAGAGAAAACACTGCTCCTCTCTGTCTGAAATGGGTGACCCTTTTTTAAACTGCTCGTTCTCCATTCTCCCACAAGAGGAATCATCCTCCTCACAACCTCCCTGTCCACACCCCTCAGGATCATAAAGTTTTCAACCAAATCGCCTCTTACTTTTCTAAACTCCAGTGGATACAAGCCCAGCCTGTCCAACCTTACCTCATAAGACATCCCACCCATTCCTGGTATTAATCTGGTAACCTCTGGTAATCTCTGAACTTTTTCCAATGTATTTACATCCTTTATGAAATAGGGACTAATACTGTGAACAGGACTCCAGATGTGGCCCCATTAATTCCCTGTATAACCTCCTTACTTTTGTATTTGATTCTCCCTCGCAATAAATGATAACATTCTCTGAGTTTTCCTAGTAACTTGCTCGACCAAAGACAGCCAGATCTCCCTGAAACAAAGTTTGGACAGTTTGGGCCTGTACAAATCGGCATTCAGAAGAATCAGAGGTGAACTTATTGAAACATATAAGATCCTGAGAGGTACATGACCAGGTGGATGCGTCCCCCTCATGGTGGAATCAAGAACCAGGAGACACAGTTTCTGTATGAGGGGCCTCCCATTGAAGATGGTTTTAGTTTATTCTTTGGGTGTGGCAAGGTCAGCACATGTTACCCATCCCTAATCCCCGTTTCCATGGACTGAGTGGCTTGCTTGGCCATTTTTGAGCGCAGTGAAGAGCCAACCACATTGTTGGGATTCTGGGGTCACATGTAGGCCAGGCCGAGTATGGACAGCGGATTTCCTTCCCTGAAGGACATTAGTGAACCCGTTGGGTTTTTGGAACAATAAATGATAGATTTATGGTGGCCGTTATAGAGACTAGATTTTAATTTCAGTTTTAATTACTTGAATTTAAATTCCTACAGTTGCTGAGGTAGGATTTGAACCCCAGAGTACCAGCCTGGGTCTGCTGCATTATTAATCCAGTGACGCTACCTCTCACCACCACCAACACCCCAATTGACATAAGACATTCTTTTTTTCCTGTGTCGCCTGTGTTAGTCTGTGGATTTCTCACCCCCAGAGAGCAGTGGAGGCAGAATCATTGAATATATTCAAGGCTTTGTTAGACCTGTTTTTGATCAGTAAGGGAGTCCAGGGTTATTTAGGGGGTGGGGTGGGGTGGGGGAGAGAGTGGGGAGGGGCAAGCAGGAAAGTGGAGCTGAGTCTACAATCAGGTCAGCCACGATCTTACAAGTCCGTAAAGCGCAGGAGTAGAAGGAGGCCATTCAGCGCATTGAGTCTGCTCCACCATACAATGAGATCATGGCTGATTTGATAATGGTCAACTCGGCTATCCTGCCTTTTCCCCATGCCCCTTGTTTCCCTTCCTGATTAAAGACCTGTCTACACCAACCTTGAATATACTTAACGATTCAGCAGATACAAATCCAGCATTCCACAGATCCACCACGCTCTGAGAGAGGAAATTCCTCCTCATCTCTGTGTTAAATGGGCACCCTTACTGTGATATTATGCCCTCTGGTCCTAGACTCTCACACAAGGGGAATCAGCCTCTCAACATCTACCCTGCCAAGCCCCCTAGGAATATTTTATGTTTTAGTAAGGTCACCTCTCATTCTTCTACACTTCAGTGACTACGGGCCCAACCAACTCAACCTCTCCTCATAAAAAATCCCTCCATCCCTGGGATCAACCTAGTGAACATTCTCTGGGCTGCCTCCAATGCCAGTTATCTCCTAACTAAACTAACTAGGACTAAAACGGTTCACAGTATCATCAGTGTGGTCCAACTGGTGCCTTGAATAGTTTTTACAAGACTTCTTTATCTTCATACTCCATTCCATTTGATAAAAAATCCAACACTCTATATGCCTTCCCGATTATCTGCTGAATTATGTATTAGTTTTTTGTGATCCATGCGCAAGGACTCCTAAATCCCTCTGTGCCATAGCTTTCTGCAGTCTTTCTCCATGTAAATAACATTCAGTTCCTCTACTCTTCCTGTCTAAGTGGTTAACTTCCACATTTTCCCATATTATATTCCATTTGCCACGTTTCTGCCCACTCACTTAACCTGCCAATGCCCCTCTGTGGACTTATTTTGTTATCCCCACCACTTGCCTTCCCACTTATTTTTGTGTCATCCACAACCTTGGTGATAGTACATTCCCTTCCACCATCCAAGTCATGAATACATATTGAAAATAATTGTGGCCCCAGCACTGATCCTTGTGGCACTCCACTTGTTACAGGTAGCCATCCTGAAAATGCCCCCATTATCCCAACTCTCTGTCTTCTATTAGTTAGCCAATCTTCTATCCATACTCATATGCAATCCCCTACACCATGGGCTCTTAACATTTTAAGGAACCTGATGACCAGTAACTTATTGAACGTCTTTTGGAAATACAAATATATCAACATCTACTGATTCCGCTTTATCTATCCTGCTTGTTACCTCTTCAAATATTTCTAATAAATTTGTCAGGCATGTTTCCCCTTTGTTGAAGCCATGCTGACACTGCTTGATTATATTATGAATTTCCAAACGTTCTGCTATTACATCCTTTATAATAAAATCTAATATTTTCTCAGTGGCAGATGTTAAGCTAACTGGACGATAGTTACCTGTTTTTTTGTCTCCCTCCCTTTTTGTATAAGGGTGTTATTGAATATTATTGAATATTTATTAGTGTTATTATAATTATTGATCTATTGAATTGTTATTGAATTATCTGACTGAATGGCAGAGCATGGTCGAGGGGCCGAGTGGCCTACTCCTGCTAATTTGTATGATTTGATGATCCTAACATCCCTGCTTCGTGGGAGCTTTCTGTGCACAAGTTGTTGCTGGAGAGAAGACAGGAAGCCAAGTTTCCTTTATTTATTCATGGGATGCGGGAGTCGCTGGCTGGGCCAGCATTTATTGCCCATCCCTAATTGCCGCTTGAGAAGGTGGTGGTGAGCTGCAGTGCATCTTGTAGATGGTACACACTGACTCCACTCTGCCCCGGTGGGGGAGGGAGTGAATGTTTGTGGATGGGCTGCCAACCCAACGGGGCTGCTTCGTCCTGGATGGTGTCGAGCTTCTTGAGTGTTGTGGGAGCTGCCCTCGTTCAGGCAAGTGGGGAGTTTTCCATCTCACTCCTGACTTGTGCCTTGTACAGATGGTTTATCCCTATCATTCCTGGGTTGAAGGTGTTTGCCTGATGAAGAAACCTTGGACAGGTTGTGCCTGCATTCCTTGGATCGTCCAATGAAAATATGAATTAGGAGCAGGAGGAAGCAATTCGTCCCCTCGAGCCTGTTCCATTTTTGAATGAGGTCAGGATCTGTTTGTGGCCTGAACTCCACATTCGGCTGAACCACCCTGCGATAACCTTTGAATCCCTTGAAGTCAGGAATCTATCTACCTCTGCCTCAAAAAAATATTCAGTGACCCAGCCTCCACCGCTCACTGGGGAAGAGAGTTACAAAGCCTCACGACCCTCTGAGAGAAGAAATTCCTCCTAATCTCCAATTTCAATGGGAGACCCCTTATTTTTAAACTGTGCCTCTCCCGCCTCCTTCGTTCTGGTCTCCCCCACGTGGGGAAACAGCCTTTCAGCAGCGACTCTGTCACGTCCCATCTCAGAGTGGAGAAGAATGAGAGGCGATCTTATTGAAACATATCAGATCCTGAAGGGGCCTCGACAGGGTGGATGCTGAGAGGATGTTTCCCTCTCGTGGGGGAATCTGCAACATGGTGGGGGTGGTCACGCTTTCAGAATAAGGGGCCTCCAGTGAAGGCAGAGATGAGGAGGAATTTCTTCTCTCAGAGGGTCATCAGCCTGTGGAAACTTCTCCCCCACTGAGCAGTGGAGTCCGGCTCATGAATATATTCAAGGCTGAGGAAGTCGAGGGTTATCGGTTCCCCGGGGGGGAGAGACAGGAAAGTGGAGTTGAGACCACAATCAGATCAGCCATGATCTTACTGAATGGTGGAGCATACTCGAGTGGCTGAATGCCCGACTGCTGCTCCTAATACTTATGTTATTAAATTAGTTTTGGTTTCAAATATGATTTTACTGACAGAATATTAGCTAAATAAACCAGAAAAAAGCATGACAGCGAGGCCTAGTTGAAATTGCAGTGTTTTTCTTATTGACACACTGACTTATTGCCCAGTCCTAATTACCCTTGAGAGGTAGTTAAGAGTCAAGCGTGTCGCTGTGGGTCTGGATTCCCATGTAGGCCTGACCGAGGGTAAGAACAGCAAATTTACTAATTCCCCTAAAGAGACAATACTGAACCTGGTTGGTTTTTACTCCAATCAATGGTCGTTTCATAGTCACCAGGACTGAAAGGAACTTTCAATTCCAGATGTTATTAATTGAATTTAAATTCCACCGGCTGGCGTGGTGGGAATTGAAACCGTGTCCCCGGAGCAGTAGACTGGATGCTAGTTGAGTGGCTTTACCACGACACCATCATCTGTCACGCTGAGATTGATATCTACAATGCATTTGGAAAATATTTCTTAAACTGAGTTTACTGGTGTGTCTGTGTGTCTGTCTGTGTGTGTGTGTCTGTCTGTGTGTGTAAATTGGATTAACACCAGCTGCTCTAGAAGCTTTGATGAACATAAAGAAGTTGGTTTGAGTGTGGTAATTTGGTAAACGTGGAGGAAGTGTTGTCAAGGGGCAGTTTGTATTTTTAACATCGATCTCAAAGTTAGGAGTTAAATCTTGCACGTAGCCATATGATGCCAGGAAAGGTTTTTTTCTGCTTACTGATAAAATTGGTGGCATGAAAGGATGTTATTGTTAGAAGACATAACGTTAAAAGCCCAGTGATAGAATGGGAAATTTACATTCAAAGAGAAAGATGTGCATGAAGGAGAAAGGAGATTGTGTGTAATCTTGACAATCTGGGATTGGTTCAGAAATGGAGAAGCATGTACTTTGGGGAAAGGGTGTTGTGAATCCCTGGTCCGCGGCCCAGTATGTGTGGAGATGGCCAGATCGCAGTGCGGTGACGACTGACCACTGACACATTTCTCTCTTTTTCTCTCACTTTGCCCCCACAAGACGTGCATGCCTCGGAGGATTTGCATATCGCACAGGACAGAATGCAGAACGCCACTGAGAGCTTCCTCAAACTCCTAGACAGGGCCCAGCAGGAAGACCAACAGGATTGTATGCGCTTCCAAAACACTACCGAGCACTGGCTACACCTGTTCTGCGAGAAGTATGGTGAGCATGTGACCCTGTAACCTATGACGAGGAGGGTGGTGAGAGAGGGAATCAGGCTCATTCAGCTCATCGCCACGTACTCTCGAGCCTGTTAGGCATGAAAAGGAGGAGGTCCATTCAGCCCCCTCCTCAAGCATGTAACACAGGTACAGGTGGAGCCACAATCCGTTTTACGGGGGGTGGGGGGTGGTGGGATAGTAAGGTGTTGGATTGTTCCACAGTTTGGTGGGGAGGAGGGGTCAAGTGTCCCACAGCTTTGCTCAGGAAGGGTTGAGGTGTCCAACAGTTTGGGACGGGTTGGGTGGTGATTGAGGTGCAGTGGAGTCCCACAGTTTGAGGGGGAGTGAAGAGTCCCAAAGTTTGTGAAGGAGGGTGAGGTGATGAGTCCCACAGATTGGCGGAAGGGGTGAGGATACACACAGTGTGGGGGATGGGGTAGGATTCCCAGGGTTTTGGGCGTAATGGGTCAGGAGTCCTACGGTGTTGGGGGTGGGGGAATGGCTGAAGAGTCCCACCATTTTCAGAGCACTCTTAACGATGCTAGCTGAGCATAGATTCCACAACATCTCCACTTTTCTGTCTCTCAATGCAGAATGTCCCTCGAGTATTTGTGATCCTGGCTGGCTCAAATACTCAAGAAGTTGCTTCCTGTTAACGGATACCAGACTTAGCTGGGAGCAGAGCAGGAAACTGTGCTCAAGCAAGCAGGGACACTTGGCCATCGCCAACAACGACCAGGTGCAGGTAACATGTCTCCCTAATGCCCTTACCTCCAACCAGAAGTGCCAGGGCCTCTCACGCTCCCTTGTCACTAAGATTGAGATTATCCCATCAGTTGCATCTGCTGAGTCCCTCTTCCCATCCACGAGCCCACCTGGCCAAACTTTCTCTAAGACCACCTCCCCACTCCCAACACCGCCCAAGCCCTGAACACTCATCTTTCTCGCTTATCTCCCCTCATGCCCTCTCTGAGCTACAGATTTGTACATAGGCTGAGACCTTCCAACTACGTCCAGCAAGGTGGTCCTTTCAAATCTCCACCGCTGCCCCAAGTTTGCAAAGACCACATTCAACATGGACGCTTCTGAGGCCTTAAGCGGAGCGAGCTTGGGTTATGACATCCTTGGTGCTAAATTTCTTTCACTCTTGAGGTTTGTGTGTTAACCTATCTCTCTGTCTCTCTCTCTCTCTCTCCCACGCTCAAACACACTCTTCAGCTTGGCTATGTCAGAAATTCAACTCACTGTCAATAATAGTCCTTCAATTAACTTGATTTTTAACTCTCTTTACACGCAGCCAGAACTTCAATTGAATTGTGGTGGAGAGATATTTCCTCCACTCCAGCTTGTTCCAAACACTCAAACCCAACTGCTTGAACTGAAAACCACCACTTATCACCCCTTATCACTGCTATTGTCCCTTTGTTTCCCTATTGTTCATCTCCCAGGAAACCTGGTCACATGATGATTTACTGGGGTCCTGCTGTTTTCACTTTCATTCCAGGAATCCTGAAGGAACCGTCCATATAAAATGGAGTGCGTACCCCACAATCACGTGTACAGTCACCAGACCAAAGTTCCCCTCCCCGGCCACCAGTTTTAGCCAAGTGCAAACATCCCTCTCTCAGCTCTGTCCTTAAAAACAACCTTGACTTCTCCTTCCCACTCCGTCCTTGCTAGTGACTATCCCGTCTCCAAGATCCGTTTCTCTCCAAAGCTCTTCAACGTGTTGCCCACACCCTTTTGTCCAATTCCCACCTTTTCCCAGTTTCACCTTCACCCTATTACTCCCTTTACCACATTTCCTCTTTACCCAGATGCCCACTAACCATTCTGCTCCACTTCCACAGAATTTCCTCTTTGAGCAAGCTCAAGAAGCCTCCTATTGGATCGGAATGACAGACTCGGTGACTGAAGGAATCTGGATGTGGGTGGATGGGACGAAGGTCATGGATGGGAAAACGTGAGTAACAGAGTGCATCAGGGGTTGGGGTGGCAAAGGGTCAGCCCCACGTTTGTGGTACAGTGGGCAGGGAGGGTTAGCGGCGATGGGATTGACCAAGGGTTGGCTGAGGTGGAGATAGGCTGATGCTCTGGGGCCACAGTGTGGGTCAGAGGAGAAAGGCCTAGTAGAGATTGAGTCAGAGGTTCCTGAGAATCAACGTGAAACACACATTGGATGGAGCAGAGCTCTAACTTTGTCAGGAGAACAAAGGCCAGCTTGAAAGTCACAGGTTAAATGAGGCTGAGGGGATTAGGGGTCAGACTGGGTGATGGGTTGGGCAGAGGGTCACGGATTATGCAAATGATCCGGGCTAAGGCAGGGTTTCAAGGGTTAGGCAAAGGGTTGAGGTTAGGCAAAGGGTCTGAGTGAAACAGAAGGTGAGGGAGGGTCAGGCTTTAGGCTGAAGGTCAGGGAGTGGGCAGACGTGAGAGTGTTTAGGCAGAGGGTGAAGGGTTATGTAGGGAGCCAGGGGTTAGAAAGAGGGACATGAGGAATCAGGGTTAGGCACTGGATCAATGGGGCAGAGGTCAGTCCTGGTCAGGAGAACAGAGGACACCTGAAAGTTACAGGTTACATGAGGATTAGGGGATCGGGGTCAGACTGTGTTAGGCAGAGGTTCAGGGGTCAGATAGTTTAATTTGAATGAGGCTGGGTGGTTGTGGGGCTGTTTCTGCTCGGATGAGATAAAGGATCTCAATCCCGCCAGGTGAGCACTGACCCCTTTCTGAATTAGTATTTTGTTTTTGCTTTGCTCTCGGAAGTTTCTGGGGGCCGGGACAGCCGGACAACGCCTTCAGCAGGACGTACAGGATGAGGGAAAACTGCGGCCTGATGAGGCTGCGGCGCTGGTACGACGAGGCCTGCGGGGCGAGGTTCCCGGCCATCTGTGAGAAGAACGCCATCCGCCTCCACCTGATCTTCCAGCGAATGATGCAGAGCCACTGAGGGAACGCTGGGCTGGCATCTGCTCCATCAATCCTACCGTTGTCTTTCATCTGTGTGGGAGGCTGGGGTGGCAAAATAATGGCCAATCGTTCTGCACCCGTTGTTGCATTTGTTTCTGTTTTACAGAATGGGCCGGGGTGGTGGGGTTTCCCGAAACACTGAAAAGTGTCCGAAGGCGTCCGTCTCTACAGGGCCCGGTGATTGTTCATGGCCGCGGGGAGTTGACAGGATCCAATCTGGTTTGTGAAACTGAAACCGAGAACAGACATTTTCTTCATTGAGGAAGACTGTTGACTTGCTCTGTCTCTCAGATCTCTTCCCACACAACCAGTGTCCCAACTATCCCCTATTTATACACTGTCTTATTTTATTGGCTAACTCCAAACTAATTACCGAATTGACAGCCTCTGCAAGGGGCACAGAAATAAAATACACGACTTTAAAGAGAACTTATCTAATGAAATTGAAATGATGTTTTGCCTATGAAAAATATGAACCACCACCTGTTTGTCTTGCAATTAACGATGTAATTGACATGACATTAACAAAGTTTAACAATATAATTGACTGGATATTGACAACTGATTGGGGTCATTTGTCTGGAACCCCAGCCGACCCACTTTGTCGATGCTTTCAGACCTGATCTTTGGCTCTTAAAGTACAACCTCATGGGTATGAAAGAAGGGCAGACACTGTCCATCATTCACTGAGGAAAGTCACAATATCCTGTCCATGAGGCCAAGGGAATTCACAAGCAGCCCTCCCCCCACCAACCACCTCCTTACCCCCACCCACTACACCACCTCTGCCCCAAAAATGCCACCGGCCCCAAAACATATGGACTGGAGCACGTAGTTTGAAATCTCAGCTCCACTCGGGTGAGGTTTCAGGCATTTGCATTTCTGATCTTGGCTTCATTGTGTCATTAGAAGGTTTTACTGGTTTGGAACTGTAGAGACTGCCGCCATTTTCTTCATGTGTCACTTGGTCTGAATAAGTAGGCGCCCTTCATTCCATCGAAGTGTCTTAAGGTTCCTTCATGCCTGATACCCTGTCGGAGGGTCAGTAATGAGCGAGCGCCGCAGTGACCGAGCGTCAGTACTGAGAGAGAGCTGGACTGGCCGAGCGTCAGTACTGAGAGAGAGCTGGACTGCCTGAGGGTCAGAAATGATCGAGCGCCACATTGACCAAGTGTCACTACTGAGAGAGAGCCGGGCTGTCCGAGGGTTAGTACTGAGGAAGCGCAGCTCTGTCGGAGGGTCAGTAATGATTGACCGCTGCAGTGACCGAGCATCAGTACTGAGAGAGAGTTAGACTGTCGGAGGGTCAGTACTGAGGGAGCGCAGCTCTGTCGGAGGGTCAGTACTGAGGGAGCGCAGCTCTGTTGGAGGGTCAGTAATGATTGACCGACGCAGTGACCGAGCGTCACTACTGAGAGAGAGCTGGACTGTCCGAGCGTCAGTACTGAGGGAGCACAGCTCTGTCGGAGGGTCAGTAATGATTGAGCACTGCAGTGACCGAGCGTCAGTACTGAGAAAGAGCCGGACTGTCGGAGGGTCAGTACTGAGGGAGCGCAGCTCTGTCGAAGGGTCAGTAATGATTGACCGACGCAGTGACCGAGCGTCTGTACCGAGAGAGAGCTGGACTGTCCGAGCGTCAGTACTGAGAGAGTGCCGGACTGTCCGAGGGTCAGTACTGAGGAAGCGCAGCTCTGTCGGAGGGTCAGTAATGATTGACCGCCGCAGTGACCGAGTGTCAGTACGGAGGGAGAGCTGGACCGTCGGAGGATCAGTACCGAGGGAGCGTAGCTCTGTCGGAGGGTCAGTAATGATCGACCGCTGCAGTGACCGAGCGTCACTACTAAGAGAGGAGCTGGGCTGTCCGAGGGTCAGTACTGAGGAAGCGCAGCTCTGTCGGAGGGTCAGTAATGAGCTAGTGCTGCATTTTCCAATGGCAGATACTGATGTAGAACCGGCCTGTCAGAGGATCAGTACTGAGGAAGAAACAGACTATTGGAGGATCAGTACTAGGGGAGAGCCGCACTGTTGGAGGGTCAGTACCAAGGGAGAGCCGCACTGTCGGAGGGTCAGTACTGCGGGGAGCCGGACTGTGGGAGGGTGAGTACTGAGGGGGCGCAGCTTTGTCAGAGGGTCAGTACCAAAGGAGACACGGACAGTACTGAGGGAGCACAGCACTGTCGGAGGGTCAGTACTGAGGGGGCGCAGCTTTGTCAGAGAGTCAGTACCAAAGGAGACATAGACTGTCGGAGGGTCAGTACTGAGGGAGAGCCGGACTGTCGGAGGGACAGTACTGAGAGAGCGCTGCCCTTCTGCCAATTAAAATAATCGTTCAGCAGATTTATTTAATTTTGATATTGAATGCCATATATTTCTGTAGATATATTTAGTTTCAATAGTTGATACCTTTTTATAATTATTTCATTTCAGTAACACTTAATATATTTTGGTAGATTCATTTTCAATATTAAATTTAATAGTTGAACAGATTATTTGCGTAAATGACCATCTCCAGCTTGCGGATCCCTTTAATATCTTAGAAAATATTCAGGAAATAATTCCCTTCCTGCTCTGCAAAAACATCAACAATCATCAAATGAGCTGCGCTGCCCAAATAACTTTCGGCTGAACATCTAATCTTCAGGTTTAGTTTGTCCAGCTTTGCATTTGTTCTGAAAATTGCTGCATTTAATGAGCAAACTCCGCGTTCCCCTCGTCACTTAACATGTTTAATACTCACTAAACTTGGATTTGACCTGGCAGACAATATATTTCGTAATTAGGTTTAATTGATCTAAAATTGTGGTTGTTCTGTCATTTAACACATTTAGTATTAATGTTCAAGTTATCACAACTTGTATGGCTTCTGTCCATTAATATCCTCAGTTCTCATTTTAAATTCATCTAAAGTTGTAGTTTTTCAGTGGATTCAGATATTTATTAATCACATTTAAACGTGCATTTGTTCTGTCAATTGATGAATTTAATGTTAATATTTCATGTATCTAAACTTGCGTATGTATCAATTGACAGATTTAATAAAAATTTTCGATGCTGGGCCTAATTCCCTTCTGACAGTGCGGCACTCCCTCGGTACTGACCCTCCGACAGTGCGGTGCTCCCTCAGTACTGACCCTCCGACAGGGCGGCGCTCCCTCTGCACTGACCCTCCAACAGTGCAGCACTCCCTCTGCACTGATCCACTGACAGCGCGGCTCTCACTCAGCACTGACCCTCCGACAGTGCGGCACTCCCTCTGCACCGACCCTCCGACAGTGCGGCACTGCCTCTGCACCGACCCTCCGACAGTGCGGCACTGCCTCTGCACCGACCCTCCGACAGTGCGGCACTGCCTCTGCACCGACCCTCCGACATTGCGGTGCTCCCTCACTCCCGTTCGAGGAGCCTGCAAGCCGAAATGTCGACACACCAGGGGAGTCCTGGGGACTGAAATGAGGTGAGGGGCCATACTCCTCACGTTGAAGATCAGCTTTATTTCGGATCAGGAACATCGCGCCAGCCAGAGAAGTGCGGAGCGCACCTCCGTCAAAGGTATCGGTGAGGATCACCACCCACAGTCGTTCGAGTCGGATCGATGAGGAGTGACTGGCATTCGAACTGCACTGGGCATCAGAAAAGACCACAATCTCCTCTTCAACCACCACCCTTCACCCCAGCTGACCGAAGGTGGTTCGAGGTCAGCATCTGACTTCCCCCCAAACACAGGGCACCCTGTTCCCCGCCGCACTGCTCCAGCATGTCCTCTCGCAACAACAGCAACTTCAAACACTTAACACGGGAATCCAATAGGGAGAAGCGTTTCCAACACTCGCCGTCACAATTCAACATTCCCAAACACACCCCCCCTCCCCGCCGGTCACCCCGCCCTCGCTGCCGGGACCGTGACTGGTTGAGGGGACGGGGGTCACAGGCTGATGGGTGGTTTCTCCGCTCTCCGTTTGCAGATCCAGTGATTGGCCTGGTTACAAGCCGCGTTGGCCCAGGCTTTGTTGTGGATCACACCGCAGTTCTTGAACTCCTCCAACTCGTAGTCGAAATACTTTTCGGGGTAGACCCTGTCCCAGAATCTGGAGGCAGGGAGGGAAAAAAGGGAGGGAGTCAGACAATGAGACCAGGGAGGGAAAAAAGGGAGGGAGTCAGACAATGAGAACGAGAGAGCAAAGAGTGGGGGAGACAGATGACGAGAGAGAGAGCGGGAGAGACAACGGGGAGAGAGGGAGTGTGTGCAGGAGAGACAGATGATGAGAGAGTGTGAGTGAGTTCGGGAGAGAGAGCGCGGGAAAGACAGATGAGAGAGAGTGGGAGAGACAGACGGGGAGAGAGGGAGTGTGCAGGAAAGACAAATGGTGAGAGAGTGTGAGTGAGTTTGGGAGAGAGCGGGGAAGACAGATGTGAGAGAGCAGGAGAGACAGACGAGGAGAGAGGGAGAGGGAGAGACAGACGAGAGCGAGCGGGAGTAACAGACGAAGGGAGAGAGAGAGAGCGGGAAGGACAGACGAAGGGAGAGAGTGAGAGAGAGAGCGGGAGGGACAGATGAGAGAGAGCAGGAGAGACAGACGAGGAGAGAGAGAGCGGCAAGGACAGACGAGGAGAGAGAGAGCGGGAGAGACAGATGAGAGAAAGGGGTAGAAAGAGGAAGAGGAGGGTGAGAAGTGGCAAAGATAAGCAGAGATGCAAGGAGGGAGAGAGAGAGATGTCACATTAGAAACAGGGCAGATAATCTATGCTGTGTGGCCAGCTCACTGTCAACGGCAACACGGCTGAACTCAGATATTCTATGCTCGCTTTTGCTGTTACTTCCGGGCTCAGTACTGGGGCCAGGACAGAGGGGAGAAAAATGCCTCTCACACTTGCTCTTCATCTGTAAGCTGGTAAATGACTGTGGGGAATTTGGACCTTTGCTGGAACAGGACCGATGACACAGGGGCGCACCTGTTCCTTGCTTACAGAGGCAGATGCTCCTCTGAACCTGTGCGGGTCCAGACGGACAGCAGTGATTTGTCAGCAAAATATAATCATTTTCATGTAATTGGAATTTGTGGGGAGAGGAATAGTGTGTGTCTGTGTGTGCGTGACTCAAGATTTTTTAAAATTCATTCACGAAACGGGATCTTCGTGGCTGGGCCAGCATTCATTGCCTATCCATAGTTGCACTTGAGAAGGTGGTGGTGAGCTGCAGACAATGTGATTTGGGTGCACCCAATGTGCTTTTAGGGAGGACAGTTCCAGCATTTTGACCCAGTACCACTGAAGGAACGGCCAATATATTTGCGAGTCAGGATGGTGAGTGGCTTGGAGGGGAACTTCCGGGTGATGGGGTTCCCATGTGTCTGCTGCCCTTGTAATTCTAGATGGTAGTAGTTGTGGGTCTGAAAGGTGCTGTCTAAGGAGCCTTGGTGAGTTCCTGCAGTGCCTCGTGTAAAAGCTACACACAACGCTGCTACTGTGCATTGGTGACGTGGGGAATGAATGTTTGCAGATGGGCTGCCAATGAACCGGGGCTGCTTTGTCCTGGATGGTGTAGAGGTTCTTGATGTTATTTGGAGCTGCACCTATCCTGGCAAGTGGAGAGTATTCCATCACAGTCCTGACTTATGCCTTTTGGAGGATAGGATTTGGGGACTCAGGAGGTGAATAACTCATCACAGGATTCCCAGCCTCTGACTTGCTCTTGTCACCTCATGTTGCGGTGTACATGAACTGAAGTGAAGAGAAGTCACATAGAAGTTGACAGTCCAGGTTATTGTGTTACGCTGCCTGGGTCTTTTGAATCTGTGTTTTACTGTTGCCTGAATGGAGGTATAACTGGGAGTTAGATTAACCAGTGAAGCTAGCACTTAGCATCTTGGCAATTTGCAAACCTGGGCATCCGCTTAAAATCATTTCTTTTTTTTTAAATTCAGAGAAGGTTAAATTTAGTTTTCTAATGAACCCATAAGAATTTTTGGTCTTATTACTACTAAATTCAAGGCACACATCTGGAATTAAATAGAAACTGTAAAACAATCGGGCTGCTGGTTTCAAGTTTCTCTGTGGGTTTTAAACAGCTCAGCATTTACCATCTGCTGTGCAATAACGGCTTCAGGACGGCGACTCACCATCGTCTTCTCAAGGGGCAATTAAGGATGGGTTACAAGTGACAGTGACACTAGGCTGTACTCATGGTTGAAGAATAAAGAATACTGAGGCCGGAAGTATCCATGCGGGATTAGGACCGACTGCAAGTCCCCTGATGAATAGGAGACAATTTGATATCTTTCAACACTCACTTTAGCTCATCCTGGACATCAGTCCCATCGACCCACTTCCACAATCCCCTTTCAGCAGTCTCATTTAAACCGATCCAGTACACCTTCTGTACATCATAGCCAGCAACGAACTTCTGAAAATGAGGAGAGGGAGAAGCAGTGAGGAAATCTCCGTCTACAGGTACAGCACGGACATGGACAGTGTAAAGCTCGCTCTTCAGTTACAGCACGGCATAGACAGTGTGAAGCTCCCTCTACACTGTCCCATTCAAACACTCCCAGGATAGGTACAGCACGGGGTTAGATACAGAGTAATGCTCCCTCTGCACTATCCCCATCAAACACTCCCAGGATAGGCACAGCACATGGTACGATATTGTATAAAGCTCCCTCTACACAAGCACCATCAAACATTTCCAGGTCAAGTACTACAAGGGGATTAAATTCAGAGTAAATCTCCTCTACACTGTCCCCATCAAACACTCCCAGGACAGGTACGACACGGGGTTAGATACAGAGTAAAGCTCCCTCTGCTCTGTCCCCATCAAACACTCCCAGGACAGGTACAGCACATGGTACGATATTGTATAAAGCTCCCTCTACACAAGCACCATCAAACATTTCCAGGTCAAGTACTACAAGGGGATTAAATTCAGAGTAAATCTCCTCTACACTGTCCCCATCAAACACTCACAGGACATGTACAGCACGGGGTTAGATACAGAGTGAAGCCACACAGCCTGGATTGGTGTCCATACCTTCCTGGGTCTCGGTCAGCGAGTCCGGGGTCTCCTCCTCACCCATCTGGTCATCATCCACCTCCGGCCGCGTGTTCCTCTCGCTCCTCCTCAACCTGCCTCCTTGCTGACCCAGGGAGCGCTCTTCCAGCGAGCTGTCATCCTCCCGCTGCCTCCGTCTGTACCAACCCTCATCATCCGCCATGTGGGGATAACCCCCCCTGGCTGATTTACCAATCAGTTCAGACCGATTGTCCCAGCACTCCTGTTACACTTGGCTCCACATTCTTCACTCCAGTTTTCTTTGCCTCACCCACACTCCCTGTTTCTTATAAATAAAAATTCGTCCAAAGTAAAGGAGGGGATTATTGTTCTACATCTGCAATCGCCTGGACCAAATCGCGTTTGGACTGCACAAAGCCCTGTGCCTCACTTTGCAATGAAGGATTATCGCTGCCAATGCAGTTGAGATGAATTTCAGATCGAATGGTGAACGAAGGCCTTTAATTCTCGAGTTTGCCTGAAGTGCAGCATTTAAAATTAATCATTCGCTGAATAATTGTCTCTACAATTCAGGAATTATGTGTTAACATTAAAAGCCGATGTCTTTTAATTGATGCTTATTTAATGAGATTCTTACCGATTCAGAATAACAAATTTTAATTACGTTTTGGTGGAATGATGCTCATTGGAACCTTGATATTTAGGTTAACCATTGGTTATTACTGACTAATTCAAGATAATCTCTCAATATACTTGGATTATTCACCGATTATCCTGTAATTGGCATTAATGATCAAAATGAACAATTATAATGTGATTGGATTTCGTTTGCCGACATATGTTAAACGATAAAGACAGTATTAAATTATTTCTGAATTAACTAGTTTAAGTAAATACAGATTAAATATTCCACATCATTGCTGGATCATTAAGACAATTTTTTAAACATACCTTAACAAAGGTGGAGATTGATTTTTAAACAGTTCGCTAAATTATTAAATGTTCACCGAAAGCATAAGGTATTTTGTTTGTTAGATTATTATTACTGATCAATTCGGAATAATTTATTGAACACACTGATTCCGAAATAGGATGATTAATTATTAAATATTTAGCCAAAACGTTCAATGGGCCAAACATTGAATATTTAGTTAGTGCGGGTGATGATCAATTAATTATTCCAAAGTAACCAATGTAGTAGAGAAATAATTTGCATGTTAATATATGAAAGGAACACAAGTTTCAATAAATTAACTATGATTATTAAATTACAAGTGAAATTATTATTTAGACTGCACAAATATTTACAGATGATTTAGTGATTAGCAAAGGTCTAAGCAGAATAATAAGTATCTCCTGAAAATAAAGGTGTAATAAAATTATTAAGTATTCAATAAGATGCTTAAACATGTACATGAAGCATTAAATACTTAGATTCCTGCTTGACTATTGATAATTAAAGACTGGGAAAGAGTATTGGTTGGATAATTTAATGAATATGTTGATTTAGAGAACAAACGCGAATTTGATTAATTAATTAATAATGCTGAATCCCTGACGTATTATTTAGTCAGGAAAAAAGGCAAGTTTACATTCGTAATATTAGTATTCTTAAGTATGAAGCTATGTTATTCCATAGATTTTGCAAATGTTTACTGATTATTAAAGATCTTGCCAGTCTAATTAACAGTGACTTCTGCTAATTTATTGGAACAATACAAATTTACGTACCTACGGTTATTAAAAATGTAGCCGAATTATTATTTAGGTTATGCTAATTCTTACAAACCATTACAATCTAATCAATACTAATAGATCAGTTATTTATTGAGCATTTGTGATTCACAGAGCAAACACATGTTTATAAAAATTAAATGTTTTTAAATATGAAGCCAAATTATTGTTAAATACAACCTTTTTTCAATTTAGAATAAGCTGTTGTTTAATGATTAATATAGATCAATAGCAAAATATATTAAATTCAATATCAAAATTGAATAAAGCTGCTGAAAGATTATTAATTGGCTGAAGGCACAAAAGTTCAGGCAAATTGAATAGTATTACCATCTGTTAAGGGGCAGAACAACGACAAGTTTTTAAGAAGTAAAAGTTATTATTTTTTTTAAATTGACAGAAATATGAAATTAATTAAATCAGCCGCAAGATATTAACTTTGAAAATGAAATTATTTTAATTAACAAACTAAAGGTTTCAAAAATTATTTAAACCTGTCCCCTCATGTGACTGTGTCACATGAGAGGCAACAAAGTTTTATATTTATGAACATTAAAAAACCTATCAACAGATATTAAATTAAATGAACAGAACAAATGCAAGTTTATTTGAAATATGATTGTTAAATCTGTCAATTGATCCAAACGCAAGTTTCGTTAAATTATCTATTAAGATATGGTAAGTTACACAATAAACACGTTTTAAATATAATGACTGTGTTAATCTTTGAGTAAACTGAATGAGTTTAGATGAATTTAATATTAGTACTAACTCTATTAATTGTCAGAAGAGGCACACGTTTGACAACTTGAACGCAAAAGCGAAATAGGTTCACCAACAGAATCAAAGTCAGTTATTAAACATGCAAACTGACAGAACAAATGCCAATTTAGTGATAGTAAATCTTATAATTTAACATGTGAACTGATTGAACAAACTCGTGTTTAGGCTGAATGTGTGAACTGATATTAACACAATATTAGACGAAATAAATATAAACATTAAAATTATCAATTGACAGATCAAACAAACATGTTTCAATAAGATGATTAAATGTGTCAATCGACACAGAAAATAAAACACGAGTTTGGACAAACGGATCAATGAGCCTTAAATGTTGCAGTTAAATTAATAGGTTAATTCACTGAACAAACAGAAATTTAAACTAAATGTGATTATTAAAACTGATCAGTTGAGGATAATGTAAGTTTGATGTAAACATTAACATTAAATGTGTTTAAATGTGATTGAAAACCAATAGATATTGAATTGATATGAATGTAATACTGAAATTAAAGCCGCCACATGGTGAATTGAAGCTTTGAATGGTAATTATCTGATAGAAAGTCTCAGGATTCCGCAGGGAAATTGCTGAATGTTGGATTATGTTAATATTTGGGGGAATTAATTAGTATTTTGGACCATTTGAGTTTAGGGGATGTTAAAGGTTAATTGACGATTATCGATGGCCCTCCGGTTAATTTCTATCACTTATTGGATAATCCTCCCTCTGAGGCCCCGACAGAGGCTGCCTCCGGGACCAGGCCGCACGAAGAGCCTCGGCCTCTCCACACGGTGACAGGGAGAGTTAGGCCGCGCCGAGCCCGCGGCGCCCGGCTGCAAAGCGAATCACCACCGCCGCCATCTTAGGTAAGGCTGGGACCGGAAGAGCAAGTCTCCAAAGGGTGAGGCCAGAAAAGGGCGTGGCCTGTGCCGGACACAACGTCACGGCAAGTGTCTGTTGCGTCTGCATCACAATAGGGAGGGTGCTGCGCGCGCAGTCAAGATGCTCATGGACACCAGAGGGTGAGAACATCACAGAGTGAGAATAGAGCAGGAAATTAATTAATAAATTAGAGAGAGAGAGAGAGTAACCCAGTGTGAAAATAGAGGAGGAAATTAATTAGTAAATTAGAGAGAGTAACCCAGTGTGAAAATAGAGGAGGAAATTAATTAATAAATTAGAGAGAGAGAGAGTAACCCTGTGTGAAAATAGAGGAGGAAATTAATTAATAAATTAGAGAGAGAGAGTAACCCAGTGTGAAAATAGAGGAGGAAATTAATTAATAAATTAGAGAGAGAGAGTAACCCAGTGTGAAAATAGAGGAGGAAATTAATTAATAATTTAGAGAGAGAGAGTAACCCAGTGTGAAAATAGAGGAGGAAATTAATTAATAAATTAGAGAGAGAGTAACCCAGTGTGAAAATAGAGGAGGAAATTAATGAATAAATTAGAGAGAGAGCGAGAGAGTAACCCAGAGTGAAAATAGAGGAGGAAATTAATTAATAAATTAGAGAGAGAGAGAGTAACCCATTGTGAAAATAGAGGAGGAAATTAATTAATAAATTAGAGAGAGAGAGTAACCCAGTGTGAAAATAGAGGAGGAAACTAATTAATAAATTAGAGAGAGAGAGTAACCCAGTGTGAAAATAGAGGAGGAATCTAATTAATAAATTAGAGAGAGAGAGTAACCCAGTGTGAAAATAGAGGAGGAAATTAATTAATAAGTTAGAGAGAGAGCGAGAGAGTAACCCAGTGTGAAAATAGAGGAGGAAATTAATTAATAAATTAGAGAGAGAGAGTAACCCAGTGTGAAAATAGAGGAGGAAATTAATTAATAAATTAGAGAGAGAGTAACCCAGTGTGAAAATAGAGGAGGAAACTAATTAATAAATTAGAGAGAGAGAGTAACCCAGTGTGAAAATAGAGGAGGAAATTAATTAATAAATTAGAGAGAGAGAGTAACCCAGTGTGAAAATAGAGGAGGAAATTAATTAATAAATTAGAGAGAGAAAGAGAGAGTAACCCAGTGTGAAAATAGAGGAGGAAATTAATTAATAAATTACAGAGAGAGAGAGAGTAACCCTGTGTGAAAATAGAGGAGGAAGTTAATTAATAAATTAGAGAGAGAGTAACCCAGTGTGAAAATAGAGGAGGAAATTAATTAATAAATTAGAGAGAGAGAGAGTAACCCTGTGTGAAAATAGAGGAGGAAATTAATTAATAAATTAGAGAGAGAGAGAGAGTAACCCAGTGTGAAAATAGAAGAGGAAATTAATTAATAAATTACAGAGAGAGAGAGAGTAACCCTGTGTGAAAATAGAGGAGGAAGTTAATTAATAAATTAGAGAGAGAGTAACCCAGTGTGAAAATAGAGGAGGAAACTAATTAATAAATTAGAGAGAGAGAGTAACCCAGTGTGAAAATAGAGGAGGAAATTAATTAATAAATTAGAGAGAGAGAGAGAGTAACCCAGTGTGAAAATAGAAGAGGAAATTAATTAATAAATTACAGAGAGAGAGAGAGAGTAACCCAGTGTGAAAATAGAGGAGAAAATTAATTAATAAATTAGAGAGAGAGAGAGAGTAACCCAGTGTGAAAATAGAGGAGGAAATTAATTAATAAATTAGAGAGAGAGAGTAACCCAGTGTGAAGATAGAGGAGGAAAATAATTAATAAATTAGAGAGAGAGAGTAACCCAGTGTGAAAATAGAGGAGGAAATTAATTACTAAATTAGAGAGAAAGAGAGAGAGTAACCCAGAGTGAAAATAGAGGAGGAAATTAATTAATAAATTAGAGAGAGAGAGCGTAACCCAGTGTGAAAATAGAGGAGGAAATTAATTAATAAATTAGAGAGAGAGAGTAACCCAGTGTGAAAATAGAGGAGGAAATTAATTAATAAATTAGAGAGAGAGAGTAACCCAGTGTGAAAATAGAGGAGGAAATTAATTAATAAATTAGAGAGAGAGAGTAACCCAGTGTGAAAATAGAGGAGGAAATTAATTAATAAATTAGAGAGAGAGAGCGTAACCCAGTGTGAAAATAGAGGAGGAAACTAATTAATAAATTAGTGAGAGAGAGTAACCCAGTGTGAAAATAGAGGAGGAAATTAATTAATAAGTTAGAGAGAGAGAGTAACCCAGTGTGAAAATAGAGGAGGAAATTAATTAATAAATTAGAGAGAAAGGGAGAGAGTAACCCAGAGTGAAAATAGAGGAGGAAACTAATTAATAAATTAGAGAGAGTGAATAACCCAGTGTGAAAATGGAGGAGGAAATTAATTAATAAATTAGAGAGAGAGAAAGTAACCCAGTGTGAAAATAGAGGAGGAAATTAATTAATAAATTAGAGAGAGAGAGAGTAACCCAGTCTGAAAATAGAGGAGGTAATTAATTAATATATTAGAGAGAAAGAGAGAGACTAACCCAGTGTGAAAATATAGGAGAAAATTAATTAATAAATTAGAGAGAATAACCTAGTGTAAAAATAGAGGAGGAAATTAATTAATAAAATTTAGAGAGTGAGTGAGTAACCCAGTGTGAAAATAGAGGAGGAAAATAATTAATAAATTAGAGAGAGTGAATAACCCAGTGTGAAAATGGAGGAGGAAATTAATTAATAAATTAGAGAGAGAGAAAGTAACCCAGTGTGAAAATAGAGGAGGAAATTAATTAATAAATTAGAGAGAGAGAGAGTAACCCAGTCTGAAAATAGAGGAGGTAATTAATTAATATATTAGAGAGAAAGAGAGAGGCTAACCCAGTGTGAAAATATAGGAGAAAATTAATTAATAAATTAGAGAGAATAACCTAGTGTAAAAATAGAGGAGGAAATTAATTAATAAAATTTAGAGAGTGAGTGAGTAACCCAGTGTGAAAATAGAGGAGGAAAATAATTAATAAATTCGAGCGAGAGAGAGAGAATAACCCAGTGTGAAAATAGAGGAGAAAATTAATTAATACATTAGAGAGAGGGACCCGGTGTGAAAATAGAGGGTGGAATATTATTAATAAATTAGGGAGGGGGAGTAACCAAATGTGAGTACAGTGGAGGAAAGTAATTAATAAATGAGAGAGAAAGAGTGAAAATAGTGGAGACATGTAATTCATACATTAGAGAGAGAGAGAGGAACACAGCCTGAAAATAGAGGATGAATGCAATTAATGAATTACAGATAGAGATAAAGTGAGTGTGAAAATAGAGGAGGAATGTAATTAATATATTAGAGAGAGAGAGCAAACAAGTGTGAAAATAGAGGAGGAAAGTAATTAATAAATAAGAGCGTGAGAAACCCAGTGTGCAAATAGAAGCGGAATGCAATGAATCAATTTGAGAGAACAGCCCAGTGTGCAAATGGAGAAAAGTAATTCATAAATTAGAGAGAACAGCACAGTGTGCAAGTGGAGAGAAGTAATTAATAAATGAGAGAGCAGCCGAGTGTGCAATCAAGGAGGATGTAATTAAGAAATGAGAGAGCAGCCGAGTGGACAATTAGAGGTGAAAAATAATAAATAAGAAAGAGAGTGAGAGACACCACTGTACAAATATAGGAAGAATGTCATTAATAAATTAGTAGGAGAGAGAGAGAGAGTAACCCCGTGTGCAAATAGAGGAATAGTCCAAATAATGAGTTAGGGAGAGAGAGAGAGAGAGAGCAGCATAGTGTGCAAATACAAGAGGAATGTTATAAATCAGTTAGAGAGAGTAATCCAGTGTGGACATAGAGGAGGAACATAATAAATAAATGAGAGAGAGAGAGCAAACCAGTGTGAAATAGAGGAGGAGGAATGTGAATAATAAATTAGAAAGCGAGCTAGGGAGAGCAGCCCAGTGTGAAAATAGAGGAGGAATGTGATTATTACATTAGGAAGAGAGAGAGACCCAGTGTGAAAATAGAAGACGAATGCAATTAATATATTCGAGAGAAACAGAGAGCAACCCAATGTGCAAATAGGAGGGATGTGATTAATAAATTAAAGAGGGAGAGAGAAACCAAGTGTGACAAGAGAGAAGGAATTTAATTAATATATTAGAGAGAGAGAGAGAGCAAATTACTGTGAAAATAGAGGAGGAATGCAATTAATTAATTTGGTAGAGAGAGGAACCGAGTGTGAAAATAGAGGGGGAATGTGATTAATATATTAGAGAGAAAGAGACCCAGTGTGACAATAGCGGAGTAATGTAAGTATTGCATTGGAGAGAGAGAGAGCAAACCAATGTGAATATAGAGGAGGAATGTCATTAATAGATTAGGGAGTGAGAGAGAGAGCTTAACCCATTGTGAAAATAGATGAGGAATATAAGTAATAAATTAGATAGAGAAAGAGAGTAACCCAGTGTGAAAATAAAGGAGGAATGCAATTAATAAATGAGAGAGCGAGCAACCCAGTGTGAAACTAGAGGAGGAATTCAATTAATAGATTAGAGAGGGCAACACAGTGTAAAAATAGAGGAATGTAACTGACAAATTAGAGAGAGAGGGCAACCCAGTGTGCAAATAGTGGAATATAAATAATAAATGATAGAGAGTAACCCAGTCTGCAAATAGAGGAGGAATGCAATTCATAAATGAGAGAGAGAGTGAGCAACCCAAATTGCAAAGAGAGGAGAAATGTATTAATGAATTAGAGAAAAAGAGAGGAACCCAGTGCGAAAGTAGAGGAAAATGCAAATCATGAATTAGATAGAGACAGGGACACCGACCCAGTGTGCAAAAATAGGAGGAATGTAAGTTATAAATTAGAGAGAGGGAGGGGGATCAATGCAGTGTGTAAATAGTGGTGTAAAAATGAATAGCGAGAGAGAGAAAGCAACCCAGTGCATTAAAATAAGGGGAATGTAATAAATAAATTAGAAAGAGAGAGAAACAGAGCAATGCAGCGTACAAATTCAGGAGGAATTTAATAAATAAATTAGAGGGGACAGAATGAAACCTAATGTGAAAATAGAGGACTAATAGAATTAATTAGAGAAAGAAAAACACATTGTACAAATGGAGCAGGAATGTGATTGATAAAATGCAGAGAGAACCACCAGTTTACAAATGGAGGTGGAATACAATCAATAAATTAGAGAGATAGAGAGCGAAAGCAACTCAGTACGCAAATAGATAAATGCAAATAATAAAGTAGAAAGAGAGAAAAGTTAAAAAATAGGGAGAGAGAGCAAATACCACTTTCTGTCTTTTGGCAATCTAACAATTTCCATTGTTTATATCTGTGAAAAATGTAGAGTGTATCACTCAGCACGTAGTCCTGGACCTTGCAATGTGGCAGTGTGCAACTTTCGTTCGAGAACAAGTGTTTTCACTGGAGGACCAGCAGCTGTCTGGCAGAGCAAAGAGCGGCGTTCATTGAGTTGGTGATTCTCCAGCTGCAGTTGATCTTTGTCTCAGTGTGAGTCCCTGGGAAAAGCCCATAGAGCACAGAGCCCTGTGTCACAGAACTGCTCGGGATGAACCCCAACAAAAGACACTGCATCTCCCTCCAGAACATTGCAAAGACACATTCCACAAGGATGTAAACAAGATTCTCTTATGATTCGATGCAAAAAACACCACACGGCGGAAGCACAGAGGATGCTGAAGGTGAGAGACAGACACTTAATTTCACACAAAGAGGCGTGGTCAGCGGCAATAACATGGACAAGATTAAATGCTGGAGTGTGTGTGTGTGTGTGTGTGTGTCTGTGTGTGTGTGTCAGTGTGTCTGTGTGTGTGTGTGTGTCAGTGTGTGTGTGTGTGTGTGTGTGTGTGTGTGTGTGTGTCTGTGTGTGTGTGTGTCTGTGTGTGGGGGGCGGGTGTGGGGGGGTGAGGCTGTGTGTGTGTGTGTCTGTGTGTGTGTCTGTGTGTGTGTGTGTGTGAGTGTGTGCGTGTGTGTCTGTGTCTGTGTGTGTGTGTCTGTGTGTGTGTGTGTGTCTGTGTGTGTGTGTGTCTGTGCGTGTGTGTGTGTGTGTGGGGGGGTGGGGTGGGGGTGAGGCTGTGTGTGTGTGTCTTGGTCAGCAGTTCAGGTACTTGCTTATTTTTTATTGATTCTCTGGATGTGGGTGTTGCTGCCTCTGGCAGCATTTGTAGCCCATCCCTAATTGCTCCTTGAGAAGGTGCTGGTGAGCTGCCTTGAGCAATCCACGCTCTGCTGGATACTGTCAGAATCATACACTCAGACATGCACTCTCACTCACACGCACATGCACTCCTTTACCAATCTACATTCTGCTGGATACTGTCAGACTCATACACTCAGACATGCTCTCTCACTCACACATACATACATTCCTTTACCAATCGACCCTCTGCTGGATACTGTCAGAATCATATACTCAGACCCGCACTCTCACTCACACACACATACCTTCTTTTACCAATCTACATTCTGCTGGATACTGTCAGAATTACATAAACACACACACACACAGACACACACAAGCACCTTTAACAATCATCCCTCTGTAGGAGAACTGGCAGAATGACATAGAAACACACAACTTCACCAATTTACTACCTGAATCTCTCACACGCACACACCGCACACACCTTTACCAATCCCCACCCTGTGTGCGTTCGCCACCCCTGCTGTGTGTGTTTCCCCCTGTGTGTATTAATCAATTCAGTATTCTGTGTGTAGTTATCAATTATCAGTCAGTCAACAAGCCTAATATTTAACATCTTATGTACATAGGTGAGGATTTTGTTGAATATTTAGCAATCGTATGTATTCTTTGTGCGCTTTAACTGTACACTTTAAAAGTCCCTGTCTTATATCGAGCTGTGACGAGTCACTCTCTTTAGGAGCTGTTGGTTTAACCTTTTAACTCACTCAAAATTCTGCTATCTCTAGGTCTGGAGACTGACTCTCATAACAAAGCTAAACTTGAATCACTTATACCAATCAAATTCTCTTATGGAACCAAAATGTCAAGCATACTCACCCTTAGCTCTGTCTCAGAAATCTCCACTCTTACTTGTTATAGCAGGAGCCTGTTCAACTGTTTATCTCTAGGTAAGAATCAGGCTCTTACTCTAAAATTACACTCATTGTAAAATTAAACTTGTATCAGATTTACCTTTCGAATTATCACTTTAAACCAGATTGACAAAAATACTCATCTCAGTCTCACTCAGGCTAATGTCTTCCCTCACTGACTGTGTGCCCAATACCGATTGTGCACTTTAAAAGTCCCTGTCGTAAATTGAGCTGTGAAGAGTCACTCTCTAGTTGAACTTCCTACTGCAGTCATCAAAAAATATTCAGGCAAGGGTGATTGACAGTGAACTGCTAACAAATCAGTTGCCTGCTGACCTAGGCTGCTGACCAATGTGTGCTGCGTCGTTTGAAGGTGAGACTGGCATTGGCTGCTCCCGCTGCTGGGTGAGGGTGGCAGGGTCAATGAGGCAATGGTGGGGGACCACAGGAGCTGGTGGTCAGAGGGTGATTCAGACCATGAAACCTCCATGCGTGGATTAGGAGATCAGGGTGCAGATCCATATCATACATCATGGTTTTCCAGTCTGCCCGACTTCCATCTAACAGGAGGGCTAAATCTTTCTCTCACTGATAACACACCTCTCAAATCAAATGGATTCACAATGCTGGGTGCCAGTTGTCACAGATTTATTCAGAAAATATTCATCAATGAATAAAATGCAAGAGGCAAAGATTCAGTCAAAAACCTGCCAATTTTTGGGTGAGAATTCAAACGGGGTAGTCACCAGTTCAGAATACAGATCAATCAGACCATATGGACATGGGAGTGAGGAGCAGGAGTAGGACATTCAGCCACTCGAACATGCTCCACCTTTCAACAAGATCGTGGCTGAACTACTTGTGGCCCCATCTCCACTTTCCTGCCTGTGTCCCCCACCCCCACCAAACAAATATTGATTTGACCTCCTTGTCGATCAGAAATCTGTCTAACTCAGCCCTCAATATATTCAATGACCCGGCCTCCACTGCTCTGTGGGGGAGAGAAATCCATTCCACAGACTAACAACTCCCTGAGAGAAGAAATTCCTTCTCATCTCTGTCTTCAATGGGAGACCCCTTGTTCTGAAACAGTGACCCCTCCCCACCCTTAGGACCCCCACCACCCCACGTGACGGGGAAACATCCTCTCAGTATCTTTGTTTCAATAATGTCGCTTCTCATTCTTCTAAACTCCAACGGGCACAGGCCCAACCTGGGCCAAGCTTTCCTCCATAAGGCCGCCCCCTTCATCCCAGGAATCAGCCCAGTGAATCCTCTCTCAACAGCTTCTCATGTGATCCGCCCCTTTCTAAAGTGAACAGGACAAAACGTGTAGTAACTGAATTGCTAACTACCAGTTGCATTACCCAACCTTTTAGGGGTCTTATTGTCTCAACTGTACAGGGCACTAGTTAGACCACACCTAGAATACTGTGAAGAGTTTCGGTCCGCTTGCCGAAGGAAAGATGTCCTGACATTGGTGGCAGTCCAGAGAAGGTTCACTAGGTTGATCCCGGGGATGGAGGGATTTCCTTATGAGGAGAGGTCGAGTAGGTCATGTTTGTACTCACTGGAGTTTAGATGAATGTCATGCGACCTCACTGAAAGATAGGATTCTTAGGGGGCTTGATGGGGTAGGTACTGAGTGGCTGTTTCCCCTTGTGGGAGAGACTAGGACCAGAGGGCATAATCTCACAGTAAGGGGGCCCACATTTATAACAGAGATGAGAAGGAATCTCTTCTCTCAGAGGGTTGTCAATCTAAGGGATTCTTTACTGCAGAAGGCTGTAGAGGCTGGGTCATGAAGTATATTCAAGGCTGAGATTGGCAAAATTTTAATCAGTAAGGGAATCAAGGGGTATGGGGCAAATGCAGGAAAGTGGACTTCAGGATTATCAGGTCAGTTGTGATCTCATTGAATGGCGGAGCAGACTCGATGGGCTGAATGGCCTATTTCTGCTCCTACCTCTTATGGGTCTTAAATCACAAAACAATTCTTCTCGAGTTATATCAAAAGCTATCACAGACAATGTATCAGTCTCAAGCCCACCCCAAACCAAAAAGCCAACCATAACCCTGAAACACAACACCGCACCCCTCACACCACCACCAATGATCCCACACCCTCATTCTCCCAGAGACTGTCCCTCAGCTCAGAAATCTGGTTGCAACCCACTCGCCGACCAACCCGGATCTTCTGGGTCGTTTCTTCTCCTCGCCGGGATCCTCTTGTAATTTTGGCCCCAGCTTCTTGCAGGGAAAATATGTTTTCAGCTATTCATGTACTTGGGAATGGACAATTGAGGAGGCAGGTTGGAGAGAATGGGAACGCTGTTACTGAGCAACTGACACGGGGATCTCAGGAGACATGTACGGGCCCTTAGCACGAGGGAAATTCCTTCCCTGAACACGAGGGGGAAACGTGATCCCCCCTTTATACTCAAAATCGCTGCCCCTCCACACCAGCTCACTCTCTGCCCTTTCAGCGTCTGGGGACTTTATTCCACACCCCACCCCATCAGTTCAATCAAACACCTACCACGGGGGAGGAAGGGAATTCTTACCCCTGCCCTCGGCTCAACGCCAACTGGAGATGGTCAATAAATCATACGGTTAAATAATGCTGAGACGGGTTATTGAATGGGGGATGCCCACAGCCTGAGAATGACAGCAGGATGAATCCCCTCACTTGCTGGAGATGGGCTTCCTTTTCCTGTCCAGGGGGTCCAGTTTGTTCTTCCCGATGTACATCACTTGGACTTCGGCATTGATCTGGTCACAGTCCATGTTGCTTAGGTCCAGGACCACTGTAACATCGAGAGGACAAGGCTTCAGACACACCCACACAAAGCCCCTTGGCAGGGTACGAGGTGGGAGGGAGAACTGGGTACGGAGGTGGATCGGAGGGGAGGGGAGGGGTTGTGTAGGGGTGGGAGAGAGGGGAGGGGCAAGACTCGAGGGTCAGACTCTCTCCACTCCCCTCGCTGACAGACTGAATGATTCTCTGTGATTGAGTTGTGATGGGAGAAGTTTATCCTCAAGTTGAGTTAACAAGTCAGGTACCTGAGTCTGATGATGCGACTCTAACAAAGGATGGACGCCAGGCGGAATCTCCACTACTTTGTTCCTCAGATCCCTCGTTGTGTGATGTCTCCCGGTCTGTGATAGCAAAAGGGAATGTTACTCAAGTGCTTGCTGAACCCCCAAATCCCCAAAGCCCTTAACCTCAAAACACCAAAAAATTGAACCCCTCAAACCCCATAATTTCTGAGCCATGCAACTCCGAAACACTGAACCCCAAAATCACTGAATCACAAAACCCACAAACACCGAATCCCCAAACTCCACTGACGTTGAAACCGCCAAACACCAAGTAAGACTGAACCCCCAAAATACTGAAACCCCAAACGCCAAAACACTGAACATTGTTTCAAGTTGAAATTTAGAGAGATAGTCAGATTCCGAGCTGGAATGAGCAGCCTGAGTGGCTGTTAACTGTCAACCTCCGCTGTCTGATTAGTTTTTGATGACTGCAGCAAGAAGTTGAGATGGAGAGTGACCCATCACAGCTCAATATAAGACAGGGAATTTGACAGTGTGCAGTCAGTAATGTACACACAGTCAGTGAGAGGAGACATTGGCCTGAGTGATACACAGACAGAGTGAGTATATTTATGAATTTGGTTGAAAGTGAGGATTATAATGGTAAATGTGTTTCAAGTTTAGTTGTGGATTTAATCAGATTCCAGCCTGGAACTTACAAATGTTTCAGTAAGTTGAATAGTTACAGCAAATGTCTCTGATTTTAATCACCACAAGATAACATTTTACTGGGTGGAAGTTTAGAAAATGATTCACTTAATCATTTATGCAGTCTGAAACCCACCAATGTCACCCTGCTCCCTCACTCCTGATTGTAAACCAGTCACTGTATCACACTCCCCTCACTCAGTGCATCACACTCCCCTCAGTCATTATGTCACACTCCCCTCAGTCACGCCATCTGACTCCGCTCTTCTGCTACACCCCACTCCCCTCCGTTGCTACATCATACTCCCCTAATGTATTGCATCCCACTCCCCTCAGGCAAAACACCTCTCTCCCCTCAGCCTCTGCATCCCTCTCCCTTAAATGTTAGTTTACAGTGCACAGGATGTGTGAAGATTTTTTGTAGAATATTCACTCCAGGCTGATACGTGTTAGTTTTGATCTTGTTGGGACAGATGATACACTGACTGTGGATTCTCGAGTTGAGTGTTCCTCTGGTACCGGAGATGGTGTTGTCCCAGGATCTGAAATGAAGTAAGCAAACATGGGAGATTGCAGAGTGTGGATCACCTCAAGGGAGCTTTAACTTGGTCGGAAAGTATAGAAAATGATTCAAGTCATCATTTATACATTCTGAACCCCAGCAAATTCTGAAACCCACCAAATTCTGATCCCCACCAATGTTGGTCCTGACCATACCAGTCACTAACTCGCAGTCTCCTCACTCATTGTATCCCACTCCCCTCACTCATTACACCCCAAACCCCTCGCTCACTGATTTACATTCCCATCAGTCCCAGTTCCACCCCGTGTAGTCAATACATCATACTCCCTTCAGTATGATATTGCAGCAATTGTGTTCTGTGAAGATGTTTTTGCAGCCTAAGCCCTCCAGACTGACACCTGTTATTCCAGATCCTGTTGGGGTCAATGATGCAGGGACAGTGGATTCTCGAGTCAAGTGTTCCTCAGATTCCGGAGTTGGTGTTATCCCAGGATCTACAATGAGGCAAGGAGACATGGAAGAATTCAGAGTGCTTTTCACCTCAAGGAAGCATTTACTTAGATGAAAAGTTCACAAACTGATTCACTTCATCTTTCATACAATCTGAAACCAACGAATTCCTGTCTGTTCTGTCACCCCTCACTGGACACCTGTCACTACCTCGCAGTCTCCTCCTTCACTTCTTCTGCCCTCCTCAGTACCTACTTCCCACTCCAATCAGTCCTCATATCCCACACCCCACAGTCCAGACGTCCCACTCCCCTCAGTCCAGACGTCCCACTCCCCTCAGTTCAGACGTCCCACTCCCTTCAGTCCAGACATCCCACCCCCCTCAGTCCAGACGTCCCACCCATCTCTGTCCCTGCATCTCTATTCCCTCAGCCACTAATAGCAACTCCCCTCACTCACTTCATCCCACCCCACTCACTCACTGCATCCCACCCCACTCACTCACTGCATCCCACCCCCTCAGTCACTTCATCCCACCCCACTCAGTCACCTCATCCCACCCCACTCACTCACTTCATCCCACCCCACTCACTCACTTCATCCCACCCCACTCACTCACTTCATCCCACCCCACTCACTCACTTCATCCCACCCCACTCACTCACTTCATCCCACCCCACTCACTCACTTCATCCCACTCCACTCACTCACTTCATCCCACCCCACCCAATCACTTCATCCAACCCCACTCACTCACTTCATCCCACCCCACTCACTCACTTCATCCCACCCACCTCAGTCACTGCATCCCACCCCCCTCAGTCACTGCATCCCACCCCCTCAGTCTTTTCCTCACACTCCCCTCAGCAACATCATCCTAAACCCCTCAGTCACAATCTCCCACCCCCCTCATTCTCCCAAATTCACACATCTCAGTCACTTCATCCTACTCTGCTGACCCATGAGTCCCCACTGTCGTCAATCCCTGGACCCCAGTCCTCTCAGTCACTACTACTGATTCACTTCTCCCTTTCTCCATTTGTACAGTCAGAAACACACCAATCTCACTTTGCTCTCTCCCCTGTGCATGTCCAACAATCACTAACTCACTCACTGCATCCCACTCCCGTCAGTCCCTAATTCCCACTCCCGTCAGTCCCTAAATCCCACTCCCGTCAGTCACTGCATCCCACTCCCGTCAGTCCCTAAATCCCACTCCCATCAGTCCCTAAATCCCACTCCCGTCAGTCCCTAAATCCCACTCCCGTCAGTCCCTAAATCCCACTCCCGTCAGTCCCTAAATTCCACTCCCGTCAGTTCTTAAATCCCACTCCCGTCAGTCACTGCATCCCACTCCTGTCAGTCCCTAAATTCCTCTCCTGTCAATCCCTAAATCCCAGTCCCATCAGTTAATGCATCCCCCTCCCCTCAGTCACTATCCCCCTCCCCCTCAGTCACTCACATTCATCTCCCTCAGTCACTTCATACTACTCTGCTGACCCACGAGACCCCACTCCCCTCGGTCACTACATTGTATTTTGTAGAATATCCCCTCCAGATTGATAACTCTTATTTTAGATGCTGTTGGACTGGATAATACATGGGCATTGCAGTTTATAGCTGTATGTTCCTCAGATTTACGAGTTGTTGATATCCCTTGATCTGCAATGAAGTTAGGAAACATGGGAGATTGACGAGTGTGGAGCGCCTCAAGAGAGCACTTAATTGGTAGGAAAGTTTAGAAAATGATTCACTTCTCCATTTCTACAGTCTGAAACACACCAGTGTCACTGTGCTATCTCGCCCCTGAATGTCCAACAGTCACTAACTCACTCACTGCATCCCCCTAGCGTCAGTCCCTACATCCCACTCGCATCAGTACCTACACCCCACTCGCGTCAGTCCCTACATCCCACTCGCGTCAGTCCCTACATCCCACTCACGTCAGTCCCTACATCCCACTCCCATCAGTCCCTACATCCCACTCCCATCAATCCCTACATCCGAATCCCATCATTCACTAGATCCCAATCCCATCAGTCACTGCCCCCCTACCTCGCACTCCTTGCATCCCATTCCCCTCGCTCCTTGCATCCCACTCCCCTCACTCACTACACCCCACTCTCCTCACATTCTGCATGCCACTCCCGTCAGTCATTACATCCCTCTCCCGTCTGTCACTGCATCCCACTCCCTTCAGTAACTGCATCCCACTCCCTTCAGGAGCTGCATCCCACTCCCTTCAGTCACTCCACCCCAATCCCTTCAGTCACTGCACCCCACTCCCCTCAGTCACTGCACCCCACTCCCCTCAGTCACTGCATTGTATTTTGTGGAATATACCCTCCAGAATGATAACTCTTATTGCAGATGCTGTTGGGCTGGATAATGCACGGGCACTGCAATTTTTAGTTGCATGTTCCTCAGATTTTGGAAATGTTGATATCCCTGGATCTGCAATGAAGTAAGGAGACATGGGAGATTGACGAGTGTGGTGAACCTCAAGAGAACATTTGATTAGTAGGAATTTTTTGAAAATGATTCACTTCTCCATTTGTACAGTACGAAACACACCTGTGTCACTTTGCTCTCTCCCACCTAAATGTCCAACAGTCACTAACTCACTCACTGCATCCCAGTCCCATCAGTCCCTATATCCCACTCCCATCAGTCACTCCATCCCAATCACGTCAGTCACTCCATCCCACTCCCGTAAGTCACTGCATCCCAATCACATCACTCACTGCACCCCGCACTCACTGCACCCCACTGCCCTCAGTGCCTGCTACTACCCGCAGTCACTACATCGTAATCCCCTCACATTGTGCATGCCAATCCCCACAGACACGACATTTCACTGCTACTGTCACAGCTTCCCAGTCCCCTCACTCACTGCTCCCCTCTCCCCTCAGTCACTGTATCCCAGTCCCCTCACTCACTGCTCCCCTCTCCCCTCAGTCACTGTATCCCACTCCACTCAGTCACTTCATACAACTCACCTCAGTCATTGCTACCCACTCTCCTCTGTTACTGTATCCCACTCCCCTCAGTCACTGAATCCGACTCCCCTCTCTCACTGCTCCCCTCTTCCCTCAGTCACTGTATCCCACTCCACTCAGTCACTTCATACAACTCACCTCAGTCATTGCAAACCACTCCCCTCAGTCATTGTATCCCACTCCTCTCAGTCACTGCATCCCACTCCCCTCAGTCACTGCAACCCACCCCCCTCAGTCACTGCATCCCACTCCCCACACTCACTGCTCCCCTCTCTCCTCAATCACTGCATCCCATTCCCCTCAGCCATTTCATCCCACTCCCCTCAGTCACTGCATCCCACTCCCCCCAGTCACTGCGTCCCACTCGCCTCAGTCTCTGCGTCCCGCTCTCCTCAGTCAATGCGTCCCACTCCGCTCAGTCACAGCGTTCCACTCCCCTCAGTCACTGCGTCCCACTCCCCTCAGTCACAGCGTTCCACTCCCCTCAGTCACTGTGTCCCACTCCCCTCAGTCACTGCGTCCCACTCCCCTCAGACACTGCGTCCCTCTCCCCTCAGTCACTGCGTCCCTCTCCCCTCAGTCACTGCGTCCCTCTCCCCTCAGTCACTGCGTCCCACTCCCCTCAGTCACTGCGTCCCACTCCCCTCAGTCACTGCGTGCCACTCCCCTCAGTCACCGCGTCCCACTCCCCTCAGTCACTGCGTCCCACTCCCCTCAGTCACTGCGTGCCACTCCCCTCAGTCACTGCACCCCACTCCCCTCAGTCACTACGTCCCACTCCCCTCAGTCACTGCGTCCCACTCCCCTCAGTCACTGCGTCCCACTCCCCTCAGTCACTGAGTCCACTCCCCTCAGTCACTGCGTCCCACTCCCCTCAGTCACTGCGTCCCACTGCCCTCAGTCACTGCGTCCCACTGCCCTCAGTCACTGTGTCCCACTCGCCTCAGTCACTGCGTCCCTCTCCCCTCAGTCACTGCGTCCCTCTCCCCTCAGTCACAGCGTCTCTCTCCCCTCAGTCACTGCGTCCCACTCCCCTCAGTCACTGCGTCCCACTCCCCTCAGTCACTGCGTCCCACTCCCCTCAGCCACTGCGTCCCACTGCCCTCAGTCACTGTGTCCCACTCGCCTCAGTCACTGCGTCCCTCTCCCCTCAGTCACTGCGTCCCTCTCCCCTCAGTCACAGCGTCTCTCTCCCCTCAGTCACTGCGTCCCACTCCTCTCAGTCACTGCGTCCCACTCTCCTCAGTCACTGCGTCCCACTCCCCTCAGTCACTGCGTCCCACTCCCCTCAGTCTTTGCGTCCCACTCCCCTCAGTCACTGCGTCCCACTCCCCTCAGTCACTGCGTCCCACTCCCCTCAGTCACTGCGTCCCACTCCCCTCAGTCCCTGCGCCCCACTCCCCTCAGTCCCTGCGCCCCACTCCCCTCAGTCCCTGCGCCCCACTCCCCTCAGTCCCTGCGCCCCACTCCCCTCAATTTCTGCGTCCCACTCCCCTCAATTCCTGCGTCCCACTCCCCTCAGTCACTGCGTCCCACGGCCTTCAGTCACTGCGTCCCACTCCCCTCAGTCACTGCGTCCCACTCCACTCAGTCACTGCGTCCCACTCCCCTCAGTCACTGCGTCCCACTCCCCTCAGTCACTGCGTCCCACTCCCCTCAGTCGCTGTGTCCCACTCCCCTCAGTCAGCTCATATAGAGTCTGAAGCATCAGGCAGAGTCTCAGGCACTGAATTCACCAATAATACTGATGTTTATTAAACAGAAGCAAAATCAATCAACCAGGCACTTATCAAACAATCAAAGTCCCATCAATCTATATTTTAAATGAAATCCAATTTTACTCATATTTAATAAGGGCAGGTAAAGAGAAAATATGTTTATCAACGAAGCCCTACAGGTCTCACAGTGGAAGTGTTAACGCATTGAGGTCAATGTCTGGGAGGAGCTCGCTACCAATCAGTCAAAAAGCCCACCACGTGTCCATCATCCTGCATCACGCTGTGAGTCACCATGTCTTAATGATGAAGCAGAGCGGCTGCAGGGAAGGAATGGGAAGATGGTAAATCCTGCTCTGCGAATCCCACTACCTGGTGGGACATCCTGCCCAATGTTCCCGAAGCTCTGCGGCTGGAGAATCAGCCTGTTCATCCACATGAAGACCCAGAGCAGGAAGTGGCCAGCACGAGGAGACATCATCATCGAATCGAGGGACAGGCGAAGTTGAGGACAATTTACAATCCAGTCCCCTCATTAATTCATTGGCATATATTGTAAATTTGATGAGAATGGCGATTGAGGAAGATTATTAGGCACCAGGCCAAGGAGAGTTGGGAGTGAGATGGAGAATCAGTAGGTCACAGGGCTACTAATCCAGAGAATGTGACTTCAAATTTCACTCCTGGGGTTGGAGAGTTTGAATTTAAAAGGAAGTCTGTATACACACAGCCTGGGGCAGTAAAAGCCTCTGGCAGATTGTGAAAGTTACAAGGATTTATACAGTGAATGTTCTCTCTCTAAAACAGTGTCCGTTAAGATTCCAATTCACAGCTTCCCAATGCTCACTTGACAACAACTCACAACCTCAACAAACAAACCAATTAGAAGGATAAGGGCAGCAGGCTCATGGGAACGACACAGCCTGGAATTTCCCCTCCAAGCCTCACAGCAACCTGACTTGGAACACAATCGGTGGTCCCTTGACTGTCGCTGGGTCAACATCCTGGAACTCCCTCGCTAACAGCACTGTGGGTATACCTACACCACATGGACTGCAGCGGATCAAGAAGGCGGCTCATCGCCAACTTCTCAAGGGCAATTACTGCTGGGCAATGAAAGCTGGCCTAGACATGAAGCCCACGTCCAAAGAAGCAATGGAAATATATAATCAGGCCATTACACAATGTTGACTATAAAATGTTCAGAACTGTTGTCAATTTCAACCCCCCCCCCCCCCCCCCCTTAACCATTCATGGTCAGTAACTGGAGGCAGCTTATGATATAGGGGACAAAACACTGTTCCAAACATCAGGTGAGATGTTTCCTTGTTTTGGGATTGCAGCTCCTTTCATTAATAATCTTTAATTTGCACCAATGTTGTCACAATCACATTGATGAATGATATGGTTTCAGCCAACCTGCACTGCCAATGGTCGCAGGTGAGTTCCATGTGATGAACGCTGTTGGATGTGTTGTTGCAGAGACTGACACGCTCACGGCAGATTGTACCGGAGAGTGAGGGAGAAGCAAGTGGTGACCCCACTGCATCTCTCACAGCAACATTTATTTCAAGGCTCTTGTAAGCATTCGGCTATGAATGGACCACTATAATAAGATCAGGGATTTGTCACCTGCTGGGTGTTTGTTTGCAGGGGTGTGTGCTCCTTGTCCTGTCCGCATACAGGGCTCAGAAATTTAATTTTATTCGAAAATTGGAAGGATATCTGTACGAGGAGAGGGGCACGAGGAGGAGCTAGGAAAAACGTTCAGTTATTCACTTTCTTGCACCGATGAATGAATTGAACAATTCGAGTAAAGGGATATTTCAACATATTCGTCAACTGCTTCCCGAACTTCTCTTGGGTCATGGCGTAAATCCTACTGTTTATGCATCAGTTCAGGAGCATGTCAATTCTCCATTATTTTTGTGAATATACGATATCCGTAACATTATTGAATACACCGTAAACAAATCCACAACAGGATGAAATTGGCTGAGATAACAACCAGTAAAATGATGGATTTCCTTCGAATCTCCATCTCTGGGTCTCAGGGTCCCTCCCCACTACTGTGAGCCTGGAATCTCCTGCAGGCTCTGCTGTTCATTAAAATGTGTCTGACGGTGAGAACATTGAGCAGCAGAATCAGGAGAACTGGTGCCGCGGGTTTAATGGAGGAGCTCAATTACTCTCCAAACAAGAGAATGCTGAGTCTCGACTGTTGCATCACAAAACCAGGAGAAATAGCGTAGCAAATACTTTCCTAAAAACGTAAAATACCAGGTGATGCTCTTTAAACAGCTCAGCACAGTCACAGTTCCCAGAACCGCAGCTGCTTTTTCCTCAGTGCAATATTTTATTTTCAGCTTCTAGCTACATATAACTACAAATTGATCAAAGGTGAACGTGGCAGTGAACCAGACAGAACAGTCAGTGGCTGCATAAATCCAGACAGGGTGGATATTACACAGGGAGATAGACTTGACGAAAGTAAATTAATCAGGGTGAACAATCGGAATGTGTTTCATTAGTAGGTCAAGGATAATGACCAGTAGATCTGTCACTGCCATGCCAACCAGGTAAGGAGTGACACATTTGGAGAGACCATACTTTACGATCACAATCGTAAATAAGTTAACTGTGAGTCAGGGAAAATAATTGTAGAGATTAAAAATCTGGCATAACCAGCTTTATTTAGTGTCTGTTGTACTGATGGTGTTTATTGCAGTGACACACTGATATGATTGTACCTGAAGGTACATCGGAAAGATGACGTGAGAAAATGGTGACCTTTGAACTCAGTGTTGCTCCTAATGCTCCCATTGTCGCCAAGTCTGACTTAAATGTTGCTCGCCATCTGAACACTCACAAGTCTAATGCAATACCACCTCACTTCTGGCTTTTCTAAGGTTATATACCAAACATCATTTTTGGATTCTGCAGCTGACTAAAAAGCTGGACACCCTTTCAGCCACTTTCCCTCACCATTTATCTGGTCTGATGAACGGTAGCATGCAATCCGGATTTGCTGCATTATTGACTGTCTTCTGGAGCGGTCAACAGGGCCAGGAATTTTTCCCAATGCTGACCTTGTAACCCAGAGCCAGGTCTGGATCCTGACTGAGGCACAATGCTTCAATGGCCAAGGCTCACTGAACTGATATATTAACTCTGCTTCTCTCTCAGACTTGCAAACTGCAGTGTTTGCACAGAAACGACTTATATTTATGTAACACTTAAAATATACCATAAAGCATGACACAGTGATTCACAGGAACAGCATAACATAAGATATAATGCTGACCAAGATAAGGTGATATTAGGTAAAATGACAATGTACTTGCTGAAATAGATCTGTTTGAGGAATGTTGGAAATCAGGAAAGCGAGCCTGAGATAATGAGGGAGGATTGTGTGGGGCTTTGAGGGAAGGTAGGGGTCTGGGGGAAGTTTGTGGGGTGGGGGTTTGGTGTTGTGGGGACAGTAGGGCAGATGGCGGTACGGGGCAGTGCGAAGGATGGTGCGGTAGGGGGAATGGTAGAATGGGTCGTGGGCGGAGCGCTGGACATTTGGAATGATACCTATCACAGAGGAAGATGGTATTGGGGATTGGGGCTAATCATCGTATTTCAGGGATATCACTGCACGAGTTCCACAGGGTAGCGTCCTCAGCCCTACCATCTTCAACTGTTTCACCAATGATCTTCCCTTCATTATAATATCAGACATGAGGGAGTTCGCTGATGACTGCACAATGATCAGCCTCATATTCAGCTCCTCAGACACTGAAGCACTCCATGTCCAAAAAGAGCAAACCTTGGACAATATCCAGGTTTGGGCTGAAAAGTGGCAGTTGACATTCGACACCAAGTGCCAGTAAAGAACATGTCAAACGGGAGAGAATGTTAATATCTCTCCTTGACATTCAGCATAATTGCCATTGCTGAGTCCCCCACGATCAACATCCTTGGAGCCACTATTGACCAGAGACTGAACTGGACCAGGCATATAAATACTGTGGCTAAATGAGGTCAAGAGGCAAGGAATACTGCCGCGAATAACTGACCTCCTGACTTCCCAAGGACTATCCATCATCTACAAGGAAGATTCAGGAGTATGATGGAATACTCACCCCTTGACTGGATGAGTACAGCTCCCTCGACACTCAAGACACTCGACACCATCCCCAGGACAAAGCAGCCCTGCTTGATTGGCACCACATCCACAAACATTCACTCTCTCCACCACTAACGCACCAGAGCAGCAGTGTGTACCATCAACAAGTTGTACTGCAGCAACTCATCAAAGCTCCTTCGACAATACCTTCCAATTCTGCGACCACTACCAACTAGAAGGACAATTGCAGCAGGCACATGATATCCGATCTGAAAAAAAATGCAATGAGAGAGGGGTCAACTCTGCCACTAGAGCCAGTCAGTGGTTGTGACATTGACTGTGAAACAGAAAGCAGAATGAATTGGTGAACGGTCATTGTTCAGGCTGGAGGGGAGAATGCAGTGGAACTCCACAGGGGGTCTTATTAGAAGCATTGCTCTTTGTGATATAAAGTCATGGCCTCATATATTAAGGACATGGTATTTGAGGCCTGGGGATGACACAGCGATGTGAATTCTGCTAAGTAATGAGGGGGAAGCAGTCGGTTTTCGAGTGCCCCGAGAGATCGCTGAAAGGATGAGGCGGAGAGGAGGCGAAACTTCAAATAAAGGAAGTGTAAAAGTGATAATTAGAGCAAATTTTAAAGTGGTCGCTGAGGATAGAGGGAGAAATATACTAATGTTTGAATTTGGCAGAGCACAGCAATTACATTGTTAACAATAATAGATATTTCTCTTGATACGGAGATGAAGAGATTGCACAAACCATGAATTCATGCAGAATATTGACAAGTCAAAGGTTAGGCCTCAGCAGGAATATTGTCTCTAACTCTGGGCCTGCCAATTTTGGAAGGGTGTCAGGGCATTGTGGAGGATGCGGAGAAGATTCATTGGAAGGGTCACAGGGATGAGGGGTTGTAGACACATGGAGAGATTGGCGAATCAAGGATTGTTTTTCTCAGATCAGATCAAGCTAATTCTCTGTTCATCAGGAGCGTCTTAAAACACGTTGGGTTTTGATAAGACTTCATCTGGAGGACCATTTCCACGTGAACCTGGGATAATAAACAGGAAAATCTGAGTAAAGGTGATTGACAAAGATCGGGAGAGGGAAAGGGGGAATGATTCCTCACACAGCCAGTGTTTACACTGAAACCTGGAATTCAATGCCCGGGGCGCTGCTGGAAGCAGATAAAACACAAACTTGCAAAATGGAATTGGATAAATACTTGCCCTGGAGGGGTTGGTTTTGTGGTTGAGGGTATTTGGGGATGGATTTTCAGACCTAATGGGAAAGGGTAGGACGGAGCATCCAATGGGATATATGTTTCCAAGTACTCGGTTTGGCAATTTGTGCCAAATGGCCGAGTCTTGTACTGTGTGAAAACAAAGGCAATACACGTCCTGGAAACCTTCCAGGCCCTTAAACAAAAACCCACCCGAAGATGACCAAGACCCTGAAATGAATACAGGCCCTGCAGCGGCCGCTGCCCCTTCAAGTCCTACAGGCCTTGAAACATTGGGCAGGAGGAGAAGACCTCGATAGCCTCCACAGCAGAATGTATCTCCCTTCCAGAACATAGTTACATTAGTCACATCCCTGGAGTCAGAGCTAAGTTCCTGTTCCTGTCAAAAAGATAGGATGAGCCCATGGGCCCTTGATGTGAGTAATCGGACACAGCTTTGAAGGCCTCAGATGGAAGACCATGGCAGCCAAAAGCTCCGCTGTTTCTCTTCCATTTGATTGCTTGTCGCAGCTCTCCCATTGCTGGTTGTTCATCAGATGCTAAAACTAATGCAGATCCTGACAACAATGTACACCCCTCACACTAACACAGAGCCTGAAATTAATATGGAGAGCAAAGTTAATCCTAGCTCAGAAACGAATACAGGCCCTAAAATTAACACAGACCCTTAAACTAATACAGATCTGAAACAAATACAGACCCACAGACTTTTATCGATCCTGAAACTAATACAGGCCCTTAAACCAATTCAAATCCCGAAACTGATACAGACCCTGAAACTAATACAAGTCCTGTAACTAATAGGCCCTGAACCTAATACAGATCCTGAAGCTACTACAAACCCTGAAACTAATACAATCCCTGAAAATAATACAGCCCCTGAAAATGAAATCAAACCTGAAACTTATATAAATCCTGAAACAAATGCAAATTCTTAAACGGATCAGATCATGAAGATAAAACAGATCTTGAAACTCATGAAGGTGCTGAAGCTAATACAGATCTTAAAGTAATGGAGAATATGAAGCTAATACACATGCTGTTAATAATACAGTCCCTGACACTCATACAGACGCATAAACAATTACAGGTTCTGAAACTAATGCATATCTTGAAAATAATGCAGACGCTGAAAAATAATAAAGATCCTGAAACTAATACTTACCTTGAACCTAATACAGACACTGAAACTAAAAGCAGACCCTGAAATAAATGCAGATCCTGAAACTAATTCCGATCGTGAAACTAATACTGAATCTGAAACTAATACATACCCTGAAACCAATACAAATCCTGAAACTAGTACAGGCCCTGAAATTAGTAAAGACCCTTAAACTAATACAAACTCTGAAACTCATACGAACCCTGACTTTAATACAGACCCTGAAACTAATACAAACCCTGAAACGAATACAGAAAATGAAAATAATACAAACGCTCAAATTAATATAGACCCTGAAATGAATACAAACTTTGAATCTTAAACAGAACTGAAATTAATAAAGTCTCTGAAACGAATACAGACCCTTAAAGTAACACAGTTCCTGAGAGTAAAGCGCACCATGAAACTAATTCAGACCCTGAACATAATATTGATCCCAAAACTAATGCAAACCCTGAAAGTAACACTGAAACTGCAACTAATACAGATCTTGACATCATACAGGCCCTTAAACTATTAAGGTTCATGACAGTAAATCACACCTTCAACCTAGCACAGACAATGAAACTAATACAGACTCTGAAATGAATAAAGACCTAGAAATTAATACAGATCCTTAAACGAAGACAGATCCTGAAACGAATAGAGACCCTGAAATGAATATAGACGATGGATCTAAATGCGACCTGAAACTAATGCACAGCTTGACACTAATACAGATCCTGAAACTAATGCAGATCCTGAAACTAATACAGACCATGCCAATAATGCTGACCCTGAAACTAATACATATCTTGAAACTAGTACACATCCTGAAACCAAAACAATCGTGAAACTAATACAGAGTCAGAGAGAGATATTCAAGGGCACTTCCTGATGGAGACGGAGAGGGACAATATCACAGCAGGTGTCAGGGAACCATAATCTGGGACAGAAATAGGGACGTGGAAAGAGAGAGAGTGACAAATAAAATGTAGGAGAAACCGGCAATTAATGGGAAAGAGAGTGACAAGTACGTGAAAATAGAGAGGAAGAGGGACAGATATAAACAGAGTGATGGTCTGAGACAGAGAAACTAACAGGGATTTACAGTGAGGGTGAAGGAATGGGAGTAAAAAATGGTTTGAGAGAGAGTGACAACAGGGAGTGAGAGTAAAGGAATATGATTGAAAGAGAAGGCGTGTGAGAGATTGACAAAAATGGAGTGAGATTGAAAGAATGTGAGAGGAACAGAGATCGTGTGAGAGACAGTGACAATCAGTCGGTCGGAGTGAGAGGGAAGCAATGTGCGGGAAAGAGAGATGCGTTGAGGGAGTGTGACCAACATGGAGTCAGAGTTAAAAAAAAAAATGAGAAAGAAATATGGTGTGATAGGTAGTGACCACAGGGTGGGAGTTTAAGATTGAAGGAGTGCGAAAAAACATGGTTTGAGAAAGTTATAAACAGAGAGTGAGTGTTGGGGCTGAATGCTCCTGGTCCCATTAGTGCCCAAAGTAAAGGGCTACCCTTTTGAGAGTGTGCAGACAAATAGAGCGGCGGGTTCCCTCTTCATCAATATAGAAATGGTTATTTGGTAATTGATCCAAACAACAATGAGGGAGCCTCCATGTTGTAGCAGCTTCGTAGCCACCAACTACCAGGGCTGTGCAACTTTCCTGGTGGGGCTGCCCCAGCGCCAAAACTACCGGCACTCTTAATAATGAGGCTAGATGGGGAGTTCCCACTATTCAGCATCTCACAGTAAGCTTCACCATGGACAATTAGAGACGACCTCCAGGAAAGATTGCTCCCTCATCTCACTATCCCAACATCAGTACTCGGGGCTCTGATTGGGTCCCGAATTCATGGTTCTGAAGCCCGCGGGAATAGTCAGGTCACAGGGAGAAGCGGAGAGAGAGAGATAGAGACAGATTGAACTGAAAGGAATTCAGATGAAGTGTGATCTGTGGATGGAAGTGAGCTCTGTCAGTGGGTCCTTTTCATTTCCTAGTCACCGTGTGAAAACCGGAACACGTTATTTCAAAATACATTCTAGTTCCATCGAATGTATCGGTGTATGAGTGTGTGTGCGTGTCTGTGTGTCGGTGTGCATCTGTTTGTGTGTGTGTTTGTGTCGACATACCTGTGTGTGGGTGTGTGTGGGTGTGTGTATTCCTATCTGTCTATTATTTTTAAGTGTGAATGTATATATCAATGAGCGTGTGTGCCTGTGCGCCTGTGTGTGTGCATGTGTGTGTGTGTGTATGCCTGTGCGTTTGTCTGTGTGCATGTGTCTGTGTATGTGTGTGTCTGTGTCTTGTTTACTGCATCTGTGTGCGTGTGTCTTTGTCTATGTGCATGTGTGTGTGTGTGTGTGTGTTTGTGCGCCTGTGTGTGTCTGCGTGAGTGTCTGTCTGTCAAGTGGATCACAATTCCTCCCTCTGCTAATGTTCATCTTCTCCGGTCAGTGGTTTCTAACTCGCTGCTGTCTGATGTTGGTAAGTGTCTGTCAGTGTAAATGACAGATGGATTTCAGAGATATTGTTGTACTTTCACTGGCGAACATATAGATTTGCTTTAATCACATTACTCTTTATTGATTCTCCTCAGCATTTGTAGTAAAGGGTACAATTAAAGCGCACAATGGAAGGCGGTGCAGAAGAAATATTTAGCATGAAGTTTCTAACGCCATTTTTATTCATCTTGTTGCTATTCCCTTTGATGTTGAGGACAGCACATGTGGATGGGGCTTGGCGGTAAACATTTACACTCTCTCCTTTTCTCCCAGCGCCAATGGCTGAGTGTCATGGGCGGAGCCGGTGGGACCTTCCCTCAAACCCTGTCCCCGACAAATGAAGCAGGACAAGGCCCTTTCCATTGTGCCGTCTTCAATGGGCCAATGTCATTCATTGTACAATTCCAGGGCCCTCCATTCCTTTGTATGACGTCATCAGGGGACCAGGCTCTGTCCCCATTTCCATTGGGCAGCCGGTGGAACCATCCCTCCAATTAAGCTGTCAACAATGTGAGCAGCCCCTTCTTAAGATGCTGCCACAGTTCCCGCCCTTTCTATCATTCAGTCGTTATGAAGAACAGTCCCGCCCCCTATCCATTGTGCTGTCACATCACCCACCTGACATATGATGCCGTTGTCATGGGGAGCAGATCTCACCCCCGAGGCATGGTGCAGTCACAGGTGCCCCAACTCCCGTTATGCCCTCGTCATGGGAAACAGCACCAACGCCCCCCCCCCCACCCTCGCCCACCGCCCACCTGCTCCCGGGGAGCTGTGTGCATTAGGTGCCTCACCTCAATACTGTCACCACGGGGATCAGGCACCTTCCCCACAACCGATGGCCGTGGTGGTGTATACAACTCCTCAAGTCACTCTGTCGAACAGCACAGCACCCCTACCCACTGGGAATGTCAATTAAAATGAGAAAATGCTGGACTTTCCCTGATTCATTTCTTCTCTCCTTTTTGAATGAATTCCACGATTGTTGCAAAGGGATATTTCAGCACATGCTTCAATTGCTCCCTGAATTTTGCCAGGGTCAGGGCGTAAATACAAGAATTTGTGGAGCAGCTCAGGAGCTGCAACATGAAGCCCAGTTCCTGTACATAAGGATGCAGTAATATGGACTCGTAACCCAAATTATGCATCCGTATCCATACAGAATATACCATAATCGTTGCCCACAACAGGAGGAAATTTGCCGAGATAGCAAACAGTAAAATCATGGATTTCCTTCGACTCTCCATCTCTAGATCTCTGAGCCCCTCTCCATTGCTCTGAGCCCAGAGCCTCCTGCGGGCACTGCTGCTCACTAATATATGTCTGACGGTGAAAACATTGAGCAGCAGAATCAGGACAAATGGGACACAGGGAGTAAGAATGTAATGTACAAACTCGATTGTTACCCAAACCATAGAGAAGTGAACATCTAGCGTTGCAAAACAAAACCAGGGCTGGTTGGACAAATGATACCCTCTTGTAAACATGAAATACCAGAAAAGGTTCTTTAACAAGCTCAGCACAGACACTGTTCCAAGAACCACAGCAGCTGTCTTTTCAGTACAATATCTACATTTCAGAGTTCGGAAAGATATGGCTACAAATCGGTCAAAAGTGAAAGTGACGGTGAACCAGACTGAGCAATCAGTGGCTGCATAAAGCAGCACAGCATGGATATTACAGATATGAAGGGACCACAGGAAACGAAACTGCTCCCGAAAAACAATTGGAATATGCCTCAATACCAAGTCGAGTATAATCACCATTAGATCCGCTGATGCCATAGCCAACAGGTAGTGACTTACACATTTAGAGAGACCACACTTTCCCCGGGAAATGATCAGAATTGTCACTGATATAACTGTGAACAAGGGAAATAAACAGGAAAAGAATATACTAGGTTAGCAGTAAAGTGTATTTGATAAATTACTGTCATTTTCGATTGTGCCACTGTAACAATTAATACATTTAATTGACCTTACCTGAAATAACAAATGGTGGAGTTTTAAAATGTTGTATGTCTGGAGAGATTAAATGTTTGAAGTATAGTACTGATATTGTAGAACTCAATTTTATTGCAGGTGCAGGAGCACCGTTAATTTGGGTGCCTGTTACCAATATTTGAACTTGTCAGTCGAGATTAATAAAAGCAATTAATAAAACAGCTGGGTCCTTCAGATTGATAAATGGATGCAAACGCCAGAAAGCTACTCTAAACTATTCAAAACACTTGTTTGGCCAAACGTATTGTACTCTGCCGAATAATATGCAGCTCACTTTAGAAATGATATGAATAATTTGCACAGGGTAGAGAAGATACAGGCAAGAATGGCACCACAGGTGAGTGATGAGATTGGAAAAGCTTAGTTATTATCATGAAGAGTGCAATCACAGAATGGGTGCAGCATGGAAGGTTGATATTTAGTACACCTTATCCATGCAGGTGCACTGACGGAGCAATTCGTTGGTGTCACTTCCACAGTCATTTCCCCCTTGTTCAATACTTGTCCCCTTTTCAGGTACTAATTCGATGTCCGTTTTCCTCGGTTGGGCCTGGCTCCACCATACACTCAGCCAGCGCATTCCAGGTTCAGTTTTGCAATAAAGGTTTTCCTCTTGGAGACATTCGTTCTTTTTCCAATTACCTTATATCCATGATCTCTGATTCTCGATTTTTCCAACAATGGAAGGGTTTCTCCATGCCTCCTTTTTCCAGACCGTTAATAATTTAAAATATTGTTTCAAGTCGCCCCTCAAACTTGAGTTTTCCAAGGAGAACAGCCACAACTTTTCCACTTTATCTCCACAACTGGGATTCATCATCTCAGAGCAAATTGCCGTCAATCATTTCTGTTCCTCCTTTAGTGCCTTAACATTTTTGTTAAAATGAGATTTCCAGAGCTGGGCACAATGTTCCAGCTGAGGAGAGAAGTGCGTTTTATGGAGGTTTATCATCTCCGTCTTCCTTTTGTACTCTATGCCCCTCCTCATAAAGCCCAGGTTGCGGGAAGATTAATGAACCACAGTCTCAACCCATCCTCTCACCTTCACTGATTCACGCGCATGTACATACAGATCACTCTGCTCCTGCACCAATGTCAGAATTGTGAGCTGAGAAATTAACATTAAGGTGTTCAACATTTTGACCATTTGAGAGGAATTGTAGGAAAGATGTATTTTTTTTCCCGATTGCTGAATGGGTGATAAACGGATGGCTCAGATATAATCTGAATTGCAGAAGGAGCAGTGGTACCATTTGAAATACACTGGCCACTAATGTGGCACTGCCGGATTTAAATTGCAATTCAAACGTGAATGTGTTAAACATTCGAAGGGAAAAACTCTCAAAAGAGGTGAGGGGCAAGAATATAAGAGTGAAAATATTCGCTTTTGTCCTGCCAGCCCATGTCTCTCTCTGAGCACAGGAACGGTTGATAAGTCTGTTTTCATTCCAGTTATTTTACAGGCAGCAGAACGTGATATTTGTTGAGTTTTATAAAGGTTTCTAATCATGAGTTGAACTTTGATCAAGATGGTGGCCTGGGGCAGTGGGGGTGGTGGGGGAGAATGGGGGCGGGGTTCACTGGGGGTGGTGAGTGGTGAGTGAGAGGAGGCGATTCTAGCTCGGTAACACTGTAATGGATAAGTATATGGTTCTCAATTTGAAAAAAAAATGGAAGATTTTGTGTTTATGTAGCAGATGGGTTGAGGCAGAATTGGAGATATGTGAAATTAGGACGGTGGCCGTGGGCACTATTTCGGAAATGTGTATATTGGGTAGGAACTGAGCTCAGGTCATCAGCAAACGTTCTGGTTGAACATAAGGCATTGGGCTGGGTCAAGATATGGGGAGGGGGTGAGGTGTGTGGCTGGTGGAGGATATGTGGATGGAGGACAAATTTTCGGATGCAGTCAGGTGACACTGGCTTTGATCCTCACAAGGCCCAACTGAGAAGTAAGAAAAAGGAACAACTGATCACTGAAATGTGGCTTCCAGATATGATAGCGAGATAGAGAGACATCCAGAGATATCAACTGAACTGAAGATACGAATGTGAATTTGAAGAATAGCGTTGCAATTGAACATTCTTAGAAAACTGAAGAGAGAAAGACTTATGGAGCACACCAACAATAGCGAGCATTTGATAGTAAAAGCATTGAATAAACTGGAGAACATTTGGGATGCGATATTTGAATGTGAATCTATAATACATCGTCAACAGTCAGTGAACAAACCAACGTAACCCATTGCCTCTTGTATGATACCAATCGACTGTTCTCAGGTCCTGATGCATTGTTCAAACATTCCAACCTACTGTTCTCAGGGTCTGATCCATTGCAACATTCAATTCTATTGTTCTCAGATTTAGTTCCATTATTGTAAAAAAACAAATCTATCGTTATAAGATTCTGATCCATTGTTGTAAAATTCCAAACTACTGTTCTCAGGTTCTGATCCATTTTTTTTAATATTCCAATCTATTGTTCTCAGATTCTGATCCATTGTTGTTACATTCCAATCTATTGTTCTCAGAACCTGATCCATGATGGAAAAATTCCAAGCTGCTGCTCTCTGATTCGGACAGATCAGTATAATAGTCCAAATTATTGTCCTCCGATTCTAATATATCTTCCCCCTCGCTTTGGAGCTGCTGCTCCCTGACAGTGCCGCATTGATTATCAGTGTTATAGGATGAAGTGGCTTATTGGAAGTATACACATTTTAATTGAAGAGGATTTAGCTCTATTGTCACCACTAAGGTCCATGGAGACCGATATTATTATGCAACAAAATAAACGTTTCACTTAACCCCTTTCTATTGTACCCTAATGAAACAGCTTTCTTGCATCTTTTGTGGACATGTCTGAGGGTTTATGAGGGAAGGAAAGATGGAAATCTTGGACACACTAACCACTACCCTTAAATGCTCCTTGCATATTGTACTATTCTCAAAGTGTTGCCAATGTTGCTCCCTCTTTATCGAAGGGCAGATGGATAAGCCTTGTATCTGCCGATCAATGAAATAATTGTTAGTGAAACGTTGTGTTATATCAGAGACTCAATACTTTGGAGCAAAATTAGTTGATTCGAAAACATGGTTTTATAAATAACATCCAGAAGAGGCACATTAATGAAAAAAAATGCCTCTGACAAACGCGATGGGCATCGTTGATGATGTATCAGGTAGGGTTGATGATGAAAGTCTGTTTTTTGTTAACTATACGGACGAAGAATGACCACGTGCCAATTACCGTATTTGTTGGGAGACAGTAACAGATGGTTCAGCAACACAAGCACAATTGCCTGAATGCTACAGTTTATAATCGAAGATGCTACACGTTCAAGTTTGCTCCTTCCCTCAGAGAATTATTTTAGAACATAAAAACTTTTGAAGCTATTTATTTCTTTAGGGATCACCCAGAATTCCAGTACTATGTCGCGTGCTTTATACCTTCTCACTTCCAGCCGTCCTCAGCATTAAGACTTTTAATTAACATGTATTTAGGCGACTCATTCCCTTGTTCTCTTTTCTCATCAATACTTCCATGTTAATCCACGATTGGCTATATTTTGTCACAAGGCTCTGTGAGGGCCCCTGTATTTTTTTTCAGTTTCAAACCAGACAACATTCCAGCTTATTTTTTCTCATGCAATCCAGACTGAGGTTAACCTCACTTGCGTTCCATGTGATGAATCTTGGCTTTAGAGCTTTCGCTGCTCAGTGCACAAGCCTAAGTAAGTGTCATCAACTGGTTATTTTCTCACAGTGAACTGTGGATGACACCTGTCCCAGTTGCAGCTAAATAATCCCATAAAACAGGCAGATCAATAGAAAGCAGAGATGCGCACAAAACTGCACTCATCTCCGAGGGGCATCTTCAGGTTTCTTCCCAACTAGACCTTTAGTTCATGTATCCTTAAATGGAAAATATTTCACAAATATGAAGCAATACATAGATCTTACAGACCTTCAGTCTTCATCTATTATGCTTCAACTATCTTAGATCTACTTCCTTAAAAAAAAACCCTCGACCGTTGGCCCTGAGTGAAATGATAGTAACCAACATTTCTACACAGAAAAAGCCAAGGAAAAATCATCCATTGTCTAGTACCTGCTACTTTATGACTCTTTCATTCCTAATCCGGCCTGTTACATTTGGCCTGAGGGGAAAGAAAGCCTCTTTCATATAGCAGCTTGTTCTGGTCCAGAGAGCACTCACTGGAAATGTGCTGGATGCACGTTCAATAGAGGCATTCAAAAGTGCTTTAGATGACTATTTGAATAAAAACAATGAAGAGGGTGATGGGCAAACGGCAGGAGGATAGCACTGAACAATAACGTTCATTGGGACAACCAGCCTGGTCACGATGGGCAGAATGGCCTCCTTCTGTGCCATCGCAATTCCATCAGTCGTGCTTCTGAATTTACCTTTACGCATCCAAACTTTTGACAATGAGAGCAATTTATTGTAAGCACTTCAAAGTTGTGCGTTAAATCCAGCGTGGGGGAGACGGGGTGCACTTGGTAAATGTTGGGGGTGGGCTGAGGGCAATAAGATGTTCATTTCTGAGGGAGTGCCGCATTGTCAGAGCGTCAGCACATAGGGAACGCTGCACTGTCAGAGAGGCAGTAAAGAGGGAGCGCTGCACTGTCTGAGTGTCAGTACTGAGGAATTGTTGCACTATCGAACTATCAGCACTGAGTTAGCTCTGAGCTGTCAGTGATTCAGCATAGCGGGAATGCCACATTGTCAGAGGGTAAGTGCTGAGGGACCGGTGGATTGTCGGAGAATCAGTACTGATGGGGAGCTGCACTAACAGAGGGCTAGTGCTGAGTTAAAAGCCCAGTTTATCACCTTTCCTACCTCTGTCTACTTGGCATATCACATTGGCACAGCTCCGCTGCTGGTGTACTTGGTATAACATCCTTCCGCAATCGTGATCCTGGAATCTCAACCACACTCTCACGTTGTACCTTTTATATGTTCCCACTTCCCCGGTGCCCCTGGAACAGGTACCTCCCCCACTGCAGCTGCTATATTATATTCCTGCCCTGGTGTGCCTTGAATACCCGCAACCTCATGTACCTGTATTATCCCTTCCCCTGCCAGCGATAGACATCAGCCCTCCTTGCTGCTGATTCTTTTGTTGATGGCCTGTTTGTTATCGCAATCAGGGATTTGTGGGACCACTGATGACACTCCCCTCCCTTCTGTTCTACAGTCTGTATGGTTCTCAGTGCAGCGCTAGCAATTAACAGCTTATGGAACAGAATCTGTCCGTTTGTTCTGACACCATAACGACTGCACTCCCTGCCTCTCCGCCCTCTGTCTGCTGTCAGCCCAGCAAACATCCCCTCTGCCAATGAAAAGAAAAATAGCGTCGAAACGTAATGGATATTTTCAATCAGGCAATGTTCAATGTTCAAATTAAAGAATTGGAGTAAAGGGATATTTCAGCACATTATTCAACTGCTCCCTGAAATTAACCCAGGTCACGGCATAAATCCCAGTGTTGGTGCAGCAACTCAGGAGCTGCAGCATGAAGCCCAATTCGAAGACAATATAATCTAGATCAACTTGTACATTCCCCAAGAATGATATCACACTTCACATATAAAGCAATATTAACATTGCCAACAACAGGATGAAATTGGCTGAGATAACGCGCAGTAAAATCTTGGATTTCCTCCGACTCTCCATCTCTGGGTCTATTGGATTCTCCCCACTTCTGTGAGCCTGGAGTCTCCTGCGGGCTCTGCTGTTCAATAAAATGTGTCTGACGTTGAGGATATTGAGCAGCAGGATCAGGACAAATGGGACACAGAGGGTGCAAATTAAGTGGGGTGATAGTGTAGAGGAATTGTGCTGGAGTAGTAACCCAGAAACCCGGCATCATGCTCCGGGAACAGGCGTTCGAATCCCACCCTGTGAGATAGTAGAATTAAAATTCAATAGAAACCTGGAATAAAAAGCACAATGATGACCATGAAACTATTGCCAACTGTTGCAAAATCCCACGTGGTTCACTAATGCCCTTCAGGGAAGTAAATCTTCTGGGCAACCTGTCCCTGCAGACCCACACCAATGTGGTTGTCTCTTAAATACCCTGTGAACAAGGGCAATTCGGGAGGGGCAATAAAAGCCAGCCTAGCCAGTGGCGCCCACGTTCCCTGAGTGAATAAAACAAGAATGTGATGGAGGAACTCGGCAGCTGTCCACACGGGAGATGGTTTTGGAAAGAGTGACCTGCAGTCAGCATCACGTGAAGCAGTCTGGAAAGAGTGACCTGCAGTCAGGATCGCGGTGAAACAGTCTGGAAAGAGTGACCTGCAGTCAGCATCGCGGTGAAACAGACTGGAAAGAGTGACCTGCAGTCAGCATCACGTGAAGCAGTCTGGAAAGATTATCCTGCAGTCAGCATCGCGGTTAAACAGTCTGGAAAGAGTTCCCTGCAGTCAGCATCGCGGTGAAACAGTCTGAAAAGTTATCTTGCAGTCAGCATCGCGGTGAAGCAGTCTGGAAAGAGTATCCTGCAGTCAGCATCGCGGTTAAACAGTCTGGAAAGAGTTCCCTGCAGTCAGCATCGCGGTGAAACAGTCTGAAAAGTTATCTTGCAGTCAGCATCACGGTGAAACAGTCTGGAAAGAGTGACCTGCATTCAGCATCGCGGTAAAGCAGTCTGGAAAGATTACCCTGCAGTCAGCATCGCGGTGAAACAGTCTGGAAAGAGTGACCTGCAGTCAGCATCGCGGTGAAACAGTCTGGAAAGATTATCCTGCAGTCAGCATCGCAGTGAAACAGTCTGGAAAGAGTATCCTGCAGTCAGCATCGCGGTGAAACAGTCTGGAAAGAGTATCCTGCAGATATTTTTTTTTCGAATAAGAATATTGACATCAAAAAACAGCGTGAACGAGGGATGGAAGATCAGAACCAGCGCGAGTGTGGGGATGCTTGAAAAGGCGACGTCAGCACAAAGGTGAGAGCTGGTTGGTGAGTCACAGGGAAGTGATTTGCCCAGGTTATACTAAGGAAAGGTAACAGTTCTATTTTTTATTTAAAATACATAAATAACATAAAGTTTCTTTTTTACTGTATTTAACAAGGTAAACAACGTTTGTTTTTTTTCAAACTAGAGGCAAAGCAGGACAGCTCAGTCCCGTGTTATGTGCTACCTCAAACATGTGAGAAGTCTTAGATGCTCCTTACTCTCTGACCGACCACGTGTGCAGGAAGTGCCGTCAACTGAAGCTACATGAGCTCCGAGTTTCAGAGCTGGACCGGCAGCTGGAGGGACTGAAGCCCATCGGCAAGGCTAAGAGTTTGGTTGCTGGAACGTTTGTAGGCATGGAGACCCCAAAGCAGACAGAGCTGGATTGGTAACCATCAGTCTGAAGTGATGTGTCAGACAGGTAGTCAGGAAATCCCGAGGGTGCATCTCGCTCGAGAACAGTATTTCTGTGTTGGAAAATGGTGAGAGTGACGGTTCGAGTGGGGAGTGCAGCCAGGCTCATGGCACTGAGCGGCTCAGCTTCACAACGGGGAAGGAAAAAGAGGGGAAGGACATTAGGTGCAGGAGGGTCCATAATAATGCGAACAGACAGCCGTTTATTAGGCCAGGATGATATGTTGCCTCCCTGGTGCCAGGATCAAGGATGTCACTGCACAGCTGAAGGGCATCTAAAGTGGGAGGGCAAACAGACGGAGATTGTGGTATATATTTGTGCCAACGACATCGCTGCAAAGAGGGATGAGTTCCTGCAAACAGATCTTAGTGATCCAGGAAGCAGATTAAAAAACAGGACCACAAAGGTAGTGATCACTGGACTTCTTCCAGAGCCACGCACTGGTGAATATAGAAATAGGGGGTTAGTGCAGATCAATGCGTGGCTGGAAAAATGGTGCAGGAGAGATGGCTTGATATTTCTCGCATATTTGGACGGTTTCTGGGGGAAATGTGTCCTGTAAAAGGCAGACACTAGCACCTGAATTGCAATGGAACCAACATCCTTGTGGAGAAGTTTGGTGGTGTTGTTGGTGAGAGTTTAAAATAACTTGGCACGGGGATGGGATCCTGAGAGGTTGCTTAGCAGGGGGAGTTGCATAGTCAAAATTAGAAGAGAGAGCAAAAGAGTCTTGAAGGCATAGAACTTAGAGGCCAGTGAAGGCAGAAGCGAGTTTGGCAAAGTTGGATTGTATTTATTTTATTGCAAGAAGTTTGACAAATAAGGGGGATTTGAGGGCACAAGTTAACACATTGAAGTATGATGTCCTTGCTGCCGCACTCTCATGGCTGCGGGAGGGGCATGATTGGCGGCTCAAAGCCCCAGGGTATAGCGTCTTCAGGCGAGACAAGGAAGGAGGAGGATGGGGTTTCGCAATATTGGTCAAGGAATCAGTGACAGCAGTAAGGAGGAATGGCATCCTAGAATTCTCTTCAAAAGAATCCATATGGATAGAACTAAAAAAAAAACCAGCAAAATGAGCAATCACATTATTTGGAGTCTATTACAGGCCGCCACACATTCAGAGAGAAATGGAAGAGAAGGTATCTAGCAAATTTCAGAGCAGCGTAAAAATAAAAGGGTAGTAATATTGGGAGATTTAAATTTCCCAAATTTTAACTGGGTAAGTCACAGTGTGGCAGGTTCAGAGGGAGTTCAATACTTACACTGCAACCGGGAGAGCTTTTTAAACCAGTACGTCAAAGGTCCTACAAAGTGGGGGCGGTCCTGGACTTAATTTTAGGGAATGAAGCCGGGCATGTGGTAGAGGTATCAGTGGTGGAGCGTTTTGTGTTTACTGATCATAACTCCATTAGATTACCGTTGTTATGGAAAAGGACAAGGGAGTGCCAGAAATCAGAGTTCTAAATTGAAGGAAGGCCAATTTTAATGAGATCAGATATGATTTTACCAGAGTGAGCTGGGAACAGCTTGTTTTAGGTAAATCTGCTTCAGAGCAGTGTGCCTCACTCAAGATGGAAATATGGAGAGTGCAGGAACAGCTTATACCAATAACAATAAAGGCCAGGACCAATAAAACCAGGGACACCTGGATCTCGAGAGATATACAGGTTTGGATAATGAGAAAAAGAGAAGCTGATGGCAGTTAACGAGAGCTCAAAACAGCAGAAAACCTATACGAGAATAGAATGTCTAAGGGGCAACTTGATAAGGAAAGTAGGACAGCAAAAATGGGGTATAAAAAATTATTGGCTGGAAAAATAAAGAAAATTACAAAGTTATTTCACAATTTCATTAAGAGTAAGAGGATAACTGGGGAAAGAATAGAGCCCATTAAGGACTATGGTGGAAAATTATTTGTGGAGCCAGAAGACGTCGGTCAGGTTCTAAATGAATGACTTGTTTTGGTGTTCACAAGTGAGAGAGGCGATAGAAATCATGCAGAAGCGCTGTGAGATAATTAAATAAATTAGCACAGAAAGGGGGGCAGTTCTAAGCGGTCTGACAGGCTTAAAATAGTATGAATCTCCAGGACCAGATGAATTTGACCCCAGGCTGTTGAGTGAGGAGAGTTGCCAGAGGAGCCAATGTTGCACCTTTATTCAAGAAGGGAGGAAGGCATTTACTGGGGAGGTAGAGGCCAGTCAGTCTAACATCAGTGGGTAAATCATTGGAAGTAATTCTGAGGGCAATAGTTTATCTACACTAGGAGAGGCAGAGAAAATCAGGGGCAATCTGCTTGGTTTGGTTAAGGGGCTGTAAATACTGACTAATTTTATTGAATTTTACGAAGAGGTGACCAGGTATGTAATTTTTGGAAATGCATTTGTTGTAGTCTACGTGGACTTCAGCAAGGCTTTTGATATGCTCAGGAGACTGATAACGAAGGTAAGAGCCCGTGGGATCTAAGGCGATTTGGCGAATTGGGCCCAGAATTGGCTGAGTGGCAGGAAGCACATGGTGGTGGTCTGGGGTTTGGGGGGTGGGGGCGGGACGGCGGCGGTGTGGAGGTGGTTGTGACTGGATGCCTATGTCCAGTGGGGTTCCACATGGGTCGGTGTTTGGCCCCGTGATTTTTCTGTTATTCATAAATTATTTACATTAGAATGTAGGGGGGTTGATCACTGTTTTCACGGATGGCACGAAAATTGGTGGGGTGGTAAATAACAAGAAGGATAGCCTTAGATTGCAGGAGTATAGAGACAGGCTGATTAGAGGGGCTGATAATTTTCAAATGTAATTTAATCCAGATAAGGGTGAGGTGATGCATTTGGGCAGGAAAAGCAGCACACGGGAATATGATGAATGTTAGGATCCTGGGAGTACCGTGGATCAGAGAGATCATTGGTGTGCATGTCGAGCGGTCCCTTAATTTAGTGGGGCAGGTAGATAAGGTGATTAAAAAAGCATATGGGATACCTGCATTTATTAGACGAGGCATGGAATATAAGAGCAGGGAGGTTATGCTGAACTGCATAAAACGCTGGTTAGGCCCCATCTAGTGTATTGCGTGCAGTCTGGAATCCGCATTATAGGAAGGATGTGTTTGGATCAGATGCAGAGGAGATTTACCAGGATGTTGCCTGGCCTGGATATTTTTAATTATGAGGAGAGTTGAATAAACTGGCGTTAGTTTCGCTGGAGCAGAGGAGATTGAGAGGGAACATTATAGACGAGTATAAAAATATGATGGGCAGAGATAGGGTAGAGGGGATGGAACTTATCCCGTTGGTGGGGTGTCCACTAACCAGAGGGCATAGGTTTAATGTATGGGGCAGGAGGTTTAGAGGGAATTGAGGAAGAATTATTTCACCCAGAGAGTGGTGGGCATCTGGAACTCTCTGCCTGCAGAATGCGACATATCATTTAAGAAGTATTTGGATGTGCACTTGTGATGCCCTGGCATACATGGCTATGGACCTATTGCTGCGAAATGGGATTAGAATAGTTAGGTCCTTTTTTGACCGGCGCAGACTCGATGGACTGACTTTCCTGTGCTGCAGACCAATTTGTCTCTATTACTCTATGTCTGAAATTCTAATATTACGAAACAAAATCATGGGTTGATCATCAGCAAATAAGAATCTGGTAACATGAAATACTAGAAAATATTCTTTAAAATGCTCAGCACAGTCATTCTTCTCAGAGCCAATTTCACGGTGCAATATTTACTTCACATTTTCTGGAAACAAATGGACACAAACCGATCAAGTGTGAAAGTCACAGAACCACACACAACGGTCAGTGGCTGCATAAAGCTTGACGGCATGGATATGACACAGGCGCATGGCCCACAGGAAATGAAACCATTCCGAATAAACAATCAGAATGCTTGTATATAACAAGTATCAGTTTGCCTGAAGGCGCTGAAATTTTCCACTATGTTGCTGCATCCAGTGCCGTATTGAAACTATTGTACATGCAATAATAGACGGAAATGTCTCTGATATGGTCGAAGACAATCGAGATTAAATGGCAATAAATATGTCACTGTAATTGGTGAACTCGACTGTTTATCACAATCCTGTCCCCCTGCATTCAATAACTGATATAAAAACTTTGCAATCTCCAAAACACTTGCAATTTTGATGAAGAAGAACTAATTCAGTTCAATATAGAATATAGAATTAATAGCCATATAGAGTCAGACTTACCAGGGATGCCAATAATAGCGAGGATGGGATAGTAACCCGCCTGAATCACCTGGAGTGCCAGATAGATCCGGCTTTCCACTGACATCCAATCATAATATGTAGAAAGTTCATAAAGCGCATCCACTGAACTCCTACTCATTGTTGTAACATTCCAATCCATTGTTCTCAGATTCTGATCCATTGTTGTAACATTCCAGTCCATTGTTCTCAGATTCTGATCCATTGTTGTAACATTCCAATCCATTGTTCTCAGATTCTGATACATTGTTGGAACATTCATATATATTCTTCTCAGATTCTGATAAACTCTCTCCCAGACTTATAGCCGCGGGTCCTTGTTCTTCACGGAGTTGATGCCCCCGCTGACAATATGAGTTAACACAATGTAGCGACTGCCTTATTAACAACAGTGGGAAGCCCCCCAGTGAGTTTTTTTTAGGATCCATGGAGACTGAGATTAATTACAGGCACTGAACAAACAGTCTCATTTAACCCGTTCAGTCCAATTGTACTTGCACCACATTAAATTGGAACAGTTAGCTTGTCCACCTGCGATGTAAGAGGGTTTCTGAGGGACGGGATAGTGTAAAGAGAATAGTGTGAAGTAGAAAAACGGACTAATGTTGGAGTTGTTTAGTAAAAATATCGGGTGGACATAAGCAAGTCATTGAAGATGACAGCGCAAGCCTTTTAGAGTATTAAAGTAGCAATATATGTTTATTGATATACAGAATCAGATTTTTCAAAACGAAGAAAATTAGACAACATATGTGTCAAGTTTGGTGAAACCTCAACTGAAGTTCTTGTGTCGAATTCTGGCGAGCATTTTTCAGGAAGCATGTAAGGGCCTTGGAGAGGGTGCAGAGAAACTTAACTGGAATTAGAACAAGGATGAGGGGCTTGAATTACGTGGTGATACTGGAGAAGCTGGGATTGTTTTCCTTCGAGCAGACCAGGCAAAGGGGAGGTTGAATAGAGACATTTAAAATCACGAATGTTTTTGATAGACTAAATAACGAGAAACTGGAGATACTGGAAAATCAGACGGTAACCATCACAGGGAGTTTTAAAGTGATTGACAAAGAAGCAGAGAGCGTTTGAAGAGTTCTTAATGAAAATAAGAATGTTCTTCCTGAAAAGCTGGCCAATGCAAATAAACATTTATGTATGAAAATAGAATTAGATGAGCACAGACAGTGGAGATTGGCACAGCAAATGGAGGAGTGAAAGGAAGGGTTGATTAGATAGGTCTGGCAAAGAGTCGAAACAGTCACGATGGGCCACATGGCGTCTTCCTCAAATGTACGATTGCATGTCTCTGTTCCATCAGAGGCCACAGGGTTTGAACATCATGTTTATAGATGATTTTTAACAGAATCATCGAGATAGAGGCTCATCATAATTGTATGCTGATTGATGCAGGAGCGGAAACAGACACACTCACTGCCTCTCAGGAAATCATCTGAGGAGCTCCTCTCAGAAACTCCTCTCTGCAATCCCTTTCAGGAACTGTCTTGTGTCATGCCGTTCATAAAATACTTACTTGTCAAATTAGTCCTTCCAAAGTGTATCAGCTCACACTATTCAGGATTAAATTCCATCTACCAAATTCTCTGCCCATTAGGCCATCCTGTCTATATTTTCCTGTAGCCAAGGAACTCGACCTCACTGTTCACCACCCGGCCAATATTTGTGTCACCCGCAAACTTACTAATTCTACCCACCACATTGTCTTCTTTGCCGCCATATATCCTCTCATTAACTCCTCTCAGGAACTACTCTCCGGAACTCCTCTCAGGAACTTCGCTTAGGATATGCTCTCACGTGCCCCACCAGGAACTTTGCCAAGGCAATCCACTCAGGAATTCCTCTAAGTAACTCCTCATATGAACTCTACTCAGGAAATTCTTTCACAAATCACTCTCAGGAACCCCTCACAGAAATGGCCTAGTTACTATGTATTGGAGGGCGATGGGGTTTTGTATTGCGGGGTGTTGGGGGTGAAACGAGTGGGGGTGAGATGGTGGTTGATGGGGGAAGGGCTGCTTGGAATTTCCCATGGCTTGATGGACAGGAGATTCCACCTGTTCCTTAGGGATTGATGGGCAGAGTCTGCCCTTCTTTCATACCCATGAGATTGTCTTTTGAGAGTGAAAGATCGGGTCTGATATTTTCAACAAATTGGGTCGTGGGAGGTTGGTGTTCCAGACAAATGACTCCAACCAGCTGTCAAGATCTAATCAATGATGTTGCTAGACATTGCTAATGTCATGTCAATTACATCGTTAAGTGCAGGACAAACAGATGGTGGTCATCACCTTGCGTTGCGTACATGTAAGTAGAAAAACACCATTTTAATTTAATTCGATAAGTTCTCTTTAAGGTTGTGCCTTTTGTTTCTGTGCCCGTTGCAGAGGATGAGTTAGCAAAAAAAATGAAACAAAGTGAATAAATAGGGGAGAACTGGGGCACTGGTCGTGTGGGATGAGATTTGAGCGACTTAGCAAGTTGACATGACATTAGCAAAGTCTAGCAACATCTTTGATTAGATATTGACAGCTGGTTGGAGTCATGTGTCTGGAACACCAGCCTCCCACGACCCAATTTGTTTACAATATCAGACCCGATCTTTCACTCCCAAAAGACCATCTCATGGCTATGAAAGAAGGGCAGACTCTGCCCATCAATCCCTAAGGAACAGTTAGAATCTCCTGTCCATCAAGCCATAGGAAATTCCAAGCAGCCCTTCCCCCATCATCCACCATCTCACCCCCACTCGCTTCACCCACAACCCCCCGCCCTAGAAAACGTCATGAAGAAAACTCCTGTTCCCGGTTAATGCTTCACAAGCCAGTTTGGAGCAGGTGTACTACCCAGTACCACGAACAATCGCAGGACCCTTATAGACGGCCACCTTCTTACACCTCTCTACGTTTTGGAAGCCCCACCACCCACCCTCCCAATCTTCAAAATGTGAACAATGGCAAAAACGGATTCAGAAAGGTGGCCCATGGTTTTGATTTCCCAGACCCCACACAGATGCAGAAGAATGGTAGGAATGATGGAGCAGATGCCAACCTAGCGCTCCCTCAACGATCCTGCATCATTCACTGGAAGATCAGGTGGAGGTGGATAGCGTTCTCCTCACGGAGGGCCGGGAACCTCGCCATTCAGGCCTCGTCGTACCAGCGCCGCAGCCTCAGCAGGCCAGAGTTTTCCCTCATCCTTTTCGTCCTGTTGAAGGCGTTTTGCGGCTCTCCCGGCCCCCCAGAACCTTGCACAGGCAAAGCAAAAGCAAACAACAAAAAATCAATCAGTCAGTGCTCACCTGGCAGGATTGAGATCCTTTATCTCATCCGAGCAGACAGAGCCCTGCAACCACACCGCCCCATTCAAATTAAACAATCTGACCCCTGATGCTCTGCCTAATGCAGTCTGAGCCCTGATCTCCTGAAACTCATATAACCTGGCAGCATCAAGTGTCCTTTGTTCTCTTGACCCAGCTTAACCTATACTCACTTGATTCGTTGCCTAATCTTGATTTCCCCTGACAATGTCTATCGCATGACCTCTACCTTAACCCTGAAACGTTGCCTGAACACTGACCCTCTGACTAAACCAGCCTGTCACCTGATGCTCATATAACCTGGCACCTTACAGTGACCTCTGTTCTTTTAACTCAGTCTGTCCTGAGCTCCCTTTATCCATTGCCTAACCCAGATTCCCCCTGGCCTCCTGTGTAACCCTTGGCTCCCTACATAAGGCTTCACACTCGGCCTAACCCCTGAGCAGCTGTCTGAATCTCTATCGAAAAACTCACCCGCTGCCTAACCCCTGATTCTCTGCCTAACCAATGAGCCTCTGCCTGACCCTATACCAAACACATAACCTTTTGTCAAACCATGAAAGTCGGTCTATCCCCTGACGCTCCACCTAACTCCACTCATATCTGCCTAATCCCTGACCTTCAGCCTAAACGTTGACCCTACCTCACCCTCTGTTTCAGCCCGACACTTGCCTAACGCCTGGACCTTTGCCTAACCTCAAGCCTATGCCTAACCACTGACATGTGGTCTAAACCTGACTCCGGGCCTAAGCCTTGACACACCCCTCCACCAATAAGGGTCTGTCTTTCCACTGGCCCTCTGTGAAACCCCTAACCATCTGCCTACCAATAGGGTCTCTGTCAACACCTGGTCCTCTGCCTAACCCCTGACCCTCTGCCTAACCCTGACCCAGTCTGACACCTAATCCCCTCGACCTCATATAACTGTGACCTTCAAGCTGACCCAGCCTCAGCTCTGTTCCCGCTACTGTGCATCACACCGTGATTCCCATGGACCTCTGTCTCACCCCTCACACTCTACTTGCCTTTCTGCTCCGACCTACTGTGTAGCCACAGATCCTCAGCCTATCTCCACCCGGGTCAACCACCCCACTTCTGGTCAATCCCATCGCCAACGCCACCTCAGCCACACTGAAACCCTGCAGCTGACTCTTGTGCTCCCTTACCCTTGAAGCCCTCGGTTACTCACGTTATCCCATCCATGACCTTGGTCCAAATCCTCCAGATCCTTCTCCCTTCAGTTACCGAGTCGGTCATCCGAATGCAATAGGCGGCTTCTTTAGTTTGATCAAAGAGGAAATTCTGTGGTAGTGGAACTGCATCATTAGTGGGCATAGGACTAACCAGGAAATGTGGTAAAGGCGAGACTGGGGAAAGGTGGGAATTTCGGGAAATGGTGTGGACATCATGTTGAAGAGCTTTGGAGGGATAAGGAGCTTGGAGACGGGATAATCACGTTTACGGAAAGAGCTGGTGGGAGAGTCAAGGATTTTTTTCAAGAAGATGGCTGATGACGGGTCCCACTCCGTCTCCCCTGGGCCCTGCTCTCTCCAGCACCACCCTCACCTCCCACAACCTCACTCTCTCTCGCCAGCCCGACTCTCTTAATACTTGTAGATCATCGACCAGTTTATTAGGGCTGATATCAAAAACAGAATTACCTGGAAAAATCAGCAGGTCTGGCAGCATCGGCGGAGAAGAAGAGTTGACGTTTCGAGTCCTCATGACCCTTCGACAGAACTTGATTTCGAGTCCAAGAAAGAGTTGAAATATAAGCTGGTTTAAGGTGTGTGTGGGGGGGGGCGGAGAGATAGAGAGAGAGAGAGGTGCTTGTGTAGACAAACAAGCCGTGATAGAAGCGGATCATCAAAAGATGTCAGCGACAATGGTACAAAAGAACACATAGGTGTTAAAGTTAAAGTTAACTTTAACACCTATGTGCTCTTTTGTACCATTGTCGCTGACTTCTTTTGATGATCTGCTTCTATCACGGCTTGTTTGTCTACACAACCACCTCTCTCTCTCTCTATCTCTCTGCACCGCCCCCCCCCCCCCCCCCCCCCCCCATACACACACCTTAAACCAGCTTATATTTCAACTCTTTCTTGGACTCGAAATCAAGTTCTGTCGAAGGGTCATGAGGACTCGAAACGTCAACTCTTTTCTTCTCCGCCGATGCTGCCAGACCTGCTGAGTTTTTCCAGGAAATTCTGTTTTTGTTTTGGATTTCCAGCATCCGCAGTTTTTTTTGTTTTTATTAGGGCTGATTCCGTTTCTGGGTCCTTGCTGATGTATTTGTTGCTGAGGTGCTGTGTCACCTTATTAATACTTTATTGTCCCTCTATCTCTGTAAGTTTCGATCAGTGAAGGCCACACCTGTCACTCAACCAATCACTGCCCTTGAGTATTGGGTACTGTGTTTTGAGATTTTTCACGCCCAGTTAAGCATAAATTATGAGTTGTGGAAGATCATCAGGTAGTGTTGAACAGGGTTGAGCTAATCCCTTTTAACAATAATTAGAATCAGTTCCCCCACCGCCCCCCCCCCCACTACTCTGCACGCTACCCAGCACCCCCCCCCCCCCCCCATCACCCACCCAGGACACACACTCACTGTGCCACCAGAGAAATTTCGATGATATTAATAGGGAAACCCATTCCAAACTGTCATTCCAGACAGTCAGTTTGAACATCAGCACCGGCTCTATCAAAGGCCAGGAGCTCCACAGAGAGGCACAGAATGCACTCGGGTTATTCCCTGGATGTGAGGATCGAAATGTTCCTCTAAGAGTTTCAAGAAGTTTACTATCAATTGCTCACTGCTGTTGCAGTTCCTGGAAAGTCTCTGCAGCCAGCATTGTTTCTGTCAGACAAATATTATATTATTGTTGTCCCTGATATCGAATGTTTCACCTCTTCACTGTTAATGATGCTCCTGGTAAGGCGCTGCATCCAGTAATGATTCTAAAAGCTACAGTTTGCTGCATTTCTCTCACATCTCTTTAATCTCTGCACTCACCATCGTTCCATCGGCCTATGCCACAGATAGGCATTGCCTGCCATTTGTGTGATGCCAATGTTGTCGCCCCTCAACAGCATCAGCCTGAATATTGCCTGTGCAGTGCTGTGTGTGCAGATGTTCCACTTCAGTTTTCCAGGAGTGATGAATAGAGCTGTGAAATGTATAATGCTCACTGAACACCGATACTCCTGTCCTTATGTTGGAGGGAAAGCCTTTGCTGGAACCGTTGAAGATAGCTTGGACCATGACTCTAAACCGGTGTACTCCTTGAGGTCAGCTACTTAGCCTCAAACAACCTAAAGCACTTACCATTCTCCGGACTGCTGTCCCACATAGGGTCAAATGTGGCCCGAAGTCAAGAACAGGAACTCCCATTCTTTTTTCTTTAATTGATTATTTCCGGCCTGTTAAGCCCCTGGCTGCAATGACACCTGCCAGCCACTGGTCTTAGCTGAATACACAATGAGACTCGGTGCTCAGGTTTGACCTGTGCAATTGCCACCTGCTTTCACGGCCAGTCACACATTCCATCACGTTGTTGATGAAAGAGACCGATCCCGTTGTTCACTTCTTTGTGTGTGTTTGTGTGTCTGTGTGTGAGTGTGTGTGTGAGTGCGTGTCTGTGTGTGTGTTTCTGTGTGTTTGTCTGTGTGTGTGTGTATGTGTGAGTGCGTGTCTGTATGTGTGTGACTGTGTGTGTGTGTGTGTGTGTGTGTGTGAGTGCGTGTCTGTGTGTGTGTGTGTGTGTGTGTGTGTCTGTGTGTGTGTGTGTGTGTGTGTGTGTGAGTGCTTGTCTGTGTGTGTGTGTGTCCTTGTGTGTGTCTGTGTGTGTGCTTGTGTGTGTGTGTGTGTGTTTGTGTGTCTGTGTGTGTGTGTGTGAGTGTCTGTGTGTGTGTGTGTGTGTGTGTGTGTGTGTCTGTGTGTGTGTGTGCGAGTGTGTGTGTCTGTGTGTGTGTGTGCGAGTGTGTGTGTCTGTGTGTGTGCTTGTGTGTGTGTGTGTGTGTGTGCTTGTGTGTGTGTACAGGACATACCAGGCCAGTTGGCCACTTCTGCCAGTTGGTGTCTGTCATCTAGTTGTCCTGCAGCAGCTTGGCTGGAGCTGTGGCTAATTCTGTGGCACAAGTCCTCAGTTATCTGTGGCAGAGATGCAGTCAGCCCTGCAGCTTTTGCTGTGCCCAGTGAACTCACATCTCCCCTGATTTCACCGAGGTGAATCGAAGTAGCTTCAGTTTGGCATCAGCGATTCAGGGCAATTGAAGAAGCTGGGATGGATCAACCACTCGGTTTTTCTGTCCGAATATGGTTACAAATCTTGAAGATGGTTATTTTGTGCTGACCTGCTGTGGGCTCAGATCTTTGAGCATGTGGAAGTCTGCAGACACTCTTCCTCTGGTCAGTTATTTTTTTATAATGAACGCAACATTTGATGCTGCACAAACGCAGACCTTTAATCTGACAAGTTGATTGAGGGTTGGCTTAGTTCTTCCAGTGGCATTGGATCCCTCTGTTTGTGTTCAGAAAATATTCGTAACTCATTTTGACTTGCAACTTGTGCTGAATAAAAACCCCATCGCTGATAATATTAAACATATAGTGTTCAATAATATTTAAAGACAACACTTTTGTCCAGAGGATAGTGGTGTGATGAACTCATTCAATGCAAAGCTGAGCACTCTCACTCCTCATAATCTTTCTGACCTCCCACTCTCCACAGCAGTTCCACTGATCGAGACGAATTATCAGACTCTCCATGACACAAGTGCGCCATCCTCAGCCACTGTCAGACATTAACTGTGAAGTGGGAAATCACTCTGGCTACCGTCTGGATTAGATGATGGGTTTTTGGAAAGTGTATGGTGGGATTATTCAACCCGGATCCCCTGTTTGAGAAGCCAATATATCAGCATCTCTCGCAAAGTACCGAGTGACTGCCCCCCTTGGGCATTATCCAGCCCAAGAGGGTCTGATATGACACTTTCCAGTCTTGAGGGGATATTCTACAAAAACTCTTCACACACTATCATCAATGAAATATCATACTGAATGGAGCCGGATGTAATGAGCGAGAGGAGTGGGATGCAGTGACTGAGTGGAACTAGAGGCAATGGCTGGGGGTTTTAGGATGTACTGAGTGAGGCAATTGGTATGCCATGACTGAGGGATGCGTGATGCAGTGACTGAGGGAATTGGGATTCCGTGACTGAGGGGAGTTGCTTGTATTGACAGAGGCAATTGGGTTATAATGGCTGAGGGGAGTGGGATGTCATGATTGGGATGGTTGGGATCTCGTGACTGAAGAGTGGGATGTAGTAACTGAGGAGAGTCGGATGTCGTGACTTATGTGGTTGAGATCTCGAGACAGAGCAGAGTGGGATGCCGTGTCTGAGGGGAGTGGGGTGTAGTGACTGAGAGGAGTGGGATGCCACGATGGAGGGGAGTGGGATATAAGACTGAGAGGACTTAGAATTAGTGACGAGGTTGCAGTCAGCAGTGACATAGCAGAGTTACATTGGTGGATTTCAGACTTTATAAATATTTACGTGAATCATTTTCTAAACTTTCCTACCAATTAAATGATCTATTGAGTTGAACTGCGCTCTGCAAACCTCCATGTCTCCACTGTTAATGCAGACGCCCGTTTAACTGACTATTTCCAGGTTAGCACAAGGCTCTTGTTGCAAAATTGCTTTCACTCTAAAATTAAGCTTGAATCAGATTTATCATTCGAAGTCTCACTTTGAACCAAGTTCAAAATTAACAAGTATGCTCACCCTGTCTCTGTATCACTCAGGCCAATGCCTCTTCTCACTGGCGGTGTGTCCATTACTGGCTGTACATTTTTAAAATCCCTCTCTTATATTGAGCTGTTATGAGTATTTCTGCCTCTCAGCTTCTTGCTACTGTCATCTAAAACTATTCAGGCAACGGTGATTGACAGCCGCATTTGGGGTTTCAATCAGCACTTAATGTGAGTAACACATTCATTTATTATCACAGACGTGAAGGCGTCAGAGAACGAGGATCCGAGGAACAATGTAGTCAAAAATGCGCTCAGCATTCATCCGGTGTCAGAGTGGGATCATCAGACACAGGTGCCTGACTTTTCAACTCAATTTGTGGATGACATTCTCCCAATACAACGCCATCACGGAGATTTATTCATTTTGTCAGCGAGGGGGGTGGACAGAGTTTCCCCCAAGCTCACTCCTCCCCTCCAAACCACCTCTGTACCCAGTTCTCACTCCCACCTCTAACCCTGCCCAGGGACTTTGTGTGTGTGTGTCTGAAGCCTTGTCCTCCTGATGTTCCACCGGTCATGGAACTCAGCAAATTGGATTGTGACCAGATGAATGCAGAAGTCTAATTAATGTACATCGGGAAGAACAAACTGGACACTACGGAGGAAAAAGATGCCCATCTCCGCCAGGTGAGGGGGTTCATCCTGCACTCATCCTTGGGCTCAGGGCATCAATAACCCAACTTGGCATTATTTAACATTCCATTGATTGGTCATTTCCGGTTGACATTGAACCGAGGGCAGGAATAAGAATTCCTTCCTTCCTCTCTGATGGGGGTTTGATTGAACAGATGGTGGGAGTGAATTCCCCAGACGCTGAATGGGCAGAGAGTGATCTGGTGTGCAGGGGACAGGGAATTTTCGGGTGTAGAGGGGTGGTCACGTTTCCCCCTCGTGTTCAGGGAAAGATTTTCCCTCCTGCTAAGTGGCCCATCCATATTTCCTGAGGTCGCTTGACAGTTGCTCAGTAACAGTGTTCCCATTCTCACCAACCTGACTCCTCACCTGTCCATTCCCTTGTACATGAAATGCTGAAAAACTATCTTCCCTGCAAGAAGCTGGTGCCAAAATTACAAGATAATCCCGACAAGAAGAAGAAGAAATATCCATGATGATCCCGGTTTTTTTGGTGAGTGGTTTCCAATAAGATTTCTGGAATGATGGATAGTCTCGTAAAGCATGAGGCTGTGAGCTCACTGGTGGTGCTGCGTGGGTTGGGATGTTGTGTCTTTGGGTTATTATGCAATTTTGGTTTTATGGCGGCCATGAGATTGAATCATCATCTGCGATTGCTCTTGATATTAATTGAGAAGAATTGTTTTGTGATTTAAGGCCAGAAGATGTAGGAGCAGAAGTAGGCCCTTCGGCCCATCGACTCCGCCCGACTCTTCAATGAGATCTTGGCTGACCAGATAATCCCCAACTCTACTTTCCTGTCTTTTCCCCATATCCCTTGATTCCCTTATTGATTAAAAATCCATCTATCTCAGCCTGGAAAATGCTTCACGACCCTGCCTTTAGAAAACTCAGTGGTGATGAATTCCAGAGATTGACTACCCAACGAGAGAATAAATTCCTCTCATCTCTATGTTAAATTCCCCTTTCTCTGCCCTTACTCTGAGATTATGCCCTCTAGTCCTTGACTCTCACAGAAGGGGAAACAGCCTCTCAGCATCCATCCTGTCAAACTCCACAACAATTTTGTATGTTTCAGTAACGTCGTATTTCAAACGTCTAAACTCCAATGAGTCCAGGCCCAATTTAGTCGACCTCTCCTCGTAAGAAAATCCCTCCATCATTGGGATCAACCTAGTTATCATTCTCTGGCATCCCTCCAATGCTAATATATCTTTCCTTAGATAAGGAGACGAAAACTGTTCACAATGTTCTTGGTGTGGTCTAACGTGTGCCTTGTACAGTTAAGCGAATACTGCGTCTGAAAGGTTGGGTTGTGCAACTGTTAGTTAGCGATTATATATTTTCCTTCCTTTAGAACGGGCTGGATCACAAGAGAAGCTTTTGAGAGAGGATTCACTGGGCTGATTCCTGGGTGAAGAGGGCAGCCTTATCGAGAACAGGTTGGCCATGTTCTGCCTGTGCCCATTAGAGTTTGGAAGAAGGAGAAGCGACCTGAATGAATCAAAAATACTGAAAGGATGTTTTCCCCTCCTTGGGGGTGGGGGAATCTAGAACACGAGGTGAAGGGGTCGGGGTTTCGGAATAAGGGATCTCCCATTGAATACGGAGATGATGAGGAATTTATTCTATCACAGGGTCGTCGTCCTGCGGAATTTTGTTTCCCACCCCCAAGTCCACAGGCCAGGATAGGGCGGTTCAGTGTTGCGTTAGACATTTTTATGATCCGCAATATGTTCAAATGTTATCTGCTTGGGGTGGGGGAAGAAACAGGGGAGCGGAGGTGATGTCACAAGCAGTTCAGCCATGACATTGTCGAAAGGCAGAACAGACTCGAGGGGCCGAATGGCCTATTCCTGCTCCTCACTCCCATGTCCGTACAATCTGATTGAATTCTATTCTGAGCTGGTGACTAACCCGTTTCAAATCTCAAACAAAATTTGGCAGCGTTTTCCCTGAAGCTTTGCCACTCGCGTTTTCTTCATTGGTGAATATTTACTGAATAAATCGGTGACATCCGGCACCCAGCGTTCTGATCCGGCTGGGAGGTGATTATTATTAATAATAACAATAATGAAGAAGAAGCAATCTTCTTTGTCGTATCCGGGGAGCGGAGCTGCGCATGTGCGCTGGGCTATCCCACCCAGAGTGCAGCGCGGTCCGTGTCACTGATAGAGGACCTTCCCAGCCGCTGGGGACTTTGGGAAACGAAGCCGCCATTGTTCCAACAACAATTGAGACAATGGATTGTCGACTGCAGGAGGAGGGAGGTAGAGGTTAACAGGTCACTTTCAATATGAATCAGGTCAACAAGGTAAGGACACAACAAAGGAGAGATTCTACTGCAAATTTCCCCTGGTATACAGGTAAAACATAGAGATATTATATTAACCTGCAATGCGGGTCTCGTTTACCCACTCACCATTACTGTTCCATAACTCTGCTGGATGGTCTGCTATTCAGAGGCATACCTTTACTGAATCAGAGAATCACCCAAAACAGAAGAAGAACTTCGGCACGTCGAGTCTTCACCGACATTTAAAAAACAGTTGACCTACCTACCCAATCCCATTTACCAGACCTTGGCCAATAGCCTTGAATGTTATGACATGCCAAGTGCTCATCCATGTACTTTTTAAACGGATCTGAGGCAACCCGCTGCCACGACCCTCCCAGGCACTGAATTCCAGACCATCACCTCCCTCTGGTAAAAAAAAAGGATTTTCCACACATCCCCCCTAAACCTCCAGCACTTCAACCTATATGTGTGCCCGCTCGTGACTGTCCCTTCAACTAAGGGCAGAGCTGCTCCCTATCCAATCTTTCCATGCCCCTCATGATCTTGAAAACCTCGATCAGTTCGCTCCTCAGTCTTCTCTGCTCCAACCAATGTAACCCACGACTATCCAACCTTTCATCAGAACTAGCATGTTTCATCCTGGGCGGCACCCTGGTAAGTTTCCTCTGCATCCCCTCTAGATATGACAATCTATATACACACAGCTTTGGCCTCACCAATGTTGTTTACAACTCCAACATGAACTCTGTAAATATAATGTATGCATCGATTCATAAAGGCAGGTGTCCCAATTGCTTATTTTACCACCCCACTATCATGCCATTCTGTCTTCCTGGATCTCTGGACATACACACGCACTTGCTAGTGTCATGCCGTTCATTGAATACTTCCATGTCAAATTACTCCTTCCAAATTGTATGACCTGACACTTTTCGGTGTCGAAATCCAGCTGCCATTTATCTGCAAATTTGACCATCACCTCTGCACCTGCCTGTCGTCCAAGACACAGAAACTCATTTTATCGACCCGGCCAATCTTTCATACCTTTGCACAAATACGGGAAGGATATAGTTGATAAACTAGCGGGACCAACGCAGTGCACAAACACATAGGGAATTTCATTAATAACCTAGCGAGAGCAACCAGTCTGCAAATAGGCAAGGAATGTAAATCATGACCTAACGAGAGCAACCCAGTGTCTGAATGGTGAGGGAATGTAATTAAAAAACTAGCGGGAGAAATGCATAGTGCACTGTGTAGAAATTGGATCAATTCAATTAACGAATTAGAGAGAGAGTGAGGTTAACGAAGTGACCAAATAGAGGAGGAATGTAATTAGTAAATTACAGAAAGAGAGATTGAGAGAGACCCCGTGTGAAAATTGAGGAGATATGCAATTATAAATTAGAGGGTGAGAGTAAACAAGTGCGCAATTCCCAAATTGCAAATAATACATTAGAAAATAAGATGGGAAGAGCAAGCAAGTGCGCACATAAAGGAGGTAAGTGATCAGTAAATTAGGTCGAGGTAGATAGAGCATGCCTGTGCACAAATAGTGAAGGAATGGAATTGCGAAACGAACGAGAGCAAGCCAGTTTGCAAATAGGGTGGGAATGTAATTAGCAAGCTAGCGAGAGCAATCCAGTGTGCAGATAGGTAGGGAATGTAATGAATATACTAGCGAGAGCAACCCATGCTGCAAATAGGCAACACATGTAATTAATAAACTAGTTAGTGGAACCTTGTGTGCAAATCGACAGGGAATGCGTTTAATAAAATAGTGAAAGCAAACCAATGTACAAATAGGCAGCTAATGTAATTAATAAACTAGCGAAAGCTACCCAGTGTACAGAAAAGCAGAGCTTGTAATTAATTAACTAGCGAGTTCAACTCAGTGTACAAATACGCAGCAAATTTAATTAATAAATTATCGAGAGCAACCCATTGTGCAAATAGGGTGGGAATGTAATTAATGAACTAGCGAGAGCAACACAGTGTGCAAATAGGCAGGGAATGTAATTAATAAATTGGCGAGAGAAACCCGGTTTACAAATAGGTAGGGAATGTAATAAATAAAGTGGCGAAAGCAAACCAGTGTACACATAAACAGAGCATTCAATTAATAAACTAGCGAGTGCAACCCAGTGTGCAAACAGGCAGGGAATGCAATGAATAAAATAGCGAGAGGAACCCAGTGTGCAACTAGGCAGGGAATGGAATGAATAAAGTAGCGAGAGGAACCCAGTGTGCAAATAGGATGAGAAAGTAATTAAATAAATGAGCGAGAAGCATCCAGTGTGCAAATAGGCAGGGCATGTAATTAATAAACTGGCCAAAACAGCCCAGTGTGCAAATAGAAGGGGAATTTAATTAAAAAACTAGTGAGAGCAATCCTGTGTGCACGTAGGCAGAGAATGCAAATAATAAATTAACGAGAGTAACCCAGTGTGCAGCGAGGAATGGAATGTAATTCACAAACTAGGGCAAGCGGTCAATTGTGCAAATTGGCAGGGAATGTAATTACACAACTAGCAAGAGTAACCCGGTTTGCAAGTAGGCAGGGAAAGTAATTAATAAACTAGGGAAAGCAACACAGTGTGTAATTGGTCAGGGACTGTAAGTAATAGACGAGCGAGAGCAACCCAGTGTACAAATAAGGAGGGAATATAATTAATAAGGTATCAAGAACAACCCAGTGCGCAAACAGACAGGGATTGTAATAAATAAACTAGCAAAATTAACCCAGTGTGGAGATTTGTAGGGAATGTAATTAATAAACTAGCGATTGCAACCCAGTGTGCAAATAGGCAGGGAAAGTAACTAATGAACTAGCAAAAACAACCCACTGTGCAAAAACGCAGGGATTATATTTATTAAATTAGCAAAAGCTATCCAGTGTGCAAATAGGCATGAAATATAATTAATAAACCAGCGAGAGCAACCCAGTGTGCAGATAGGCAGGGAATGCAATTAATAAAGTAGCAAGAGCCACCCAGTGTGCCAATAGACAGTGAATGTAATTAATATATTATCGACAGCAACCCAGTGTCCAAATAGGTTGGAATGTAATTAATTAACTGGCGAGAGCAACCCAGTGTGCAAATTGGTAAGGAATGTAATTAATTAACTAGCAAAAGTAACCCAGTGCGCAAATAGGGAGGAAATATAATTAATAATCTAGCGAGAGCAACCCACTGTGTAAATAGGCATTGAATGTAATTAATTAACTAGCGAAAGGAATCCATGTAGCAAATAGGCAGTGAATGTAATTAATTAACTAGTGAGAGCAACCTATGCTGCAAATAGGCAGGGTATGTTATTAATAAATTGGCGAGAGCAGCCCGATGTGCAAGTATGCAGGGAATGTAATTAACAAACTAGCGAGAGAAACCCGGTTGGCTGGTAGGCAAGGAATGTAATTAATAAACTAGCGATAGCAACCCAATATAAAAATAGGCTGTGAATCTAATTCATAAACTAGCGAGAGCAACTCAAGCTGCAAATAGGCAGGGCCTGTAATTAATAAACGAGCGACAGCAACCCAAAGTATAAATACGCTGGGAATCTAATTCATAAACCAGCGAGAGCAACCCATGCTGCAAATAGGCACTGAATGTAATTAATAAAGTAGTGACAGCAGCCCAGTTTGCAAACAGGCAGTGATTTTAATTACCAAATTAGGGAGAGCTACACTTTGTGCAAATAGTCAGGGAATGTAATGAATAAAATAGCAAAAGCAACCAACCGTGCAAATAGGGAGGAAATGTAATTTATAAATTAGCGAGAGCGAACCAGTGTACAAATAGTCAGGGACTGTAATTAATAAACGAGCGAGAGCAACCCAGTGTTCAAATGGAGGAGGAATGGAAATAATACATTGTGGAGTGAGAAAAAAAAATGGGCAAAGCGATACAGAATGCAATTAATACAGGTTAGAGTAGGAGAGAGCAACCCAATGTGCAATAACACTGAGTTTTAAAAATCCATGCACTGAAAACAAAAATAATGCATCTCCTCTCACGTGACAGTGTCTCTTGAGCTGGGACATGTCATATATTTTCAAGAAAATGTTTCACTTTATTTTAAAACACTACAAGAATACTCATCTCACAGGCGAATGCGGTTCCATTAAAAATGTGAAGACCGACCGGGCTCTTCACCTGACGCTAACTTTAAGTTTCAATGCGCAGCTCAGTTTATTACTTTAATTAGTTTTTAAAAGGCATTAATAGGCCCCCGTCAGCTTAGCCGGCCCGCGCAACTGAAACTCTGAATGACGTTGTGATTCACGCCTGAGATAGACAGAGAAAGCAACCCAGGGTGCAAATCGGGAAGGAAGGTAATTAATAAGTTAGAGGGAGAGTGAGAGAGCTACACAGCATGCTAATTTAGAGGGGATGCAATTATTAAATTAGAGACAGAAGAAACAAGTGATCAAAGGGAGGAGGAAATGAATGAATACGTTAGACAGGGCATCCCAATTTATCAATTGTGGAAGAATGTAATCAACGAAAGAGACAGAGGGAGAGAGAGAGAAAGCAACCCATTGTACAAGTAGAGGAGCAATACATTAGAGAGAGAACAGCCCAGTGTGCAAATGGATGAGGATTGCAATTAATTAATTGGAGAGAGCAACCCGCTGTGAAAATAGATTTGGAATCTAATTAGTAAATTATGGAGACAGCGAGAGGAACCCATGTGCAAATAGAGGAGAAATGCATTTAATAAATTAAAAAGAGATGGAGAGCAACACCACGTGCAAATCCAGGAGGAACACATGCATTAAACTCGAACGAGAGCAAGCCAGTGCACAAATAGAAGAGGAACGGAATTAACAAATGAGACAGAGCAACCCAGATTCTAAATTGTGGAGGAATATAATTAAGGAAAGAGAGAGAGACAGAGAAGCCCAGTGAGAAAATAGAATGGGAACGTAATGAATAATCAAACTAGAGAGAGCTGTCCAAAGTACAAACTGAACGAAGATGATTAACAAATTGGAGTGAGGGAAAGTAACCCAATGGGCAACTACAGGAGTAATGTACTTTAGAAATTACAGAGAGAGAGAGAAACCCAGTGTACAAATCGTGGCTGAATGCAATTATTAAATTTGACAGCGAATAAGCCAGGATGTAAATAGAGGAGGAATTTAAGTAATATATTAGAGGGAAAGAGAATGTAGCCCAGTTTGAAAATAGAGGAGGAATGTAATTGATAAATTAGAGAGTGGGAGAGAGGGAGCAACCAGTCTGAAAACAGAGGAGGAAGGTAATTATTAATTTGGAGAGACAGCAAACCAGTCAGCAGATATATAGGGGGAATGTAATTATTACATTAGCGAGAAAGGGAGAAAACAATCCAGTGCCCAGGGAAGTGTTGGAATGCAATTAATGAATTAGAGAGAGAGAAGGAGACAGCAATCCAGTGTGCAATCAGAGGAAGAATGTAATTAATGAATTAGAGAGAGAGAAAGAGTTAACAATCCAGTGTACAAATAGAGGAAGTATGTAAGTAATGAATAGGAGAGGGAGAGCGCCAGCCAATATACACATATAGACGTAATGCAATTAATTAATTAGGGTGACGAAGAGCGAGAGAGCAACTGAGTGTGCAAAAGGAGGAGGTATGCAATTTTGAAATTAGAGAGAGCAACACAGTGTCCGAATGTCGGATGATTGTAATTAATAATTTGGACAGAAAGTAGTGCAGTCTGCAAATTGAGGAATGCAATTAATTAATTAGAGGGAGGGAGAGATAACAATCCAGTGTACAAATAGAGAGGGAGCGTGTTTAATAAATTACAGCAAACTGAGACAGATAAACTACTCCCTCAACTTCTCCTGCCACGTTCAATTACATATGTACATCGTCACCCAGGTATCTCTTCTGCAGCACTATCTTTAAATTGTCCCCTTTCTTTTGTATTGCTGCTCCGTGTTCTTCACGCCTAAATGGATAATTTCACATTTAACCGCGTTGTCATTCCTCTGCTTCCTGTCCACCCACTTCACCTTCCTGTCTATATTCTTTTCATTTTCTACACGATCCTCCTTACAATCCACGGCGCTTCCAACGTTTGTATGTTCCACAGATCTTTGAAACTGTGCCCTGTACACACTTGCTCACTAATGTATATCAGGAAGAGCACGGGTCACAACACTACTTGTCAATCAGGGTAAATCACTGTTATTTATACAAAGCGTCTGATATAGGACACAGAGAAAAGAACAGAAATATTCAGCACAGGGAGAGGCCCTTCGATACTCCAAGCCTGCGCCGATATTATTGCCCATCAACTAAAATATTTTGCACTTCAGGAGTCCGTATCCCTCTATTTCCTTCCTATTGATGTATTTGTCAAGCTGCATCTTAAACACAACTATCGTACCTGCTTCCACCACGTCCTCTGGCAACGAATTCCAGACACTCTCTACCCTCTGCGTAAAATAACTTGCCCCGCACATCTCCTCTATAAATTTCTTCTCTACCTTTAATCTATGTCCCCTAGCAATTGACTCTTCCACTGTGGGAAAATGCTTCTGACTATCTGCTCTGTCCATGCCAATCATAATTTTGTAAACTTCTTTCAAGTCGCCCCTCAATCTCCTTTACTCTAGTAAGAGCAATCCGAGTTTCTCCAACATCTCAATATGTATAGAAAATACCGTTGTTACACGTCCGTGTTTCCATTGAGATCCTATATTTAACGTTGTCATAATTTAAGCATTTTAATCAGTAAATACATTGTTCAGTTTGCCTTATGTATTATTAAAATAATGTTTATATCAAGCACCCAAATTATTTATCAATTCAGTATTAATTTATTCAAAGTTAAATGTTTACATTTTACAATGAAGCAGTCACAACAGAAAATTATTCAGAATCTAATCCCACCTGGGGCTGAGATAGCCCAGGATACCTCCCAGTGGCCATCGCCCATTCCTCACCATCTGTACTCAGTGTTCACCTGGGGATGGAGATTACCCAGCATATCTGTCACTGACCATCGAGTGCCCCTCACCATCTGTACTCAGTGTTCACCTGGGGACGGAGATTACCCAGCATATCTGTCACTGACCATCGAGTGACCCTTGCCATCTGTACTCAGTGTTCACCTGGGGACGGAGATAACCCAGCATATCTGTCACTGACCATCGAGTGCACCTGACCATCTGTACTCAGTTTTCACCTGGGGATGGAGATTACCCAAGCATATCTGTCACTGACTATCGAGTGCCCCTCACCATCTGTACTCAGTGTTCACCTGGGGATGGAGATTACCCAAGCATATCTGTCACTGACCATCGAGTGACCCTTGCCATTTGTACTCAGTGTTAACCTGGGGACGGAGATTACCCAGCATCTCTGTCACTGACCATCGAGTGCTCCTCACCAACTGTACTCAGTGTTCATCTGGGGACTGAGCTATGCCATGATAACTCTCACTGAATATTTGCGGCGTTTCTGTTAGGTTGAGATGACACTGAGTTTATTGATGTTTTCTGTTAACTGTGTGCGAATGGTTAATCTAGAATAGTCAATGCTGTCTGGGAGCTGTGTCTTGGAGAGAGAGGATGAGCTGGGAGACGCATGGAAACCTCGTTCAGATAAGGAGGAAAGATTCAAGCTTGAATTAGCGACTATTTCATCAGGAGGGAGGGAAACTGGTTGTTGGTGCTTTGGGGGTTACAATTAAGTCGCTGTGCACCGTCAACTATTTTTATATTAACATGAAACATCTTTTGTACTCATTCGCGGACTGGGCACTCAATGACCCGTGTGTAAATCACACAGTCCTGGACCAGGCCTGGAGGAGCATCGCTTGCCCTGGGACTGAGTGCTCTGGCCAATGAAAGTGTGATAACAACCTTCAGGAAGGATGGGACCGATTTGAAAGGCAATATGCAGGGACACTTTCTGAAAAACTAGACCAAGAGGGAAATTTATGTGTGTAGGTAAATGAATTACACATGGACAGAGCTAAGCAGTGATATCACTGGTGATATCGAAAACAAAAATAAATACATTTTCCTTTTATAGATAGTGGTTTGATACAACTAAGCGGCCTGTTCGGCCTTGAGGACACGAATATATTGCTGTTGGGCTGGAGTCACATGTAGGCAAGACCAGGTAAGGCTGGCAGATTTTCTTCCCAAAAGTGAATCACATGAATTGTTTCCACAATGCTCTATGGGTTCACGGTCGGACGGTTAGTGTGACTAGCTTCATATTCCAGATATGCTCAGTGCTTCTAATTTAGCAGCAGCGGTGGTTGGATTTGAGCCAGTGACCCCAGGCCATGATCCTGCCTCTCTTGGTCATCCGTTTGATAACATTAGCACTATTCCACTGCATTCCCATAATGGACAGCAACATTCGCCCCACACAATGAACAGGCAATGACAATCACCAACAAGGGAGAGCCTAAACTTATCCCTTTGACACCCAAAAACATTACCATCGTGGAATCCCGAATTATAAGTTCCCTGCTTTCCTCCCCAAAAACTGCACTTCTGGTTCCTAAGTAATATACAAAAGACATCTGTCCACATGGACAAGGAATAAGTCAGGACTGTAATGGAATAATTTCCAATTTCCTGAATGAGAGCAGCTGCAACTACGGAAGAAGCTCTACACCATAGAGGACAAAGCAGCCCCGCTTGATTGACACCTCATGCAGCTCCTTAACCGTTCACTCTCGCAAACACTGACGTACAGTGGCAGCATTGTACTCCATCTACAAGATGCACTGCAGAAACTCACAAAGGCTCCGTACACAGCACCTCCAGAACCCACGACCACTAAACGCTAGAAGTAGAGTCAAGGCCTTGAACAGGGAAGAAGGGTGATTCACCAGAATGGTCCAGAATTTGGGGAGGGGGAGGGCGGGCTCCAACTCCAGGGGCTGAAACACGGATTGTTCTCCCTCGTGCAGTGAATGGGATTGGAAAGGTTTAGCAGAGGTGTTTCTATAGATGAGGAGTGTGAATAGAATAGAAAAGGAGAGTTTGCTGCATTGCAAAAAAAGATTGGAAATCAAAAGATTCAGATTGAAAGTCGTTAGAATGAAAAAAAAATGCAAGAACAATTTAAACATTTATGATATAGGAACCAGTTCATGTCCCGTCTCCCTATTCCCTCTCTGATTGGGACAGCTCACTGTTCCAAACTGGACACTTGCCTTTGGCCAGCTCTCCCTTGGCTCGCTCTTGGGGACCTTCAAGCTCAGGATCCCCGCTCCGCTAGGGAGATGTCCCTGTCGCCTCTGCCTCGGGGATCTCTCGCTATCCACTCTCCCTCGGGGGCCTCTCACTCTCCTCTGTCCCTTGGGGACTGCTCAATGTCCCCTCTTCCACGGGGACGTTTCACTGTCCCCTCTCCCTTGGTGCCCTCTCCCTGTCCCCTCTGCCTCAGGGACCGATCACTGTCCCCTCTTCCTCGGCGGCCTCTCCCTGTCCCCTCTCCCTCGGGGGCCTCTCACTGTTCCCTCCTCCTCAGTGACCTCTCCCTGCCTCCTTTGGCGCAGGGACCCCACCACGTCCCCACTCCCTCGAGGACCTCGCCCTCTCCGCTCTCACTACAGCATCTCTCCCTGTCCCCATCACTCAGGGACATCTCATCATTCCCTCTCCCTCGGAGATGCTCCCCGTCACCTTTCCATCGGGGACCTGCGCCCGTCCCCTCTTCCTCAGGGACGGTTCTACAACATCTCTCCCTTGGAGACTTCTCACTTTCCAATCTTCCTCGGGACCTCTCCCTGTCTTCGCTACCTTGGGGTCCTCTCCCCATCTGCACTCCAACAGGGCTCACTCCGCATCTCCTCTCCCTCTGGTAATGCTCCCTGTCCCGTCTCCCTCTTAGACCTCTCCCTGTCCCCTCTCCCTCGGGGACCCCATACTGTCCCCTCTTCCTCGGGGAATTCTCCACATCACATCTACCTCGACGAAGTCTCCCAGTCCACTCTCCCTCCGGGACCTCTTCTCATCCCCTCTCTCTCCAGGGCCTCTTCCCTTCCACTCTTCCTCGGGGAAATCTCCCCATCCACACTTCCTCGGGGAACTCTACCCATCCCAAATCCTTTGGGGAACTGACCGTGTCCCCTCTGCCTCGGGCACATGTCCTCATCCCCACTCCCTTGGTGACCTGATCCCATCCTCTCTGCCGAGGTACCTGTCCCAGTGCCCTAGCATCCAGAGCCTCACCCGGTCCCCTCTCCCACAAGGACCTTACCCCATCCTCTCTCCAATAGGCACCTGGCCACATCCGCTCTCCCTTGGGACCTGACCCCTTCCCCTCTCCGTTTCGTACCTGACCCGATCCCCTCTCCCATGGAGAACTGGCCCCATGCCCTCTGCCTCCAGAGACTTGTCCTGTCCCCTCTGATACAGGGAGCTGACTGCGTCCCCTCTCCATTGGTGTCCAGTCCTTGTTCTCTGTCCCTCTAGTATCTATGCTCATTTCCTTTCTCATGGGAACCTGCCCCATCCCTCTTTTTTGGGTACATTCCCCTTGTCCCCTCTGCCTCTGCAACATCTCTCTTTCTCCACTCCATTAGGGGCCTGTCCCCATCCCCTCTCCCTCGGAGCCCTCTCCCTGCCCACTGCCCCTCCGGGAACTCTCCCCGAATGCTCTCCCTTGTGGACCTCTCCCTGATCGTTCTCACTCGGATTTCCTTCCCTTCTCCCTGTCACTTTGGGAAATCAAAATGCTGCCACCCGCGTTGATACCAACCCCTGTGCTCAAACCAAGAGTCCCTGAATCTCCCGTGAATATCGCGCTCTGTCCTGTCTCCCGGTACACAATCCCTTGGGAACATCGGCCTGCCCCCTTCGCACGGGGTCTTCTCACTGTCCCCTCCCCCTCGCTGCCTTCTCCCAGCTTCCTCTCCCTCCGGGTCCTCAGCAAGCCCTCTCTCCCTTGGGGAAAGACCTCCATCCACTGGCCCTTGGGGACCTGTTCCCTTCAACTCTCCCTCGGGGAACACTTCCCATCACCACTCCCTTCCAGTTCTCTCCCCGTTCCCTGTCCCGAGGGAATCTCTTGGCGCTCCCTTTCCCTCGGGGATCTCTCCCCATTCCCTGTGTATTGGGAATCTCTCCCTGTTCCCTGTCCCTCAGCGACCTCCCTCCGTTCCCTCTCCCTCGCGGACCCATCATCATCAACCCACACTCAAGGATCTCTCCAACAGCCCACTCTCGCTTTTGGTACTGTCCCATCCCCTTTACATTGTGGTACTTCCTCTGCCCCAAATTCCCTGGTTCCTACCCCTGAACCCTCTCCCTCGTGGTCCTGATTCTGTCCCCTCTCCAATGGGGATATCTCCCCATCAACTCTCACTCAGGGACCATACCCCATCACCTCACACTCAGGGATCTCACCCCGTCCCCTCGCATTCGGGGACATCAAACCGGCCCCTCACTCACAGAGAACTCTCTCCACCATCTCTCTTGTGGATCTCTCCCTGTAACCTCTCCATCTGAGTTCCACCCATTCTCCCAGCCCCTTTGGGAACTTTCGCCACTCGAGCTCCCGTTGGGAACTTCCCCTGTGCCATTTCACCATCCCCTCAGCTCAAGGGGCCCCACACTCTCCCTTGAGGATAACTCACTGACCCCTTTCCCTGTGCCCTCTCCCAATCCCCTCACTCCATTTACATGTCACTATCAAATCAGCACCTCACCCGGTTCCTTCTCCCTAGGGAGGAGCAGCGTTATCCCCTACCTCGGATCATCGCCCTGCCTCCTCTCACTAGGAGACCAGTGCCCACCACACCCTTAAACGGGGAACACAACTCTCCCCCTCTATGCTCGGTGAACTCTACCCGCTCTCTCTCCCTCTGGTTTCCACTAATATCCATTCTCTGTTGAGGGCCCCTCCCAGCACCTTGTCCCTCAGGGAACAGTCACAATCCCCCCTCTTTCGGGGACGATTCCCCACCCCTCTCCCTCAGGGAGAAGATACCTTCCATTCTCTCTCGCAGCCGTTAGAACCACCCCTATCCTACAGGGACCAGTCAACCTTCCCTTTCCCTCATGGCCCCGAAGACTCCATTGTCCCTCGGGTAACTTTCCCCATCCCCTCACACTCGGGGATCTGTCCAGCCCGCACCCCATCGTGGAACTGTCCCCGTCTCCTTGCTCTTGTGGAACTGTTACCGTCCCCTCACCTCGGTGGCCTGTCTCTGTACCCCTTGCCTCGGGGACCTCTCCCCTTACCTTCTCCCTCGGGATCACATCCGTCTCCTCTCCCACGGGTTCATCTCCCCCTCCCCTCTCCCTCAGTGACCAGTTCTCTTTTGGCGAGCTGCACCGTTAAGTTTTTTCAGAGACCTCTCCCTATCTCCCCTCCCTCCATGACCTCTCCCTGACACCTCTGCCCTGGAACTTTCCCCCATCCCCTCTCTCATGGAGTACTCTACCTGCTCCCTCTCTCTCCTAGTATTCTCCTTGACCACTCACCCTTGTGCACCTCTCCCAGTTAATTCTCCCTCCGAATTCCTTCTATTCTCCCCCTCCCTTTGGGAAATCACCACGTTACCTCTCGTGTTGAGACCTCCCACTGTGACACTTCACCATCCACTGAGCCCAAGGGGCACCTGACACACCCTTGAGTGTCACTCTCTCTACCCTCTCACTGTATCCTGTCACCCGGAGACATCGCTCTGCCTGGGTCGCACGGGGACATCGCTCTGCCTGGGTCACACGGGGACATCGCTCTGCCTGGGTCACACGGGGACATCGCTCTGCCTGGGTCACATGGGGACATCACTCTGCCTGGGTCGCATGGGGACATCGCTCTGCCTGGATCACACGGGGACATCGCTCTGCCTGCGTCGCATGGGGACATCGCTCTGCCTGGATCACACGGGGACATCACTCTACCTGGGTCGCACGGGGACATCGCTCTGCCTGGGTCACACGGGGACATCGCTCTGCCTGGGTCACACGGGGACATCGCTCTGCCTGGATCACACAGGGACATCGCTCTGCCTTGGTCACACGGGGTCATCGCTCTGCCTGGGTCACACGGGGACATCGCTCTGCCTGGATCACACAGGGACATCGCTCTGCCTGGATCACACGGGGACATCGCTCTGCCTGGATCACACGGGCACATCACTCTGCCTGGGTCACACGGGGACATCGCTCTGCCTGGGTCGCACAGGGACATCGCTCTGCCTGGGTCACACGGAGCCATCGCTCTGCCTGGGTCGCACAAGGATATCGTCTGCAGCCTCTGCCTCAGGGTTCCTCTCACAGTTCCCTCCGCATCAGTGGAATCTCCCAGACTCAAAATCCTTGGGGCCCTCTCCCCACGCACTCTCCCTCGGGGATCTGTCTTACTCACGTCACCCTCTGGGAAATGCCCCAATCCTTTCTCGCTCCAGGAACTGTCCCCATCACCTTTCCCTCGGAGTCGTCTCCCTGCCCCCTCTCACTCGGGAAACTCTCCATGTCCCCACTCCCTCGGGGAACTCTCCATGTCCCCACTCCCTCGGGGAACCCTCCCCAGGAACCCTCCCCAAGCAATCTCCCTCGGGTAACTTTCCCTGCTCCTTCTCCCTCAGGGAACTGTATCCATTCCCTCTCCCTTGTGACCCTTCCCATAAATCTCAGGCAGTGAGACCTCATTCCCTTTGGATCCTGCCCCCATCCCCAGACCCTCGTGGTCATCACCCCGTCCCCTCTCCCTCTAGGTCCTGAGCCCACCACTCCCTCTCGTGGTCTTCTACTCATCCTCTCTCTGCCAAATACCAGTCCTCGTTCCCGCACCCTCGGTGTCTTCTCCCCATCCCCTCACCCTCGGGAACAAATGGGAGAGAATGTTAATATCTCTCCTTGACATTGATCAACGCTGAATCCCCCATGATCAACATCCTTGGAGACACCATTGACCAGCAACTGAACAGGACCAGACATAGAAACACTGTGGCTAAATGAGGTCAAGCGGCAAGGAATCCTGAGTGAGTAAGAAACCTCCTGACTCCCCAAGTCCTGTCTGTCATCTACAAGGCAAGAGTCAGGAGTATGTTGGAATAATTCGCACTTGACTGGATGAGTGCAGGTCCCACAACACTGAAGACACTCGACACCGTCCAGGACAAAGCAGCCGCACTCGATTGGCACCACATCTAAAAACATTCTCCCCCTCCACCACCGACACACAGTAGCAGCCGTTTGTACCATCTACAAGATGCACTGCCTGCACCAAGGCTCCTTGGACAACACCTTTTAACCCCACGGCCACTACCATCTAGAAGGAGAATTGCAGGTGACACAAGGGAACACCGCCCCCCGGATGTTACCGTCCAAGCCACTCACCATCCTTACTTGGAAATATATTGGCCGTTCCTTCCCTGTCGCCAGCTCAACACCCTGCACCTCCTCCAGCTCTGTAACCACCAACTTGTTAAATTGAAGTTGCCTCCGCTCCCTTTGTTGCTGATGTTACAGAAACAGATGAACTGTAACTTCAGTCCCCATAACTTGTCTCTGGATGGAATCCGAATCACCTGAACACCCTGAGGATATACAGCAGCTCATAGCAACACCCAGCAAAGCAGGCACTGCACCTCCATTAAATTTCTCATACCAGGAAGCAGTCCTCACCTGTCACAGGCCATGTGCGCACCTGTTCATTAGAAATAAGCCCTGGGCTGGTTCCCCGCACAGATGAGCAATGGATCAGCCAAGAGTGACTAACACAAGAGGACGTCGGACGTGCACAGAACAAATTTCAAAGGCGACGGGTTAAAGCTTGTTGAAGTGCTCATTGGCGTCATCATTCAACCCTCCCTCACGCTCTCGCCGCATGGACAGTCCATCCGGGCGAGAGTCATGTCCAGCAAGAAATTTGCTGCCATTGTGAATCACACTAGAGCCAACCTTCCAGGGGCGAGAATAAGTGAGGCTGGAGAGCCTGAAAATGTTGCCAATCATGTGTAAGGGACGGGAAAGCGAATTAATTCCCTCTAAAGTGTCAGATTGATGAAGCACTTGAAGGCGAGTAAAAAGAGGAAAAGCAAGCTTTGCAGCAAAATTGGAAACACCCACAGGGAGCGAAGTCACTGCAGGGTAGAGGCCCCGATGTGCCTCTAACACAAGGATGAGAAAATTCAAACTCAGGAGCTCCCAGACCGAGAAGTGATGCTTGATCTTGAAAAAAGCACTGATTGGCGAATGTGGTTTAGTCTGAGTTCGGAGACGGGCAGCAGAATTTCAAAAAGGCAGTGGATTATGAAGGCTTGTAACTTGGAGCGAGCATGAATACCATTCGATTGGTGAACTCTCAATGACCCCCGCACAGATGAGAGCTTATCCAGCTGATGTGCTGATGCCGATGTGGAGGCTGGTGAGATTACAGTGCTCACAGTGGGCTGGTTTGGTAAATGTGAGGATATCAGGTCGGAAGGTTGCCCAAGGTTAAAGGAATCAAAGAGGTTGGAAAGAATCCAGTTCAGCCTCAAATACTGGCCAGTGAGTTGTTCTGGAGTCAATAGATAGAGAATGAATTTTGACTGCATTTAACTGAAGACAATGGAGTCTGTTATCCGAATATCACAATAGGATTAACATTGGCACAGCTAATTTTGGTTCTCAAAAATAATAGCCTGATAGAGAAGCTTACCAGGGACACCAACAGCCGTGAGGATGGGATAGTAATGCTTTTCAACAATGGCAAGTATCAAATAGATCCGATCTTCTAATGATAGCAAATGCTAATTTTTGGACAGAATGAAAACTGCCACCGAGGAACTCCAGCCCATTCTTGAATCATTCCAGTCTATTGTTTTCAGATTCTGATCCATTGTTGTAACATTTCAATCTGTTGCTTTCAGATTCTGATCCGTTGTTGTAACATTGGAATCGATTTCTGACAGTTTCTGACAAGGAACGAACAATGGGAATAGCAGAGGCAATGGACAGAATCTTTCCATCTACCTTGCATATGGAAGTGGCACTAGAGTGCTAGAGGGTGGTAAATATGATATCCCATCTGGAAAATAAAATATAGAGAGAGGGGTCAACTCTGTGACTCGAACCAGTAAGTGGTTTCGAGATTCACTGGAAAACATGAAGGAAGATAAATTGGTGAACAGTTATTGTTCAGATTGGAGGGGGGAATGCAGTGGAGCCCCATAGGGGGCCCCATTATCAGCATTGCACTTTATCATATAAAAGCCATGGCCTCATACATTAAAGACACGGTATTGAGGCCTGCGGATGACACAGCGATGTGAATACTACTAAGTTGTGAGGAGGGTAGCAGTAGGCTTTTCGAGGGCGCAGAGAGGTCGCTGAAAGGATGAAGTGGAGAGAAGGTGAAACTTCAAATAAAGGAAGCGTGAAAGCGACAATTGGAGCAATATTAAAGGTGGTTGGTTAGGATAGGGAGAAAGTTTTTTCTAATGTTTGAAGGTGGCAGAACACAGCTATTTGATGTTTAACAATAATAGATATTTCACTTGATAAAGAAATGAAGAGATAGCACAAATCAGAAATTCATGCAGAACATTGACAAGTCAAAGGTTAGGACTCAGCTGGTGTACTGTCACTAACTCTGGGCCCGAAAATTTTGGAAGGGTGTCAGGGCCTTGGGATGGATGCAGAGCAGATTCACTGGAATGATCACAGGGATGAGGGGTTGTAGTCACGTGAGGAGATTGGCGAATCAGAGATTGTTTTCACAGACCAAATCAGGCAAATTGCGTGTTCATCAGGAGCGTTTCTAAACACATTGCGTTTTGATAAGACTCAATCAGGACGGACCATTTCCACACGAACATTGGATAATGACCAGGAGAAACAGATTAAAGGTGATTGACAAAGATCGTGAGAGGGAAAGGGGAGATGAGTCCTCACACAGCCAGTGTTTACACTGAAACCTGGAGCACTTCTGGAAGCTGATACAACACTAACTTGCGAAATGGAATTGGATAAGTACTTGCCCTGCAGGAGGTGGGTTTGTAGGGGAGGGTATTCGGGGATAGAATTTTAGAGCCAATGGGAAAGGTTAGGAGGGATCATCCAAGGGGATAGATGTTTCCAAGAACTCGGATTGGTAATGTGTGGCAAATGGCCGAGTCTTGTACTGTATGAAACCAATGAAAGTACACATCCTGGAAAGCTTCCAGGCCCTTTAACAAAAATCCACCCAAAGATAACCTGGACCCTAAAACTAATATAGGCCCTGCAGCAACTGCTGCACCTTGATGTCCTACAGGCCTTGGAACATTGGGCAGGAGGGGAAGATTTCGATAACCTCCACAGCAGAATGTCTCTCCCTTCCTGAACATAGTTACATTAGTAACATTCCTGGGGCCAGTGCTAACTTCCTGTCCCTTTCAATTAGGTAGCACGAGCACATGGGCCCTTGATGTGAGTAATCGGACACAGCTTTGAGGGCCTCAGCTGTAAGATGGTGGTAGCCAGAAGCTCCGCTGTTTCTCTTCCATCTGATTACTTGTTGTAGCTCTTGCACTGATGGTTGATCAAGAGATGCTGAAACTAATGCAGATACTGACAATAATGTAGAACCCTGAAACTAACATAGGGCCTGAAATAATACAGAGCCTGAAATTAACATGGTGTGTGAAATTAATACCAGCTCAGAAATGAATGCAGGCCCTGAAATTAATACAGACCCTTAAACTAATACAGACCTGAAACTAATACAGACCCACAGACTAATAATCGATCATGAAACGAATACAGATCTTTAAACTAATTTTAATCGTGAAACCGATACAGACACTGAAACTATTGCATGTCCTGGAACGAATAGAGGCCCTGAATCTAATACAGATCGTGAAAGTAATACAGACCCTGAAGCTAACGCAGTCCTGAAACTAATAGAGATCCTGATACTATCACAGTCTCCGAAGATAATTCATATCCTTGAACTAATACAGACCATTCAGCAAATGCAAATCCTGAAACTAATATAGTCCCTGAAACTAATATAGGCCCTGAAACTAATATAGGCCCTGATACAAATACCAATCATTAAACTAATAGACACTCTTCATCTAGTACAGATTGCAAAACTAATACAGCCTCTGAAACTAATACAGCCCCGAAAATGAAATAGATCATGTAACTTAGATAAATCCTGAAACTAATTCCAAATTCTGAAACGGATCAGATCATGAACATAATACAGATCTTGAAAGTAATACAGATTCTGATGCTAAGACAGGCCTTAAAATAATGCCGAATACGAAACTAATACAGATCCTATTAAAAATGCAGGCCCTGACACCCATACAGATGCATAAACACTTACAGGCTCTGAAACTAGCGCATATCCTGAAACTAATACAGACCCTCAAAAATAATAAAGATCCTGAAACTAAAACTTACCCTGAAACTAATACAGACACTGAAACTAAAAGCAGACCCTGAAATAAATGCAGATCCTGAAACTAATATCGACACTGAAACTAATACTGAATCTGAAACTAATACATACCGTGAAACCAATACAGATCCTGAAACTAATACATATTGTGAAACCAATACAGATCCTGAAACTCATACCGGCCCTGGAATTAATATAGACCCTGAAACAAACACAAACTCTGAAACTAATACAAACCCTGAATTTAATACAGACCTTGAATCCAAATCAGACCTGAAATTAATACAGACTCTGAAACTAATACAAACTCTGAAACTGATACAGATCCTGAAAATAATACAAACTCTGAAACGAATAAAGTCCCTGAAACTTAAACAGACCCTTAAAGTAATAGAGTTCATGAGAGTTAAGCACACCCTGAAACAAATTCAGACACTGAACCTAATACTGATCCTGAAACAAATACAGACCCTGAAACTATTACAGACATTGCAACTAATACAGATTCTGACTTTATACAGCCCCCTAAACTAAAACCGACCTCAAACTAATGCACACCTTGAAACCAAAGCAGATTCTGAAACTAATACAGACCCTAGCATTAATGTAGACCCTCAAACTAATACAGATTCTGAAAATAAAACTAATCGTGAAACTAATAAAGAGTCAGACAGAGAGTATTGGAGGGCACTTGCTGATGAAGAGAAAGAGGGACAATATCGCGGCAAATGTCAGGGGACCATAATCTGGGACAGACACTGGGACGTAGAAAGTGAGAGAGTGACAGACAAAATGTAGTATATTCTGGCAGCTAATGGGAAACACAGTGACAAGGACGTGAAAATAGACAGGGAGAGTGACAGATATGAATGGAGAGATGGACTGAGAGAGAGAGCAAGATACAGGGATTTACAGTGAGGGTGTCGGAATGGGAGTAAAAAATGTTTTGAGAGAGAGTGACAACAGGGAGTGAGAGTGAGAGTGAAGGAATATGAGTGAAAGAGAGAAGGTGTGTGAGAGATTGACAAACATGTTGCGAGAGTGAAAGAATGTGCGAGAAACGGAGATAGAGTGAGAGACAGTGACAATCAGGGGGTCGAAGTGAAAGTGAAGCAATGTCCGAGAAAGAGAGATGGTTTCTGGGAGAGTGACAAACAGGGAGTCAGAGTGAAACAATGTGAGAGAAAGTGAGATGGTTTGAGGGAGAGTGACAAACAGGGAGTCAGAGTGAAACAATGTGTGAGAAAGAGAGATGGTTTCTGGGAGAGTGACAAACAGGGAGTCAGAGTGAAACAATGTGTGAGAAAGTGAGATGGTTTGAGGGAGAGTGACAAACAGGGAGTCAGAGTGAAACAATGTGTGAGAAAGAGAGATGGTTTGAGGGAGAGTGACAAACAGGGAGTCAGAGTGAAACAGTGTGACAGAAAGTGAGATGGTTTGAAAGGGAGTGACAACAGGGAGTGCAGTTAAGATGTAAGGAGTGCGAAAATCGATGGTTTGAGAGTGTCATAAAGAGGGAGTGAGTGTGGGGGCTGAATGTTCCTGGTCCCAATCGTGCCCAAAGGAGGGGAAAACTATGTGCGAGTTTGTAGACAAATAGAGTGGCGGATTAGCTCCACATCAATATAGAAATGGTTATTTGGTGATTGATGTAAAGAACATTGAGGGAGCCTCCATGTTGTGGCAGCTTCGTAGCCACCGACTACCAGGGCTGTGCAACTTTCCCGGTGGGGCTGCCAAGCACCAAAACTACCGGCACTCTTAATAATGAGGCTACATGGGGAGTTCCCATTATTCAGCATCTCACAGTGAGCTTCACAATGGACAATTAGGAGATGGCTTCCAGGGAAGATTGTTCCCTCATCTGACAATCCCCACATCAGTTATTGGGTTTCTGATTGGGTCCACAAATCAAGGTTGCGAAGCATGTGGTAATAGTCAGATGAGAGGGAGAAGCGGAGAGATAGAGATAGAGAGAGATTAAACTGAAAGGTTAAAAACAAGAAAACTGCGGATGCTGGAAATCCAAAACGAAAAAAAAAAATACCTGGAAAAACTCACCAGGTCTGGCAGCATCGGTGGAGAAGAGTGAAGTTGATGTTTCAGGTTCTCGTGGCACTTTAGCAGAACTAAAGTAAATAGGAGCGGGATGAAATATAAGCTGGTTTAACGGGGGGCGGGAGGGAGGTGGGGAGGGGGGGATGCGGGAGGGAGGTGGGGGCGGGCGGTGCGTGGAACAGGGGTGGGGGAGAGAGAGAATGTTGGGAGGTGGTGGTTGTTGGGACAGACAAGCAGGGATAGAAGGGGATAACCAAAAGTTGTCACAGACAAAAGTACAAGGAGGTGTTGAAGTGGTGATGTTATCTCAAAGAATGTGCTACTTAAGAATGGAGAGCTGGACAAGCAAGGTAATGATAACCCCAGTGGGGGGTGCGGTGAAATAAGAGTAAAAGGGCATAAAAGGTACAGGTAAATGATAAGTGGAATGCTTTCAAAATAATGGAAATAGGTGCGCAAAAGAAAAATCTAAATAAATTATTGGAGAAAACAAGGAGGAGGGTTAGAAACGGAAAGGGGGTGGGGATGGAGGAAGGAGTTTAAAATCTAAAATTGTTGAACTCAATATTCACTCCAGAAGGCTGTAAAGAGCCTGGTCAGAAGATGAGGTGCTGTTCCTCAAGTTTGCATTGAGCTTTACTGGAACAATGCAGCACGCCAAGGACAGATATTTGGGCAAGAGAGCATGTTGGAACATTCCTTGTTCCAGTCCAACTCCGGCCCTCTCCCACAACTCTTTCTCCGATTACTTCGGTGCTGCTTCATGCTCTCGTCAGAACCTTGAAAAATGTATTAATTTTGCTTCTAGTCTCCACCCCTCCATCATTTTCACATGGTCCATCTCTGAAATTTCCCTTCCCTTCCTTGACCTCTCTGTCTCAATTTCTGGTGATAGATTGTCCACCAATATCTGTTATAAGCCTACCGATTCCCACTGCTACCTCGACTACAGCTCCTCACACCCCACTTCCTGTAAGGGCTACATCCCATTCTCTCAGTTCCTTTGCTTCTGTCGCATCTTTTCTGATGATGCTCCCTTCAAGTACTGTTCCTCTGACATGTCCTCCTTCTTCCTTAACCGAGGTTCTCCACGCACATTAGTTGACAGGGCCTTCATCCGTGTCAGGTCCATCTCCCACGCATCCACCCTCACGCCTTCTCCTTCCTCCCAGAAACATTATAGGGCCCCCCTTGTCCTCTCTTATCACCCCATCAGCCTCCGCATTCAAATGATCATCCACAACCATTTCAGCCAACTCCAGCATGATGCCACCACCAAACACATCTTCCCTTCAAACCCCCGGTGGCATTCCGTAGGGATCGTTCCCTTGGTGACATCCTGGTCCACTCTCCCATCACACCCTACTCCTCAACCCCCGCCTACGGCACCTCCCCATGCAAACGCAAGATATCAAACACCTGCCCCTTCGCTTCCTCTCTCCGAACTGTCCAAGGGCCCAAACACTCCTGTCAAGTGAAGCAGCATTTCACTTTCATTTCCTTCAACTTAGTCTACTGCATTCGTTGCTCCCAATGCGATTTCGTCTACATTGAAGAGACCAAACGCGTACTGGGTGACTGCTTTGCAGAACACCTTCGGTCTGGTCGCAAGCATCAACCAGACCTCCCTGTCGCTTGCCATTTTAACACTCTACACTGCTATCCTATGTCTGTCCTTAGCTTGCTGCATTGTGTTCCTGTGAAGCTCAATGCACACTGGGGGAACAGCACCTCATCTTCCAACTAGACACTTTAGAACCTTCTGGACTAAATATTGTGTTCAATGATTTTAGATCTTAAATTCCCTCCACCATCAGCACCCACTTTCCATCTCTTCCCTCTCCTCCTTGTTTTCTTAAATAATTTATACAGATTTTTCTTTCCCACCTATTTTCATTTATTTAATGTATTCCACTGATCATTTATCTATACCTTTTATGCCCTTTTAGACTTATTTCACCCCACCCCCACCAGAGCTATCTGTACCTTGCTTGTCTAGCTATCCATTCTTAATTAGTGCATAATTTTAGACAATATTACCACATTCAAGACCTCTTTGTTCTTTTGTCTGTGACATCCTTTGGTTATCTCGTTCTATCACTGCTTGTTTGTCCAAACAACCACACCTCCCCCTTCTCTCTCCCCCCACCCCTCCCCAGTAAACCAGCTTATCATTCTCCCCACTCCTATTTTTACTTAGTTCTGTTGAAGTGTCATGAAGACTCGAAACGTCAACTGTACTTTTCTCCGCTGATGCTGCCTGACCTGTTGAGTTTTTCCAGGTATTTTTTATGTTTTGTTTTAAACTGAAAGGAATTCAGATGAAGTGTAAGCTGTGGATGGAAGTGAGCTCTGTCAGTGAGTCTTTTTCATTTACCAGTCACTGTGTGAATCCTGAAAACCGGATCACTTTATTTCAAATTGCATCCTAGTTCCATCCAATGTGTCTGTGTATGTGTGGTTGTGCGTGTCTGTGTGTGCATATGTGTGTGTGTGTGTGTGTGTGTGTGACTGTGTGTGACTGCGAGTATGTGTGTATGTGTGTTTGCGTGTGTGTGTACTATTTCCGTATGTGCCTGTGCCCCTTTGTGTGTGCCTATCCATATTTCTATGTGTATGTATGCGTGTCTCTGCGTCTTTGTGTCTGTGCATCTGCGTGTGTGTGTGTCTGCCTGTGTATGTTTGTACGTGAGTGTGTGTCCGTGCATGTGTGTGTGTGTGTGCCTGTGTGTGTGTCTGCGGAGTGTGTCGAGGCGATGACAATTACTTCCTCTGCTAATGTCCATCATTTTTGTGCATGTGGTTTCTGCCTCGCTGCGTCTGATGTTGGTGATTGTCAGTCGGTGAAATGACAAACGCATTTCAGAGACATTGTTGTGCTTTTACTGGCGAACATGCAGATTTGCTTTAATCTCATTATTGTTTATTGTTTCTGCTCAGAATTATTAAAGTACTAAAGGGCATAATTAAAGAGACCAATGGAAGGTGGTGCTGGTGAAATATTTAGCACGAAGTGTCAAACACCATTTTTTTCATATTGTTGCTGTTCCCTTGGATATGCAGGAGAGTGCAAGTGTAGCAGCTTGGCAGTGAACCTTTGCACTCTCACCTTTTCTCCATGCGCCAATGGGTGAGCATGATGTGCGGTGTGCGGTGCTAGCGGGAACCTTCGCTCCAACACCAATCATTGTGCCCGACAAAGGAAGCAGGACATGGCCCTTCACATTGTGCCATCTTCAATGGGCCAAATCCAGTCCCCCATTCAATGTGCATTCTCAGGGCCCTCCACTCTTCATTATGACATCAACATGGGACTAGGTCCTGCCCCCATTTCCATTGTGCACTCGGAGGACCCATCCCACCAATTAAGCTGTCAACAATGAGAGCTGTCCCTTCTTACAATGATGCCACACCTCCGCCCTTTCTATTATGTAGTCGTTATGAAAAACTGTCCAGCCCCCTGTCCATTGTGGTGGCACATACCTCACCTGCCAGTTTCTGCCATTGTCATGGGAAACAGAGGCGACCCTCTAGGCATTGTGCAGTAACGGTTGCCGCACCTCCCAATATGCCATCGTCATGGGATACAGCAGCCCCCCACCACCCCCAACCCCACCAGCAACCTGCTCCCCGGCAGCTGTGTGGATTAGGTGCCTCACTTCAATACTCTCACCATGTGTATCAAGCACCTTCCCCACACCCCATGCCCTGGACGGAGCTATCCAACTCCTCCAGTCACTCTGTCGAACGGTACTGCACCCCCACCCATTGGGAATATGAATTAAAATCAGAAAATACAGGCCTTTCCCTGATTCATTTCTTCTTTACTTTTTGAATGAATTCCAAAATTGGTGCGAAGAGACATTTCAGCCCCTGCTTCAATTGCTCCCTGAATTTTGTCAGGGTGATTGCATAAATACCAGAACTTGTGGAGCAGCTTAGGAGCTGCAACGTGAAGCCCAGTTCCTGTACATAAGGATGCAGTAATATGGACTGATAACCCAAATTATGCATCCAAATCCATACAGAATGCATCGTATTCATTGCCCACAACAGGAGGAAATTTGCCGAGATAGCAAACAGTAAAATCATGGATTTCCTTCGACTCTCCATCTCCGGATCTCTGATCCCCTCTCCACTGCTCTGAGCCCAGAGCCTCCTGCGGGCTCTGCTGCTCACTAAAATGTGTCTGATGGTGAAAACATTGAGCAGCAGAATCAGGACAAATGGGACACAGGGAGTAAGAATGTAATGGGCAAACTCGATTGTTACCCAAACCATAGAGTAGTAAACATCTAGCGTTGCAAAACAAAACCAGGGTTGGTTCGCCACTTGATACATTCCGGTGAACATGAAATACCAGAATAGGTTCTTTAAAAAGCTCAGCACAGACACTGTTCCAAGAACCACAGCTGCTATCTTTTCGGTACAAGATCTACATTTCAGAGTTCGGCAAGAAATGGCTACAAATCGTTCAAAAGTGAAAGTGACGGTAAACCAGACTGAGCAATCAGTGGCTCCATAAAGCAGCATGGCATGGAGATTACAGATACGAACGGACCACAGGAAATGAAGCTGCTCCCGATGAACAATTGGAATATGCCTCAATACCAGGTCGAGTATAATTACCAGTAGATCCGCCGATGCCATAGCCAACAGGTAGTGAGTTACACATTTGCAGAGACCACACTTTCCTTGGGAAATGATCAGAATTGTCACCGATATAACTGCGAGAAAGGGAAATAAACATCAAAAGAATACATTAAGTTAGAAGAAAAGCTTAGTGGATAATTTATGGTCATTTTCGATCGTGCTTCTGTAACCATTAATACATTTACTTCATTTTACCTGCAATAACAAATGGTGGAGGTTTAAAATGTTGTATGTCTGGTTAGATTAAATGTTCAAAGTACAATACTGTTACTGTAGAACTCGATTTTATTGGAGGTGCAGGGGTGCAGTAACTTTGGGTGCCTGTTGTCAATATTTGAATGCGTCAGCCGAGGTTAACAAAAGCAGTTAATAAAACAGCTCGGAACTTCAGCTTGATGAATGGATACATTCTCCAGAAAGATACTCTGCAAATATTCAAAACATTACTTTGGACAAACATTTTGTATTGTCCCGAATAATGTACAGCACACTTTAGACAGAATGTGAATAGTTTGTAGATGGTGAAGAGGATACAGGAAAGAATGGCACCGCATGTGACTGATTACAATAACATGGATAGATTGGAGAAGGTTACTAATTATCATGAAGAGTGTATGCATAAAATAGGTGCAGCATGGAAAGAAAATATTTAGTACATCTTATCCACGCTGGTCCACTGACAGAGCAATTCGCTGTTGTCACTTCCACGGCAATCCCCTCCCTCCCCCGCCCCCCTCCCCCACCTTGTTCTATACTTGTCCCCTTTTCAGGTACTAATTCGATGCCCTTTTCCCTGGGTTGGGCCTGGCTCCACCAGACTCTTTGCCAGTGCATTCCAGATTCAATTTTGTAATAAATGTTTTCCTCAGGGGGACAACGCTCCATTTTCCAATTACCTAACATCCATGCCCTCTGATTCTCGAGCCTTCCAAAAATGGAATGGTTTCTCCATGCCTACTTTTTCCAGACCCCGAATAATTTTAAATATCTGTTCAGTTCGCCCCTTGAACTTGTGTTCTCCAACGAGAACAGCCACAACGTTTCCAATTCATCAACACAACTGGGATTAATCATCTCAAAGCAAATTGTCGTCTATCTTTTCTGTACCAGCTTTGGTACTTTAACATTCTTGTTAAAATGAGGTGTCCAGAGCTGGACACAGTTCTCCGGTGGAGGACGAAACTGCATTTTATGGAGGTTTAACATCTGCATCTTCCTTTCGTACTCTATGCCCCTCCTCATAAATCCCAGGATGCGGGAAGTTTTATGAACCACTGTCTCAACCCAAACTCCCACCCTCACTGACTCACGTGCATGTACATACAGATCACTCAGCTCCTGCACCAATGTCAGAATTGTGAGCTGAGAAGGTTACATTAAGGTGTTCAACATTTTGACCATTTGAGAGAAAGATGCAGTTATTTTTCCGTTTGCCAAATGGGTGAAAAACCGGATATAACCTAATTGGCAGTAGGATCAGAGGTCTCATTTGAAATACACTGGCCACTAGTGCAGTGCTGCCAGATTTAATATTGCATTTCAAAAGTGAACGTGTTAAACATTTGAAGGTGCAAAACTCTGTAAAGAGGTAATGGGTAACAATATAAGAATGACAATATTCGATTTCGGGCTGCAAGCCCATGTAACTCTCTGAGCACCAGAACAGTGGTTAAGCGGGATTTGATTCCAGTTAGGTTACAGGCAGCAGAACACGGTATCTGTTGAGGTTTATAAAGGTTTCTAACCAGGAGGTGAAGTTTGGGCAAAGTGGTGTTCTTGGGCAATGGGTGAGGTGGTGAGTGAGTGGAGGTGATTCTGGCTCGGATCACATTGAAATAGAAGAGCACATGGATCTCAATCTGAAAAAAATACCCAAATTTTGTGTTTATGCAGTAGATGAGTCGAGGCAGGTTGGTGTTATGAGATATTAGGACGGTGGCCGTGGGCAGTATTTCGGAAAGTGAGTCTATTGTGTAGGAACTCAGCTCAAAACATCAGCAAATGCTTTGGTTGAACATGAGGCATCGGGTTGGATCGAGGGGTGGGGAGAGTGTGGGATGTGTGGCTGGTGGAGCGTGTGTGGATGCAGGGCAGGTTTTCGGAAGCAGTCAGGTGACACTGGCTTCGCTCCTTACAAGGACCAAGTGAAAAAGAAGAAAACGTTGCAGCTAATCAGTGTAATGTGGCTTCCAGGTATAATAGCTAGATAGAGAGATATCCAGGGATATCAGCTGAACCTAAGATACGAATGTGCATTCGAGCACAGCATTGCAATTGAACATTCTTTATGTACTTAGAAAAAATGCTGAGAGAAAGACTTACGAAGCACACCAGAAATGGCGAGAATTGGATAGTAAAAACAATGAATAACCTGAAGAACCTTTGGGGCCCGATATTTGAATGTGGTTCAGATAAAACGTCAACAGATAGTGAACATACCACTGTAGCCCCCTGCCTATTGTATGACACCAGTCGACTGTTCTCAGCTCCTGATCCATTGTTCAAACATTCCAGCCTACTGTTTTCAGATTCTGATCCATTGTTGTAACATTCAAATCTGGTGTTCGCGGATTGTCTTCCATTGTTGTAAAGATCCAATCTATAATTCTCAGGTTCCGATCCATTTTTGTAATATTCCAAACTATTGTTCTCAGATACTGATCCAGTATTGTAATATTCCAATCTATTGCTCTCAGATACTGATCCAGTATTATAATATTACAAACTATTGTTCTCAGATTCAGATCCAGTATTGTAATATTCCAATCTATTGCTCTCAGATACTGATCCAGTATTATAATATTACAAACTATTGTTCTCAGATACTGATCCAGTATTGTAATATTCCAATCTATTATTCTCAGATTCTGAGCCGTTGTTGTTACATTTTGAACTATTGTTCTGGGATCTTGATCCGTTGTGGAAAAATTCCAAGCTGCTGCTCTCCAATTCGGACAAATCATTATAATAGTCCAAACTATTGTCCTCCGATTCTAATATATCTTCTCCCTCGCTTTGGAGCTGCTGCTCCCTGACAGTGCCGCATTGATTATCAGTGTTATAGGATGAGATGGCTTCTTGGAAGGATTCGCATTTTAATTGGAGAGGTGTTAGCTCTATTGGCACAATTAAGGTCCTTGGAGAATGATACTCTTACGAAACAAAATCAAAGTTTCACTTAACCCCTTTCTATTGTACCCAAACGAAGCAGATTTTTTGCAGATTTTGTAAGGATGTCCGAGTTTACAAGAGAAGGAAAGGTGGAAATCGTGGACACACTAACCACTATCCTTCAATCCTCCTTGGATACCGAACTATTCCCAAAATGTTGTCAATGTTGCTTCCTGTTTATCGAAGGGCAGATGGATAATCCTTGTATCTGACAATCAAACAAAGAATTGTTAGTGCAACGTTCTGTTATAGCAGAGACTCAATAATTTGGGGCAAAATGAGATTGTTGATTAGAAACACTGTCAATACTTTTTTCAGTTTCAAACCAGACAATGTTCCAGCTTATTTTTCCTCATGCAATCCAGACTGAGATTAACCTCACTTGCATTCCACGTGATGAATCTTGGGTTTAGAATTTTCGCTGCTCAGTGCACAAGCCTAAGTAAGTGTGAGCAACTGGTTATTTACTCACAGTAAACTGTCGACGGCACCTGTCCCAGTTGCCGCTAAACAAACTCATAAAACAGGCGGATCAAACGAAACCAGAGATTCTCACAAAACTGCACACATCTCCGATGGGAATCTTCAGGTGTCTTCTCAAATAGACCTTTAGTTTATGTATCCTTCAATGGCAAATATTTCACCGATATGAAGCAATACATAGATCTTGCAGACCTTCAGTCTTCATCGATTATGCTTGAACTAATTTAGCTCTAATTCGTTTTTTAAAAAAATCTCGACCTTCGGCCCTGAGTGAAATGATGGTAACCATAATTTCTACACAAAAAAGGCCAAAGAGAAGTCATCCATTGTTTAGTACCTGCTCATTTATGACTCTTACCTTTCTAATCCGGCCTGTAAATTTGGACTGAGGGGAAAGGAAGCCTCTTAAATATTGCAGCTTATTCTGGTCTGGAGAGGACTGTCTGGAATAGTGATGGGGGCATGTTTAATCGAGGCATTGAGAAGTGTGTTAGATGAATATTTGAATAGAAACAATAAGTAGGGTTATGTGGAAACGGGAGGAGGATGGCATTGAGCAATGATGCTCGTTCGGACAGCCGGCGTGGTCACGATGGGCAGAATGGCCTCCTTCTGCACCATCGCAACTCCATCATTCTGTGATCCTGAATTTACCTACACCCGTTCAAACTTTTGACATTGAGAGCAATTTGTTGGACGCACCTCAAAGTTATGCGTTAAATCCGGCATGGGGGAGATGGCGTGTGGTTGGTAAATGCGGGGGATGGTATGTGGACAATCAGATCTTCATTTCTGAGTTGGTGCCACATTGTCAGAGGGTCAGCACATAGGGAACGCTTCACTGTCAGAGGGGCAGTACAGAGGAAGCGCTGCACTATCTGTCAGTACTGAGGAATTGTTGCACTATCGAACTATCAGCACTGAGTTAGCACTGAGCTGTCAGAGATTCAGCATAGAGGGAATACCGCATTGTCGGAGGGTAAGTATTGCGGCAGCTGTGCATTGTCGGAGTATCAGTACTGATGGTGTGCTGCGCTCTCAGAGGGCCAGTGCTGAGTTAAAAGCCCGGTATATCACCTTTCCTCCCTCTGTTTACCTAGTATATCACATTGGCGCAGCCCCACTGCTGGTGTACTTGGTATAACCGCCTTCTGCAATCATAACCCTGAATTTCACCCACAATCGCACATTGTTCCTGTTATATTTTCCCATTTCCGCAGTGCACCAGGAACAGGCACCACCCCCACTATAGCTGCTATATTACCTCCCTACCCTGCTGTGCCTGGAATACCTCCAACCTCATGTACCTGTATTATCCCTCCCCCTGCCAGCGACAGACATCATCCCTCCTTGCTGTTGCTGATTTTGTTGATGGCCTGTTTGCTATCACAACCAGCGATTTTCGGGACCACTGATGACGCTCCCCTTCCCTCTGTTCTCCAGTCTGTATGGGTTTCTGTGCAGCACTGGCAATTAACAGCTTATGGAACAGATGTGGAAAAAATAAAAATGGAAAGGTAATGGACATTCTCAGTCAGTCAATGTTCAAGTTCACGGGTGGATTAAAGAATTGGAGTAAAGGGATATTCCAGCACATTCTTCAACTGCTCCCTGAACTTAACTTTACTCACAGTGTAAATTCCAGCGTTTGAGCAGCAACTCAGGAGCTGCAGCATGAAGCCCAATTCCATCACAATATAATCTAGATCAACTTGCACATTCCGCAAGAACGATATCTGGCCACATGGAAAACAATACTGACATTGCGCACAACAGGATGAAATTGGCTGAGATAATGCACTGTAAAATCGTGGATTTCCTCGGACTCTCCATCTCTGGGTCTCTGGGACTCTCCCCACTGCTGTGAGCCTGGAGTCTCCTGCAGGCTTTACTGTTCACTAAAATGTGTCTGACGGTGAGAACATTGAGCAGCAAGATCAGGACAATGGGAGACAGAGGGTACAAATTATGTGGATGTAGAGGGATTGTCGCTGCAGTAGTAACCCAGAAATCTGGCATCATGCTCTGGGAACAGGTGTTCGAATCCTGCCCTGGGAGATGCTAGAATTTGAATTCAATAGAAACCTGGAATAAACAGCACATTGATGACCATGAAACCATCGGCGACTGTTCCAAAATCCCATCTGGTTCACTAATGCCCTTTAGAGAAGGAAATCTGCTAGGAAACATGTGCCTCCAGATCCACAACAATGTGATTGACTCTTAACTACCCTCTGAACAAATGAAATTCGGGATGGGCACCAAATGCCAGCCTAGCGAGCGAAGCCCACGTTCCATGAATGAATAAACCAAGAGTGTTGGAAGAACTCAACAGCTGTCCAGAGGGGGGAGATGGTTTTGGAAAGAGTATCCTGCAGTCAGCATCGCGGTGAAACAGTCTGGAAAGAGTACCCTGCAGTCAGCATCGCGGTGAAGCAGTCTGGAAAGAGTAGCCTACAGTCAGCATCGCGGTGAAACAGTCTGGAAAGAGTATCCTGCAGTCAGCATCGCGGTGAAGCAGTCTGGAAAGAGTATCCTGCAGTCAGCATCGCGGTGAATCAGTCTGGAAAGGGTATCTTGCAATCAGCATCGCGGTGAAACAGTCTGGAAAGGGTATCCTGCAGTCAGCATCGCGGTGAAATGTCTGGAAAGAGAATCCTGCAGTCAGCATCGCGGTGAAGCAGTCTGGAAAGAGTATCCTGCAGTCAGCATCGCGGTGAAGCAGTCTGGAAAGGGTATCCTGCAGATATTTTTGTGAATAAGAACAGTGACATCAAAAAACAGCGCGAGAGAGAGATGGAGAGAACAGAACCAGCGCGAGTGCGGGGATGCTTGAAAAAGTGACGTCAGCACAAAGGTGAGAGCTGATGGTGAGTCACAGGGAAGTGTTTTCCCAAATTAACCTAAGGAAAGGTAAGAATGATATAATTTTATTTAAAATACATAAATAATTTTATGTTTATTTTATACTTTATTTAACTTAAAGCAAATAACGGGTGTATTTTTTTAAAACTAGAGACACGGCCGGGCAGCTCAGTCCCATGTAATGTACCGTCTTCAACATGTGGGAAGTCTTAGACACTCTCGGAGCGACCACGTGTGCAGGAAGTGCCGTCAACTGAAGCTATATGAGCTCCGAGTTTCAGAGCTGGAGGCGCTGAAGCACATCAGCAAGGCTAAGAGTTTGGTGGCTGGAACGTTTTTAGGCATGGTGACCACAAAACAGACAGATTTGGATTGGTAACCATAAGTCTGAAGGGATGTGTGAGACAGGTAGTCAGGAAATCCCGAGGATGCATCTCGTTCGAGAACAGATTTTCTGTGTTGGAAAACGGTGAGAGTGACTGTTCGACTGGGGAGTGCAGCCAGGCTCATGGCACTGAGTGGCTCAGCTGCAAAACGGGGGAGTAAAAAGTGGGAAAGGACAATAGGTGCAGGAGGGTCAATAATAATGTGAACATACAGCCGTTTCTTAGGCCATTGGGGTGATTCCAGGATGGTATGTTGCCTCCCTGGTGCCAGGTTCAAGGATGTCACTGTAGGGCTGAAGGGCATTCTAAAGTGGGAGGGCAAACGGATGGAGATTGTCCTACATATTTGTACCAAGGACATGGGTGCAAAGAGGGATGAGGTCCTACAAACAGAATTTTGGGATCCAGGAAGCAAACTAAAAAACAGGACCTCAAATGTATTGATCAATGGACTTCTTCCAGTGCCACGCACTGGCGACTATAGAAGTAGGGGATTAGTCCAGATGAATGCGTGGCTGGATAGATCGTGCAGGAGAAAGTGTTTTCTATTTCCTACATATTGGGAGGTTTCTGGGGGATGTGGGCCCTGTACAAGGCAGACGGCTAGCAGCTGAAATTCAATGGGACCAACATCTTGTGGGGAGGTTTGGTGGTGTTGTTGGTGCGGGTTTAAACTAACTTTGCAGGGGGATGGGATCCTGAGAGGTTGCTCAGCAGGGGGAGTTGCACAGCCAAAATTAGTAGAGAGAGCAAGTGAGTCTTGAAGGCCGAGAACTTATTGGCCAGTTAATGCAGAAACGAGTTTGGCAAGGTTGGATGGTATTTATTTTAATGCATGGAGTCTGACAACTAAGTTATCACATGGAAGTATGATGTCCTTGCTGCCGCAGAGACATGGCTGAGGGAGGGGCATGATTGGCGGCTCAAAACCCCAGGGTATAACGTCTTCAGGTGAGACAAGGAAGGAAGTAAAATAGGAGGGGGGTTTCGCAATATTAGTCAAGGAATCAGCGACAGTTATATGTAGGAATGACATCCTAAAAGGCTCCTCAAATGAAGCCATATGGATAGAATTGAAAGAAATACTAAAAAATGAGCAATCACATTGCTGGGAGTTTACTACAGGCCGCCAAACATTCATAGAGAAATGGAAGAAAAGATATCTAGGCAAATTTCAGAGGAGTGAGAAAATGAAAGGCTAGTAATAGCGAGAGATGTCAATTTCCCCAATATTAAATTCATTAGTCATAGTGTGGTAATTTTAGAGGGAGATGAATTCTTACACTGCACCCGGGAGAGCGTTTTAAGCCAGTACTTAGAAGGTCCTACAAAAGACTTAATTTTAGGGAATGAAGCCGGGCATGCGGCAGAGGTGTCAGTGGGGCAGTGTTTTGCAGATACTGATCATAAATCCGACAGATTAACGTTGGACAACGTTTTGCCAGAAATCAGAGTTCTAAATTGAAGGAAGGCCAATTTTAATGAGATCAGATATGATTTTACCAGACTGGGCTGGGAGCCGCTTATTTTAGGTAAATCTGATTCAGAGCAGTGTGACTCATTCAAGAAGGAAATTGGGAGAGTGCACGAGCAGCACATTCCAATAACAATAAAGGGCAGGACCTATAAATCCAGGGAAACCTGCATCTCGAGGGATATAAAGGATTCGAGAAAGAGAAAAAAAGTGGCTTCTGGCAGTTAACGAGAGCTCAAAACAGCTATTGCCCTATAAGAGAGTAGAGTGTATAGAGGCCAACTTAACATAGAAATTAGGAGAGCAAAGAGGGGGTATGAAAAATCATTGGCAGGTAAAATAAATAAAAATACAAAGTTATTTTACAATTTCATTAAGAGTAAGAGGATAACTAGGGAAAGAATAGAGCCCATTAAGGACCATGGTGGAAATGTGTGTATGGAGCCGGAAGACGTAGGTCAGGTTCTAAATGAATGACTTGTTTTGGAGTTCACAAGTGAGAGGGGCGATAGAAATCATGCAGAAGGGCTGTGAGATAATTAAATAAATTAGCACAGAGAGAGAAGCAGTTCTAAGCGGTCTGACAGGCTTAAAATAATATGGATCTCCAGGACCAGATGAAATTGATCCCAAGCTGTTGGTTGAGGCAAGAGAGGAGAGAAGAGGGGCGCTGGCAATAATTTTCAACACCTTTATGACCACAGAAGAGTTGCCAGAGGAGCCAATATGGCACCTTAATTTCGGAAGGGAGGAAGGGATTTACGAGGGAACTAGAGGCCAGTCAGTCTAACAACAGTAGGTAAATTATTGTAAGTAATTCTGAGGGCGGCAGTTTATCAACACCTGGAGATGCCGGGAAATCAAGGACAGTCAACTTGGATTGGTTAAGGGGATGTAATGCCCGACCAATCTGATTGAATTTTACAAAGTGTTGACCACGTGTATACATTATGGCAATGCATTTGATGTAGTCTACCTGGACTTCAGCAAGGCCTTTGATATTGTCAGGAGACTGATAACGAAGGTAACAGCCCGTGGGATCCAAGGCAATTTGGCGAATTGGGCCCAGATTTGGCTGAGTGGCAGGAAGTACATGGTGATGACCTTGGGGTTTTTTGTGACTGGATGCCTGTGTCCAGTGGGATTCCCAATGTGTCGGTGTTGCGTCCGGTGCTGTTTGTGGTATATATAAATGATTTAGATTTGAATGCCGGGGATTTAATCAGTATGTTCGCGGACGGCACGAAAATTGATGGGGTGGTAAATAGTAAGAAGGATAGCCTTAGATTACAGGAGTATAGAGACAGGCTGATCAGATGGGCTGATCATTGGCAAATGTACTGTAATCCAGATAAGGGTGAGGTGATGCACTTGGGCAGGACAAACAGGACACGGGAATATGATGAATGTTAGGCTCCCGGTAAGTCCCGCGGATCAGAGTGATCATGGCGTGCATTTCCAGCCGTCCCTTAATGTAGTGGGGCAGGTAGATAAGGTGATTCAGAATCCATATGGGATACATGCCTTTATTAGACGAGGCATAGAATATAAGAGCAGGGAGGCAATGCTGAACTGTATGGAACGCTGGTTAGGCCAGATCTAGTGAATTGCCTGCAGTCTGGAATCCGCATTATAGGAAGGATGTGTTTGCATCAGAGTGCAGAGGAGATTTACCAGGATGTTGTTTGGCCTGGATATTTTTAGTTATTAGGAGAGATTGAATAAACTGGGGATAGTTTCGCTGGTGCAGAGGAGATTGAGAGGGTCATTATTAACGTATATAAAATTATGAGGGGCATTGTTAGGGCAGACAGGATAGAACTGCTCCCGTTGGTGGAGGGACCAATAACCAGGGAGCATAGATTTAATGTAAGGGGAAGAAGGTTTAGAGGGAATGTGAGGAAGAAGAATTATTTCACCCAGAGGGTGGTGAGCATTTGGAACTCACTGCATGAAAGGGTGTTCGGGGCAGAATAGTTCATAACATTTAAGAAGTATTTGGATGCGCACTTGTGATGCTCTGGCATACAAGGCTATGGACCTAATGCTGCAAAATCGGATTAGAATTGTTAGCTACTTATTTGACCGGCGCAGACTCGATGGGCCGAATTTTCTGTCTTGCAGACCACTTTGACATTATTACTCTATGTGTGAAATTCTTATACTACAAAACAACATCATGGGTTGTTCATCAGCAAATAAGAATCTGGTAATATTAAATACCATTTTGTTTTAAACAGCTCAGCACAGTCATTCTTCTCAGAGCCATTTTCCCGGTACAATATTTACCTCTCAATTTCTGGAAACACATTTCCACAAACCGATCAAACGTGAAAGTCACTGAACCGCACCCAACGGTCAGTGGCTGCACTGAGCAGGACGTCATGGGTATGATACAGACGCATGACCCACAGGAAATGAAACCATTCCGTATAAACAATCAGAATGCTTGTAAATGTCAAGTATCATTTTGCCTGAAGGCGCTGAAATTTTCCACCATGTTGCTGTGTCCAGTGCCGTATTGAAACTATTGTACATGCAAAAATAGGCTGAAATGTCTCTGATATGGTGAAAGAAAATAGAGATTAAATGACAATAAATATGTTACTGAAATTGCTGAGCTCGCATGTTTATCATAATCCTGCCCCGCTGGATTCTTGAGCTGGTATAAAAACTTTGCCATCTCCAAAACACTTATAATATTGAAAAGCAGAAGAAATAATTCAGTTCAACGAACTTTGTAGAATTAATAGCCATATAGAGTGAGACTTACCAGGGATGCCAATAATAGCGAGGATGGGATAGTAACCCGCCTGAATCACCTGGAGTGCCAGATAGATCCGGCTTTCCACTGACATCCAATCATAATATGTAGAAAGTTCATAAAGCGCATCCAATGAACTCCGAGTCATTGTTGTAACATTCCGATCTATTGTTCTCAGATTCTGATCCATTGTTGGAATATTCCAATATTTTGTTTTCAGATTCCGATATCCTCTCTCCCTGAATTATAATCGCGAATATTTGATCCTCACGGAGCTGATGCCCCCGCAACAATATGAGGGAACACGATGTAGCGACTCCCTTATTAACAACAGCGAGTAGCCCCCCCCAGTGAGGTATTTAGGATTCATGGAGACTGACATTAATTACAGCCACTGAACAAACAGGTTCATTTAGCCCGTTCAGTCTAATTGTACTTGCACCACACTAAAGTGGAAAAGATGGCTGATCCATCTCGGATTTAAGAGGGTTTCTGAGGGACAGAATAGTGTAAAGAGAATAGTGTGAAGCAGAAAATCGGGCTAATGTTGGAGTTGTTTAGTAAAAATATCGGGTGGACATAAGCAAGTCTTTGAAGGTGGCAGCGCAAGACATTTAGAGTATTAAGTAGCAATATATTTTTTACTGATAAACAGAATCAGAGTTTACAAAACTAAGAAAGTCAGATAACATATGTGTAAATCTTGGTGAAGCCTCAGCTGATGTACTTGTGTCTAATTCAGTCGAGGGTTTTTGAGGAAGGGTGTGAGGGCCTTGGAGAGTGTGCAGATGAATTTTACTTGGAATTGGAACAGGGATGATGGGCTTAAATTAGGTGGAGAGACTCGAGAAGCTGGGATTGTTTTCCTTCGAGCAAAGTGATTGGCAAAGAAGCATAGACCGGTTGTAGAGTTCATAGTGCAAAAAAAATCTGGACTGTCCTTCATTAAAGCCTGCCAAATGCAAATAAACATTTAACAGTGAAAATAGATTTGGATGAGCACAGGCAGTGGAGATTTGCACAGCTAATGGAGGGGAGGAGAGGAGGGTTGATTAGACAGGTCTGGCAAAGAGTCGGAACGGACACGATGGGTCACATGGCGTCTTTCACAAATGTGTGATTCTATTGCCATGTTCCATCAGAGGCCATAGGGTTTGAACATCATGTTTACAGATGATGTTTACCAGAATCATTAAGATAGAGGCTGATGATACTTGTATACTGACGGATGCAACAGTGGAAACAGACAAATTCACTCCCTGTCAAGAAATCATCTCAGGGGCTCCTCTGAGGAACTGATATCATGAACCCCTCTCAGCAACCCCTCTCAGGATCCCCTATCAGAATCTCGTCTCAGAAACCCCTCTCAGGAACCCCTATCAGGATCTCCTCTTTGGTACCCTTGTTCAGGAACTCTTCTCAGGGATTCCATTCAGGAACACCTCTCAGGAACTCCTCTCAAGAACACCTCTCAGGAACGTCAGTACTGACCCTTGGACAGTCTGGTTCTCTCTCAGTACTGACGCTCGGTCACTGCGGCGCTCGCTCATTACTGACCCTCCGACAGAGCTGCGCTCCCTCAGTACGGACCCTCGGACAGTCCGGCTCTCTCTCAGTGCTGACGCTCGGCCACTGCAGCGCTCGCTCATTACTGACCCTCCGACAGAGCTGCGCTTCCTCAGTACTGATTCTTGGACAGTCCGGCTCTCTCTCGGTACTGACACTCGGTCACTGCGGCAGTCGATCATTACTGACCCTCCGACAGAGCTGTGCTTCCTCAGTACTGACCCTCGGACAGTCCAGCTCTCTCTCAGTACTGACGCTCGGTCACTGCTGCGGTCACTCAGTACAGGAAGGAACCGTAGGACACTTCGATTGAATGAAGGGCGCCTATTTATTCAGACAAAGTGACACATAAATAAAATGGCAGCAATCTCTACAGCTCCAAACCAGTAAAACCTAATGACACGATCAATCCAAGATCAGGAATGCAAAAGCCTGAAACCCGAGTGGAGCTGAGAATTTAAACTACATGGTCCAGTCCAAAACAAAAACAGAATTACCTGGAAAAACTCAGCAGGTCTGGCAGCATCGGCGGAGAAGAAAAGAGTTGACGTTTCGCGTCCTCATGACCCTTCAACAGAACTTGAGTTCGAGTCCAAGAAAAAGTTCAAATAAAGCTGGTTTAAGGTGTGTGGGGGGTGGCGGAGAGAGAGAGAGAGAGATAGAGAAGTGGAAGGGGTTGGTGTGGCTGTAGGGACAAACAAGCAGTGATAGAAGCAGATCATCAAAAGATGTCACAGACAACAGAGCAAAAGAACACATAGGTATTAAAGTTGGTGATATTATCTAAACGAATGTGGTAATTAAGAATGGATGGTAGGGCACTCAAGGTATAGCTCAAGTGGGGGTGGGGAGAGCATAAAAGATTATAAATATTTAAAAATAATGGAAATAGGTGGGAAAAGAAAAATCTATATAACTTATTGGAAAAAAAACAAAAGGAAGGGGGAAACAGAAAGGGGGTGGGGATGGAGACCTAAAGACCTAATCACGTTCAGTGCTCAGCAAATGACATAGTTTCATAAACTTACACCCTCACCTCAATGAATTTTGGGCTTGGCAAGATGCTGAACTCTTCTTCCGCCATCTTCATCTCTGGGCTCAATTCTTTGGGCAGGAGTCCTCTCCCTGTTCAATGGATCCTTTCCTCCACCTCCAATATTCTCCCTCGACTTGGACCCCTCCCTCTGGATTCTTACCTTCTCTTGATCTTTTCATTGAGAACTGTCAGAGCAACATTGGTCGTCTCAATTTCTCTGCTCCTCTGATCCATTCGAATCTCTATCTCTCGGAACTTACTGCACTCCATTCTCTCAGGTGTAGCCCTGACATTGTCATCAAACCTGCTGACAAGGGTGGTGCTGCTGTTGTCTGGCGCACTGACCCCTACCTCACGGAGGCTGAGCGTCAACTCGCAGACACTTGCACCTACCTGTCCCTGGACCATGACCCCACCAGTGAACAACAAGCCATTGTTTCCAGGACTGTGACTGACCTCATCTCCTCTGGGGATCTTCCTCCCACAGCTTCCAACCTGATAGTTGCCCAACCTCGGATGGCCCGCTTCCACCTCCTACGCAAAATCCACAAAAAGGACTGTCCCAGTAGATCGATCCTCTCAGCTTGATCCGGCCCCACAAAACTCATTTCTCGTTATCTGAATCCCTTCCCTCTCCCCTTGTCCATTCCCTTCCCACCTACATCTGTGATTCCTCTGACACCTTACGTCACATCAACAATTCCAGTTCCCTGGCCCCAACCGCTTCCTCTTCACAATGGACGTCCAATCCCTCTACACCTCCATCCCCAAACAGGATGGCCTGAAGGCCCATAGCTTCTTCCTCGAACAGAGGTCCAAACAATCCCCATCCACCACTACTCTCCTCCGTCTGGCTGAACTTGTTCTCACACTGAACAATTTCTCCTTCAACTCCTCCCACTTCATCCAAATAAAAGGTGTGGCTATGGGTACCCACATGGGCCCCAGCTATGCCTGTCTCTTTATGGGGTATATGGAACATTCCTTGTTGCAGTTCTGCTCCGGCCCCCTTCCACAACTCTTTCGCCGGTACATCGATGAGTATTTTGATGCTGCTTAATGCTCTCATCGGGACTTGGAAAAATTTTATTAATTTTGCTTTCAATCTCCACCCCTCCATCATTTTCACGTGGTCCATCTCTGTCTCTTCCCTTCTCTTCCTTGACCTCTCTGTCTCAATTTCTGGTGATAGACTGTCCACCAATATCCATTACAAACCTACCGACTCCCACAGTTGCCACAACTACAGCTCCTCACACCCCGCTTCCTGTAAGGAAACCATCCCATTCTCTCAGTTCCTTCGCCTCCATTGCATCTGTTCTGATGATGCTACCTTCAAAAACAGTTCCTCTGACATGTCCTCCTTTTTCCTTAACCGAGGTTTTCCACCCATGGTGGTTGACAGGGCCCTCAACAGTGTCCGGCCCATCTCCTGTGCATCCGCACTCATGCTTTCTCCTCCCTCACAGAAACATGATAGGGTGCCCCTTGTCCTCACTTATCACCCCACCAGCCTCCGCATTCAAAGGATCATCCTCCGCCATTTCTGCCAACACCAGCATGATGCCAGGACCAAACACATCTTCCCTTCACCCCCCCTATCGGGATTCCATAGGGATCATTCCCTTCGGGACACCCTGGTCCACTCCTCCATCACCCCCTACTCCTCAACCCCCTCCTATGGCACCACCCCATGCCCATACAAAAGATGTAACACCTGCCCCTTCACTTCCTCTCTCCTCATTGTACAAGGGCCCAAACACTCCTTTCAAGGGAAGCAGCATTTTACTTGCATTTCCCTCAACTTAGTCTGCTGCATTCGTTGCTCCCAATGTGGTCTCCTCTACATTGGAGAGACCAAACGTAAACTGGGCGACCGCTTTGCAGAACACCTGCGGTCTGTCCGCAAGAATGACCCAAACCTCCCTGTCGCTTGCCATTTTAACACCACCCTGCTCTCTTGCCTGCATGTCTGTCCTTGGCTTGCTGCATTGTTCCAGTGAAGCCCAACGCAAACTGGAGGAACAACACCTCATCTTCCGACTAAGCACTTTACAGCCTTCCGGACTGAATATTGAATTCAACAACTTTAGGTCTTGAGCTCCCTCCTCCATCCTCACCCCCTTTCTGTTTCTACCCCCTTCCTTTTGTTTTTTCCAATAAATTATATAGATTTTTCTTTTCCCACCTATTTCCATTATTTTTAAATATTTTTAAATCTTTTACGCTCCCCCACCCCAACTAGAGCTGTACCTTGAGTGCCCTACCATCTATTCTTAATTAGCCCATTCGTTTAGATAATATCACCAACTTTAACTTTAACACCTATGTGTTCTTTTGTTCTGTTGTCTGTGACACCTTTTGATGATCTGCTTCTATTTCTGCTTCTTTTTCCCTACAACTACACCAACTCCCTCCACCTCTCTCCCCCCACCCAACCACACCACCCCCCCCCCCACGCACCCCCGCCCCCCCCCCCCAACACACACACACACACACTTCAAACCAGCTTATATTTCACCCCTTTCTTGGATTCACTCAAGTTCTGTCGAAGGGTCATGAGGACTCGAAACGTCAACTCTTTTCTTCTCCGCCGATGGTGCCAGACCTGCTGAGTTTTTCCAGGCAATTCTGTTTTTGTGTCAGTACTCGGGACTCTGATTGCGTCCCGAATACATGGTTCTGAAGCACGCGGGAATATTCAGGTCACAGGGAGAAGCGGAGATAGAAAGAGATATAGAGATGTTGAACTAAAAGGAATTCAGATGAACTGTGAGCTGTGGATGGACATGAGATCTGTCAGTGGATTATTTTCATTTCGCAGTCACGGTGTGAATCCTGTAAACCGGATCACGTTATTTCCGATTCCGTTCTACTTCCATCCAATATGTCTGTGTATGTCTGTTTGTGAGTGTGCGTGTCCGTGTGTACATATGTGTGAATGTGTGCCTGTGTCTTCGTGCCCGTCTGTGTATCTGTGTGTGTGTTTGCGTATCTGCATTCCTGTGTGTGTATCTGCAGTTGTGTGTGTGTATTCCTATCTGTGTAGCATTTGTGAGTGTGTGTCTGTGCCTTTGTGTATGTGTGTGTGGGTTTGTGTGATTGTGTGTATCTATGCACATGTGTACCTGTGTTCCTGTGTGTGTCTGTCTACATTTATGTGTGTCTGTGGATGTGTGTGCGTCTTTGTGTCTGTGCATGTGTGTGTGTGTGTGTGTGTGTGTGTGTGTTTGTGTGTGCCTCTGTGTTTGTGTCTGTGCGTGTGTGTCTGCGTCTGTGTGTGTGTCTGTGAGTGTGTCTGCGTGAGTGCGTGTCTGTGCATGTGTCGAGCTTTTCACAATCCACCCTCTGCTAATTTTCATCAGTTCTGAACAGTGGTTTCTAACTCGCTGCTGTCTGTTGTTGGCGAGTGTCTGTCGGTGTAAATTACAGAGGGATTTCAGAGACATTGTTGTGCTTTTACTGGCGAACTGTTAGATTTGCTTTAATCACATGAGTCTTTATTGATTGTCCTCAGCATTATTAAAGTACTAAATGGTACAATTAAAGAGCCCAATGGAAGGCAGTGCAGGAGAAATATTTAGCACGAAGTTTCAAACGCCATTTTTATTCATCTTGTTGCTGTTCCGTTGGTGGTTCAGGAGAGTGCATGTGGAGGGACATGGCGGTGAAATTTTGCAGTCTCACCTTTTCTCCTTGTGCCAATGGGTGAGCGTGATGGGTGGAGCTGGTGGGACCCTTCGCTCCAAACCCGTCCATTGTGTCCGACAATGGAAGCGGGACAAGGGCCTTTTCATTTACCTGCCATCAATGGCCAAGATCACTCTCCCACTGATTGAGCAATCTCAGGGCACTGCACACTTTGTTATGCCGTCATCGTGGGACTAGGTCCTGCCCCCTTTTCCATTTTACCAGATGAACCATCCCTCCAATTAAGCTGTCATCAATGCGAGCAGGTCCTTCTTACGATGCTGGCACAGTTCCCGCCCTTTCCATTGTGAAGTCGTTAAGAAGAACAGTCCCGCCCCCTGTCCATTGTGCTGTCACATGATCCACCTGCCATATTATGCGTTGTCATGGGGAACGGATTTCACCCCCTAGGCATTGTGCAGTCACAGGTGCGCCTACTCCCGTTATGCCCTCGTCATGGGAAACATCACCAACACCCTTCATACCCCACCATCCACCTGCTCCTTGGGACCTCTGTGGACCAGGTGCCTCACGTCAATAGTGTCAACATGGCCATCAGGCGCCTTCCCCACACCCCATGCCGGTTGGCGGTGCTATCCAACTCCTCCAGTCACTCTGTCGAACAGCACAGCACCCCCACCCACTGGGAATGTGAATTAAAATGAGAATATGCTGGACATTCCCTGATTCATTTCTTCTCTCCTTTTTGAATGAATTCAACGATTGGTGCAAAGGGACATTTCAGTACATGCTTCAACTGCTCCCTGAATTTTGCCAGGGTCAGGGCATAAATGCAAGAATTTGTGGAGCAGCTCAGGAGCCCAGTTCCTGTACATAAGGATGCAGTAACATGGACTGATAACCCAAACCTTGCATCCGGATCCATACAGAATATACCATAATCGTTGCCCACAACAGGAGGAAATTTGCCGAGATAGTAAACAGTAAAATCATCGATTTCCTTCGACTCTCCATCTCTGGATCTCTGATCCCCTCTCCACTGTTCTGAGCCCAGAGTCTCCTGCGGGCTCTGCTGCTCACTAAAATGTGTCTGACGGTGAAAACATTGAGCAGCAGAATCAGGACAAATGGGACACAGGGAGTAAGAATGTAATGGACAAACTCGATTGTTAGCCAAACCGTAGACAAGTAAACATCTAGAGTTGCAATACAAAACCAGGGCATGTTCCTCAACTGATACCATCCAGTGAACATGAAATACCAGAAAAGGTTCTTTAAAAAGCTCAGCACAGACACTGTTCCAAGAACCACAGCTGCTGTCTTTTCTGTACAATATTTATACTTCAAATTTCGGCAGGATATGGCTACACATCGGTCAAAAGTGAAAGTCACGGTGAACCAGACTGAACAATCAGTGGCTGCATAAAGCAGCATGGCATGGATATTACAGATATGTAGGAACCACAGGAACTGAAACTGCTCCCGATGAACAATTGGAATATGCCTCAATACTATGTTGAGTATAATCACCATTAGATCCGCTGATGCCATGGACAACAGGTAGTAAGTTACACATTTTGAGAGACCACACTTTCCCCTGGAAATTATCAGAATTGTCAGCGAAATAACTGCGAGCAAGGGAAATAAAGAGGAAAAGAATATATTAGGTTAGCAGAAAAGTTTAGTTGATAACCTATTGTCATTTTCGATTCTGCCACTGTAACAATTAATTCAATTAATTGATTTTACCCGAAAAAATAAATGGTGGAGGTTTAAAATATTGTATGTCTGGATAGTTTAAATTTTCAAAGTACAATACTGATATTGTAGAACTCAATTTTATTGGAGGAGCAGGAGCAGAGCAACATGTCGACGGCACCTGCCCCAGTTCCGGCTAAACAAGTTCATAGAACAGGCTGATCAATAGAATCCAGAAATCCTCACAATACTGCATACATCTCCGAGGGGCATCTTCAGGTGTCTTCTCAACTAGACCTTTAGTTTATGTATCCTTAAATGGAAAATATTTCGCTGAAATGAAGCAATACATAGATCTTACAGACCTTCAGTCTGCATGGATTATGCTTGAACTAATTTAGATCTAATTCTAGAAAAAACTTCTCGACCGTCGGCCTTGAGTGAAATGATAGTAACCGCCATTTCTGAACAAAAAAGCCAAGGCGAAGTCATCCATTGCTTAGTATCTGCTGCTTTATAACCCTTACCTTTCTAATCTGGTCTGTTAATTTTGGCCTGAGTGGAAAGAAAGCCTCTTTCATATAGCAGCTGGTTCTGGTCTGGTGCACTGCCTGGAATTGTGGTGGAGGCATGTTCAATCGAGGCATTCAAAAGTGCGTTAGGTGAGAATTTGAATCGCAACAATGAGTAGGGTTCTGGGAAATGGCAGGAAAATGGCACTGAACAGTAAAGCACATTCGGACAACCAGCCTGGTCACGATGGGCAGAATGGCCTCCTACTGCATCATCGCAACTCCGTCATTCTGTGATTCTGAATTTACCTTCATGCGTGCAAACTTTTGGTAGTGAGAGCAATTTGTTGGACGCCCCTCAATGTTGTGCGTTAAACCAGCATGGGGGACATGGGGTGGTGTTGATAAATACGGGGGTTGGGAAGAGGACAGTCAGATGTTCATGTCTGAGGGAGTGCCGCATTGTCAGAGGGTCAGCACAGAGGGCGCGCCGCATTGTCTGAGTGTCAGTACGGAGGGAACTGTGCACTGTCTGACGGTCAGTACTGAGGAATTGTTGCACTATCGAACTATCAGCACTGAGTTAGCACTGAGCTGTCAGAGATTCAGCATAGACGGAATGCCGCATTGTCAGAGCGTAAGTGTTTAGGAACCGGTGCATTGTCGGAGAATCAGTACTGACGGTGTGCTGCACTGTCAGAGGACCATTGCTTGAGGTAAAAGCTCGGTATATCACCTATCCTCCCTCTTTCTACCTGGTATACCACATTGGCGCAGTCCCACTGCTCGTGTACTTGGTATAACAGTCATCCACAATAATGATCCTGTAATCTCACCCACACTCGCACGTTGTACCTATTATATGTTCCCACTTACCCGATGCTCCTTGAACAGGTACTTCCCAAACTGTAGCTGCTATATTGCCTTCCTGCTCTGGTGTGCCTGGATTACACCCAACCTTATGTAACTGTATTATCCCTCCCCTTACTAGCAAGAAACATTCTCCCTCCTTGCTGCTGCTGCTGTTGTTGATGGCCTGATTGCTATCACAACCAGGGATTTGCGGGACCACTGATGACGCTCCCCTTCCCTCTGTTCTCCAGTCTGTTTGGGTCTCTGTGCAGTGCTGGCAGTTAATAGCTTATGGATCAGACTCTGTCCGTTTGTTCTGTCACCAAAACGGCCGCACCCCCGCCCACTCCACCTTCTGCCTGCCGTCAGCCCAGCAAACATATCCTCTGCTGATGAAAAGAAAAAATAAAACAGAAACGTAATGGACATTCTCAGGCAGTGAGTGTTCAATTTCATGGGTGGATTAACGAATTGTAGTAAAGTTATATTTTTGTACATTTATCAACTGCTCCCTGAACTTATCCTCAGTCACGACGTTAATCCCAGTGTTTACGCAGCAACTCAGGAGCTGCAGTATGAAGCCCAATTCCATCACAATATAATCTGGATCAACTTGCAATTTCCCCAAGCATGATATCCGGCTCCACAAAGAAAACAATATTAACATTGCACACAGCAGGATGAAATTAGCTGAGACAATAACCAATAAAACTATGGATTTCGTCCGACTTCCGCCTCTGTGTCTCTGGGACTCTCCCCACTGCTGTGAGCCTGGAGTCTCCTGCTGGCTCCGCTATTCACTAAAATGTCTGTTACAGTGAGAACACTGAACAACGCAATCAGGACAAATAGGACACAGAGGGTGCAACTTAATTGGGGCAATGGTGTAGAGCGATTGTCAATGGACCTGTGAACCCAGCATCATGCTCCAGGATCAGTTGTTCGAATCTCATCCTGGCAGATAGTAGAATTTGAATTCAATAAAAACCTGGAATAAAAAGCACAGTGAAGACCATGAAAGCATTGCCGACTGCTGCAAAATCCCACCTTGTTCACTATTGCCCTTTAAGGAAGGAAATCTGCTGGGGAACTTGTTCCTCCAGAACTACAGCAATGTTGTTGACTCTTAACTACCCTCTGAACAGGGGCAATTCGGGATGGGCACTAAATGCCAGCCTAGCCAGTGACGCTCACGTTCCTTAAATGAATAAAACAAGAATTTAATGGAGGTAGTCGACAGCTGTCTAAATGGGAGATGGTTTCAGAAAAAGTGACCTGCAGTCAGCAACGCGGTGAAGCAGTCTGGAAAGAGCATCCTGCAGATATTTTTTAGAATAAGAATATTGACATCAAGAAAGTGTGAGAGAGAGATGGAGAGATCAGAACCAGCGCGAGTGCGGGGATGCTTGAAACAGTGATGGCAGCACAAAGGTGAGAGCTGATTGGTGAGTCACAGTTAAACCAAGGAAAGGTAAGAGTTCTATTTTTAATTTAAAATACATAAATAACAGCAGGTTTCTTTTTTACTGTATTTAACGTAAAGTAAAGAACGGGAGTTTTTTCAAACTACAGGGAAGGCAGGGCAGCTCAGTCCCATGTTATGTGCCGCCTTCAACATGTGGGAAGTCTTAGACGCTCCTTACTCTCTGACCGACCACGTGTGCAGCAAGTGCCGTAAACTTAAGCTACATGAGCTCCGAGTATCAGAGCAGGACCGGCAGCTGGAGGGACTGAAGCGCATCGGGAAGGGTAAGAGTTTGCTGGCTGGAATGTTTGTAGGTATGGAGACCCCAAAGCAGACAGAGTTGGATTGGTAACCATCAGTCTGAAGTGATGTGTCAGGCAGGTGGTCAGGAAATCGCGAGGGTGCATCTCGTTCAAGAACCGTATTTCTGTGTTGGAAAATAGTGAGAGTGACTGTTCGACTGGGGAGTGCAGCAACGCTCATGACACTGAGTGTCTCAGCTGCACAACGGGGAAGGAAAAAGAGGGGAAGGACAATAGGTGCAGGAGTGTCCATAATATGGCGAACAGACAGCCATTTCTTAGGCCAGGATGGTATGTTGCCTCCCTGGTGACAGGATGAAGGATGTCACTGTAGGGCTGAAGGGCATTCTAAAGTGGGAGGGCAAACATACAGAGATTGTGGTAAATATTTGTACCAACGACATCGCTGCAAGGACGGATGAGGTCCGACTGACAAAACGTAGGGATTCAGGAAGCAGATTAAAAAACAGGACCTCAAATTAAGTGACCACTGGACTTCTTCTAGTGTCGCGCACTGGTGAGTATAGAAATAGTGGGTTTGTCCAGATGAATGCATGGCTGGATAGATGGTGCAGGGGAGAGGGTTTTATATTTCTCGCGTATTTGGACGGCTTCTGGGGGAAGTGGGACCTGTAAAAGGCAGACAGGAGGCACCTGAACTGCAATGGGACCAACGTCCTAGCAGGGAGGTTTGCTGGTGTTGTTAGTGAGTGTTTAAACTAACTTGGCAGGGGGATGGGGTCCTGAGAGGTGGTTCAGCAGGGGGAGTTGCACAGCCAAAACTAGAAGAGAGAGCATGTGAGACTTGAAGGCCTAGAACCTATACGCCAGTTTTGCAGAAGTGAATTTGACAACGTTACATGGTATTTATTTTAATGCAAGAAGTTTGAGAAATAAGGCAGATTTGAGGGCACAAGTTAACATATGGAAGTATGATGTCCTTGCTGCCGCAATCTCATGGCAGTGGGAGGGGCATGATTGGCAGCTCAGAAACCCAGGATGTAGCGTCTTTAGGTGAGACAAGGGGAGGTATAAGAGGAGAGGTTTTCGCAATATTGGTCAAGGAATCAGTGACAGCAGTAAGGAGGGATGACATTCTAGAAGGCTCTTCAAAAGAAGCCATATGAATAGAACTGAAAAAAAAAACAACAAAAAAAAGAGCAATCACATTACTGGGAGTGTACTACAGACCGCCAAATATTTAGAGAGAAATGGAAGAGAAGATACCAAGGCAAATTTCAGAGGAGTGTAAATATAAAAGGGTAGTAATAGTGGGAGATCTAAATTTCCCCAACATTAACTAGGTTAATGATAATGTGGCAGGTACAGAGGGAGTCCAATGCTTACACTGCAACCGGGAGAGCTTTTTAAGCCAGTACATCGAAGGTCCTACAAAGTAAGGGCGGTCCTGGACTTACTTTTAGGGAATGAAGCCGGGCATGTGGCAGAGGTATCAGTGGGGGAGTTTTTGTGCTTTCTGATCATAGCTCCGTTCGATTAAAGTTGTTATGGAAAAGCAGAAGGGACTGCCAGAAAACTGAGTTCGAAATTGGAGGAAGACCAATTTTAATAAGATCAGATATGATTTTACCAGAATCAGCTGGGAACAGCTTATTTTAGGTAAATCTGCTTCAGAGCAGTGTGACTCACCAAAGATGGAAATTGGGAGCGTTCAGGACCAGCTTATACCAATAACAATAAAGGGCAGGACCAATAAATCCAGGGACAGCTGGATCTCGAGGGATATACAGGATTTGATCATGAGAAAAAGAGAGGCTGATGGCAGTTAACAAGATCTCAAAATAGCGGAACCCGTAAAAGATATTGGAGTGTATAAGGGGCATTTTTATGATGAAATTAGGTGAGCAAAATAGGGGTATGAAAAATCATTGACAGGAAAGATCAAGAAAAATTCAAAGTTGTTTCAAAATTTCATTAAGTGTAGGATGATAACTAGGGAAATAATAGAGCCCATTAAGGATCATGGTGGAAAATTGTTTTTGGAGCTTGAAGACGTAGGTTAGGTTCTAAATGAATGACTTGTATTGGTGCTGACAAATGAGAGGGACGATAGAAATTATGCAGAAGGGCTGTGAGATAATTAAATAAATTAGCACAGAAATTAAATAAATTAGCACAGACGTTCTAAGCGGTCTGACAGGCTTAAAATAATATGAACCTCCAGGACCAGATGAAATTAATCCCAGGCTGTTGAGTGAGGCTAAAGGGGCGCTGGAAATAAGTGAACAACTCTCTGAACACAGGAGAGTTGCTATAGGGGTCATTGTGGTAACGTTATTCAAGAAGGGAGGAAGAGAAATAGTAGAGAGGTAGACGCGTGTCAATCTAACATCAGTGGGTAAATCATTGGAAGTAATTCTGAGGGCGATAGTTTATCTACACTACGAGAGGCAGGGAAAATCAGGGACCATCAGCTTGGTTTGGTTAAGGGGATGTAATGTCTGACTAATTTGATTGAATTTTACGAAGATGTGACCAGGTGTATACATTATGGCAATGCATTTGATGTAGTCTACCTGGACTTCAGCAAGGCTTTTAATATGGTCAGGAGACTGATAACGAAGGTAAGAGCCACTGGGATCCAAGGCAATGTGGCGAACTGGGCCCAGAATTTGCTGAGTGGCAGGAAGCCCATGGTGATGGTCTGGGGTTGGTGGGGTGGTGGTGGTTGTGACTGGATGCATATGTCCAGAGGGGTTCCACATGGGTCGGAGTTGGGTCTCGCGTTGTTTCTGGTATACATAAATGTTTTAGATTAGAATGTGGGGTGGTTGATCAGTATGTTCGTGGAGGGCACGAAAATTGGTGAGGTGGTAAATAGTAAGAAGGATAGCCTTAGATTACAGGAGTATAGAGACAGGGTGATTAGATGGGCTGATTATTTTAAAATGTAATTTAATCCAGATTAGGGTGAGGGAAAGCATTTGGGCAGGACAAGCAAGACACGGGAGTATGATGAATTTAGGATCCTGGGAAGTACCGTGGATCAGAGAGATCATTGCTGTGCATGTGCAGCGGTCCCTTAATGTAGTGGTGGAGGTAGATAAGGGGTTTAAGAAAGCATGTGGGATATCTGCCTTTACTACACAAGGCATAGAATATAAGAGCAGCAGGTTATGCTGAACTGTATAAAACGCTGGTTAGGCCACATCTATGTATTGCGTGAAGTCTGGAATCTGCATTATAGCAAGGATATGTTTGCATCAGAGTACAGAGGAGATTTCCCAGGATTTTGCCTGGCCTGGATATTTTTAGTTATGAGCAGAGATTGAATAAACTGATGTTAGTTTCGCTGGAGCAGAGGAGATTGAGGCGGGACATTATAGACGTGTATAAAATATAAGGGGCATAGATAGGGTAGAGGGATGGAACTTTCAACGTTGGTGGAGGGTCCAATAACGAGAGGGCATGGATTTAATGTATGGTGCAGGAGGTTTAGATGGAATGTGAGGAAGAATTATTTCAACCAGAGGGTGGTGAGCATCTGGAACTCACGGGCAGAAAGGGTGTTCGGGGCAGAATACTTCATATCATTTAAGAAGTATTTGGATGTGCACTTGTGATGCCCTGGCATACAATGCTATGGACCTATTGCTGCAAAGTGGGATTAGAATAGTTAGGTACTTATTTCACCGGCGCAGAATCGATGGACCAACATTTCTGTGCTGCAGACCACTTTGACTCTATTATGTCTATGTCTGAAATTCTAATATTACAAAACAAAATCATGGGTTGTTCATCAGCAAATAAGAATCTGGTTACATGAAATACCAGAAAATATCCTTTAAAAAGCTCAGCGCAGTCATTCTTCTCAGAGCCAATTTCACGGTGCAATATTTACTTCACAGTTTCTGGAAACACATGGACACTAACCGATCAAGTGTGAAAGTCACAGAACCACACACAACGGTCAGTGGCTGCATAAAGCTGGACGGCATGGGTATGACACAGACGCTTGACCCACAGGAAATGAAACCATTCCCAATAAACAATCAGAATACTTGTATTTAACAAGTATCAGTTTGCCTGAAGGCGCTGAAATTTTCCACTATATTGCTGCATCCAGTGCCGCACTGAAACTCTTGTACATGCAATAATAGACTGAAATGTCTCTGATATGGGCGAAGACAATCGAGATTAAATGGCAATAAATATGTTACTGAAATTTCTGAACCCGACTGATAATCACAATCCTGTCCCCCTGGATTCTATAACTGGTATAAAAACTTTGCAATCTCCAAAACACTTGTAATTTTGATGAAGAAGAAATAATTCAGTTCAACATAGAATATAGAATTAATAGCCATATAGAGTCAGACTTACCAGGGATGCCAATAATAGCTAGGATGGGATAGTAACCCGCCTGAATGACATGGAGTGACAGATAGATCCGGCTTTCCACTGACATCCTATCATAATATGTAGAAAGTTCAGAAAGCGCCTCCAAAAAACTCCTACTCATTGTTGTAACATTCCAATCCATTGTTCTCAGATTCTGATCCATTGTTGTAACATTCCAATCCATTGTTCCAAGATTCTGATCCATTGTTGTAACATTCCGATCTATTGTTCTCAGATTCTGATACATTGTTGTAACATTCCAATCCATTCTTCTCAGATTCTTATACATTGTTGGAACATTCATATATATTCTTCTCAGATTCTGATAACCTCTCTCCCTGTCATATAACCGTGGGTCCTTGTTCCTCACGGAGCTGATGCCCCCGCTGACAATATGAGGTAACACAATGTAGCGGCTGCCTTATTAACAACAGTGAGAAGCCCCCCAGTGAGTTTTTTTAGGATCCATGGAGACTGAGATTAATTACAGCCACTGAACAAACAGTCTCATTTAACCCATTCAGTCGAATTGTACTTGCACCACATTACATTGGAACAGTTAGCTTGTCCACCTGGGATGTAAGAGGGTTTCTGAGGGACTGGATAGTGTAAAGAGAATAGTGTGAAGCAGAAAAACGGGCTAATGTTGGAGTTGTTTAGTAAAAATATCGGGTGGATATAAGCAAGTCATTGAAGATGACAGCGCAAGCCTTTTAGAGTATTAAAATAGCAATATATGTTTATTGATATACCGAATCAGAGTTTTCAAACTAAGAAAATCTGAGAACATATGTGTCAAGTTTGGTGAAACCTCAATTGAAGTTCTTTGCCGAATTCTGACGAGCATTTTTCAGGAAGGGCCTTGGTGTGAGGGCTGAGAAACTTTACTGGAATTTGAACAGGGATGAGGGGCCTGAATTACGTGGAGAGACTGGAGAAGCTGGGATTGTTTTCCTTCGAGCAGACCAGGCAAAGGGGAGGTTGAATAGAGGCATTTAAAATCACGAATGTTTTTGATAGAGTAAATAACGAGAAACTGGAGATACTGGAAAATCAGACAGTAACCAGCACAGGGAGATTTAAAGTGATCGACAAAGAAGCAGAGAGCGTTTGAAGAGTTCTTATTGAAAATAACAATGTTCTTCCTGAAAAGCTGGCCAATGCAAATAAACATTTATGTGTGAAAATAGAATTGGATGAGCACAGACAGTGGAGATTGGCACAGCAAATGGAGGAGTGAAAAGAAGGGTTGATTAGATAGGTCTGGCACAGAGTCGAAACGGTCACGATGGGCCACATGGCATCTTCCTCAAATGTATGATTGCATGTCTCTGTTCCATCAGAGGCCACAGGGTTTGAACATCATGTTTATAGTTGATTTTTAACAGAATCATCGAGATAGAGGCTCATCATAATTGTATGCTGATTGATGCAAGAGAGGATACAGACACACTCACTGCCTCTCAGGAAATCGTCTCAGGAGCTCCTCTCAGAAACTCCTCTCTGCAACCCCTTTCAGGAGCTGCCTTGTGTCATGCCATTCACAAAATACTTCCTTGTCAAATTAGTCCTTCCAAAGTGTATCAGCCCACACAATTCAGGATTAAATTCCATCTACCAAATTCTCTGCCCATTAGGCCATCCTGTCTATATCTTCCTGTAACCCAAGGAACTCGACCTCACTGTTCACCACCCGGCCAATATTTGTGTCATCCACAAACTTACTAATTCTACCCACCACATTGTCTTCTTTGCAGCCATATATCCTCTCATTAACTCCTCTTAGGAACTACTCTCCGGAACTCCTCTCAGCAACTTCTCTCAGGATATGCTCTCAGGTGCCCCTCTCAGGAACTTTGCCAAGGCAATCCACTCAGGAATTCCTCTAAGGAACTTCTCATATGAACTCTACTCAGGAAATTCTTTCAGGAATCACTCTCAGGAACCCCTCACAGCAATGGCCCAGTTACTATGTATTGGAGGGCGATGGGGTTTTGTAGTGCGGGGTGTTGGGGGTGAAACGAGTGGGGGTGAGATGGTGGTTGATGGGGGAAGGGCTGCTTGGAATTTCCCATGGCTTGTTGGACAGGAGATTCCACCTGTTCCTTAGGGATTGATGGGCAGAGTCTGCCCTTCTTTCATACCCATGAGATTGTCATCGTTAAGTGCAGGACAAACAGATGGTTGTCATCACCTTGCGTTGCGTACATGTAAGTAGAAAAAACACTATTTTAATTTAATTCGATAAGTTCTCTTTAAGGTTGTGCCTTTTGTTTCTGTGCCCGTTGCAGAGAATGAGTTAGCCAACAAAATGAAACAAAGTGAATAAATAGGGGAGAACTGGGGCACTGGATGTGTGGGATGAGATTTGAGCGATGTAGCAAGTTGACATGACATTAGCAAATCTAGCAACATCATTGATTAGGTATTGACAGCTGGTTGGAGTCATTTGTCTGGAACACCAGCCTCCCACGACCCAATTTGTTTACAATATCAGACCCGATCTTTCACTCTCAAAAGACCATCTCATGGCTATGAAAGAAGGGCAGACTCTCTCCATCAATCCCTAAGGAACAGTTAGAATCTCCTGTCCATCAAGCCATGGGAAATTCCAAGCAGCCCTTCCCCCATCATCCACCATCTCACCCCCACTCGCTTCACCCGCAACCCACCACCCTAGAAAACGCCATGAAGAAAACCCCTGTTCCCGGTTAATGCTTCACAAGCCAGTTTGGAGCATGTGTACTACCCAGTACCACGAACAATCGCAGGGACCCTTATAGACGGCCACCTTCTTACACCTCTCTACGTTTTGGAAGCCCCAACACCCACCCTCCCAATCTTGAAAATGCGAACAATGGCAAAAACGGATTCAGAAAGGTGTCCCATGGTTTTGATTTCCCAGCCCCCACACAGATGCAGAAGAATGGTAGGAATGATCAAGCAGAATCCAACCTAGCGCTCCCTCAGCGATCCTGCATCATTCACTGGAAGATCAGGTCGAGGCGGATAGCGTTCTCCTCACGGAGGGCCGGGAATCTCGCCATGCAGGTCTCGTCATACCAGCACCGCAGCCTCAGCAGGCCAGATATTTCCCTCATACTTCTCATCCTGTTGAAGCCGTTTTGCGGCTCTCCCGGCCCCCCAGAACCTTCCACAGGCAAAGCAAAAGCAAACAACAAAAAATAAATCAGTCAGTGCTCACCTGGCGGGATTGAGATCCTTTATCTAATCCGAGCAGACAGAGCCCTGCAACCACTCCACCCCATTCAAATTAAACAATCTGACACCTGATGCTCTGCCTAACGCAGTCTGAGCCCTGATCTCCTCAAACTCATATAACCTGGCAGCATCAAGTGTCCTTTGTTTTCTTGACCCGGCTTAACCTCTACTCACTTGATTCGTTGCCTAATCTTGATTTCCCCTGACAATGTCTATCACGTGACCTCTACCTTAACCCTGAAACGTTGCCTGAACACTGACCCTCTGCCTATACCAGCCTGTCACCTGATGCTCATATAACCTGGCACCTTACAGTGACCTCTCTTCTTTTAACGCAGTCTGTCCTGATCTCCCTTGTTCCATTGCCTAACCCAGATTCCCCCTGGCCTCCTGTGTAACCCCTGGCTCCCTACATAACACTTCAGACTCGGCCTAACCCCTGAGCATCTGTCTGAATCTCTATCTAAAAACTCACCCGATGCCTAACCCCTGATTCTCTGCCAAACCAATGAGCCTCTGCCTGACCCTCTACCAAACACATAACCTTTTGTCTAACCGCGAAAGTCGGTCTATCCACTGACGCTCCACCTAACTCCACTCATGTCTGCCTAATCCCTGACCTTCAGCCTAAACTTTGACCCTACCTCACCCTCTGTTTCAGCCCGACACTTGCCTAATGCCTGGACCTTTGCCTAACCTCAAGCCCGTGCCTAAACACTGATGTGTGGTCTAAACCTGACTCCGGGACTAAGCCTTAACACTCTCCTCCACCAATAAGGGTCTGTCTTTCCACTGGCCCTCTGTGAAACCCCTAACCATCTGCCTACCAATAGGGTCTCTGTCAACACCTGGTCCTCTGCCTAACCCCTGACCCTATGCCTAACCCTGACCCAGTCTGACACCTCATCCCCTCGACCTCATATAACTGTGACCTTCAAGCTGCCCCAGCCTCAGCTCTGTTCCCGCTACCGTGCATCACACCGTGATTCCCATGGACCTCTGTCTCACCCGTCACACTCTACTTGCCTTTCTGCTCCGACCTACTGTGTAGCCACAGATCCTCAGCCTATCTCCACCCCGGTCAACCACCCCACTTCTGGTCAATCCCATCTCCAACGCCACCTCAGCCCCACTGAAACCCTGCAGCTGACTCTTGTGCTCCCTTACCCTTGAAGCCCTCGGTTACTCACGTTATCCCATCCATGACCTTGGTCCCAATCCTCCAGATCCTTCTCCCTTCAGTTACCGAGTTGGTCATCCGAATGCAATAGGCGGCTTCTTTAGTTTGATCAAAGAGGAAATTCTGTGGTAGTGGAACGGCATCATTAGTGGGCATAGGACTAACCAGGAAATGTGGTAAAGGGGAAACTGGGGAAAGGTGGGAATTTCGGGAAATGGTGTGGACATCATGTTGAAGAGCTTTGGAGGGATAAGGAGCTTGGAGACGGGTAATTACTTTTACAGAAAGAGCTGGTGGGAGAGTCAAGGATTTTTTTCAAGAAGATGGCTGATGACGGGTCCCACTCCCTCTCCCCTGGGCCCTGCTCTCCCCAGCACCACACTCACCTCCCACAACATCACTCTCTCTCGCCAGCCCGACTCTCTTAATACTTGGAGATCATCGACCAGTTTATTAGGGCTGATTCTGTTTCTGTGTCCTTGCTGATGTATTTGTTGCTGAGCTGCTGTGTCACCTTATTAATACTTTATTGTCCCTCTGTCTCTGTAAGTTTCGATCAATGAAGGCCACACCTGTCACTCAACCAATCGCTGCCCTTGAGTATTGGGTACTGTGTTTTGAGATTTTTCATGCCCAGTTAAGCATAAATTATGAGTTGCAGATGATCATCAGGTAGTGTTCAGCAGGGTTGAGCTAATCTCATTTAACAATAATTTGAATCAGTTCCCCCCACCCTACTCTCCACGCTACAAAACACTCCCCACCCCCCACCACACCGCACCAAGGACACACACTCACTGTGCCACCAGAGGCATTTCGATGATAATAATAGGGAAAACCATTCCAAACTGTCATTCCAGACAGTCAGTGTGAAGATCAGCACCGGCTCTATCAAAGTCCAGGAGCTCCACAGAGAGTGCACAGAATGCACTCGGGTTATTCCCTGGATGTGAGGATCGAAATGCTCCTCTATGAGTTTCAAGAAGTTTACTATCAATTGCTCGCTGCTGTTGCAGTTCCTGGAAAGTCTCTGCACCCAGCATTGTTTCTGTCAGACAAATATTATATTATTGGTGTCCCTGATATTGAATGTTTCACCTCTTCACTGTTATTGTTGTTCCTGGTAAGGCGCTGCCTCCAGTAATGATTCTAAAAGCTACAATTTGCTGCATTACTCTCACACCTCTTTAATCTCTGCACTCAACATCGTTCCATCGTCCTATGCCACAGATAGGCATTGCCTGCCATTTGTGTGATGCCAATGTTGTCGCCCCTCAACAGCATCTGCCTGAATATTGCCTGTGCAGTGCTGTGTGTGCAGATGTTCCACTTCAGTTTTACAGGAGTGACGAATAGACCTGTGAAATGTCTAATGCTCACTGAACACCGATACTCCTGTCCTTATGTTGGAGGAAAAGCCATTACTGGAACAGTTGAAGATAGCTTGGACCATGACTCTAAACCGGTGTACTCCTTGAGGTCAGCTACTAAGCCTCAAACAACCTAAAGCACTTACCATTCTCCGGACCGCTGTCCCACATAGGGTCAAATGTGGCCCAAAGTCAAGAACAGGAACTCCCATTCTTTTTTCTTTAATTGATTATTTCTGGCCTGTTAAGCCCCTGGCTGCAGTGACACCTGCCGGCCACTGATCTTAGCTGAATATACAATGAGACTCGGTGCTCAGGTTTGACCTGTGCAATTGCCGCCTGCTTTCACATTCCATCACGTTGTTGATGAAAGAGATCAATCCCGTTCTTCACTTCCTTGTGTGTGTTTGTGTGTGTGTGTGTGTGAGTGTGTGTGTGAGTGCGTGTCTGTGTGTGTGTCTGTGTGTGTGTGTGTGTGTGTCTGTGTGTGAGTCTGTGTGTGTGAGTGCGTGTCTGTGTGTGTGTGTGTGTGTGTTTGTGTGTGTGTGTGTGTGTGTGTGTGTGTGTGTGAGTGCGTGTCTGTGTGTGTGTGTGTGTGTGTGTGTGTGTCTGTGTGTGAGTCTGTGTGTGTGAGTGCGTGTCTGTGTGTGTGTGTGTGTGTGTGTTTGTGTGTGTGTGTGTGTGTGTGTGTGAGTGCGTGTCTGTTTGTGTGTGTGTGTGTGTGTGTGTGTCTGTGTGTGAGTCTGTGTGTGTGAGTGCGTGTCTGTGTGTGTGTGTGTGTGTGTTTGTGTGTGTGTGTGTGTGTGTGTGTGTGAGTGCGTGTCTGTGTGTGTGTGTGAGTGTGTGTGTGTGAGTGTGTGTTTGTGTTTGTGTGTGTGTCTGTGTGTGTGAGTGTGTGTGTTTGTGTGTGTGTCTGTGTGTGTGAGTGTGTGTGTTTGTGTGTGTGTGTGTGTGTGTGTGAGTGCGTGTCTGTGTGTGTGTGTGTGTATGTGTGCTTGTGTGTGTATACTGGACATACCAGGCCAGGTGCCCACTTCTGCCAGTTCGTGTCTGTCATCTAGTTGCCCTCCATCAGCTTGGCTGGAGCTGTGGCTAATTCTGGGGCACAAGTCCTCAGTTATCTCTGGCAGAGATGCAGTCAGCCCTGTGGCTTTTGCTGTGCCCAATGAACTCACATCTCCCCTGATTTCACCTATGTGAATCGAAGTAGCTTCAGTTTGGCAGCAGCGATTCAGGGCAATTGAAGAGGCCGGGATGGATCAACCACTCGGTCGTTCTGTCCGAATATGGTTACAAATATTGAAGATGGTTATTTTGAACTGACCTGCTGTGGGCTCAGATCATTGAGCATGTGGAAGTCTGCAGACCCTCTTCCTCTGGTCAGTTAATTGTTTATAATGAACGCAACATTTGATGCTGCACAAACGCTGACCTTTAATCTGACCAGTTGATTGAGGGTTGGCTTAGTTCTTCCAGTGGCATTGGATCCCTCTGTTTGTGTTCAGAAAATATTAAGGTAGTTCTGCCACATTCGTAACTCATTTTGACTTGCAACTTGTGCTGAATAAAAACCCCATCATTGATAATATTAAACGTATAGTGTTGAATAATATTTAAAGACAACACCTTTGTCCAGAGGATAGTGGTGTGATGGACACAAGAGTTTGAAGACATAATTGGGCACAGCAAGGCATTTGTAATATTCAACCATATTATGTTAAGCTGGCAACTCGTTCCTGCCTGCAGAATAATTTATCTGTTTGTCTCCTTTCCTCGCAGCTAACATACTGACGATTTTGAACATATCTTGAGGAAAGTGTGGCCTCTGGAAATGTGTCACTTACTACCTTGTGGCCTGCAAAGGTCGTCTTCATCGATCTGATACGGAGGCACCTTCCAATTCGTTATACTAACGAGTTTATATTTCTTATTTCAATGCCTGTTGTAATTTCCATACTGTTCTGCTTTCTGCAGTCACAGGCTGTTCTCTCTGGTTCAGAGTCATTTTACTGTCGATTGATTTGTGGCTATTTATAACGTTAAGCTGAAAACGAAATATTGCACAGAGAAAACTGCACATGTGGTTCTGGGTGCAGTCAGTTTGTTCAGCTATTTGAAGAATGTGTTCTGGTATTTTATTTATACCACTAAGTATTGGAAGATTAATTTCCCCTGGTTTTGTGTTGTGATAGTGGATGCTCAGAATTCATGGGCATAGGCAGCAATCGAGATGCTTCATTACATTATAACGCCAGGTGTCGCATTTTTCCCCATTCTAGTGCCCAATGTTTTAACGGTCAGGCATATTTTAGTGAGCAGCAGATCCCGCAGGATTCTCCGGGCTCACAACAATGGGGAGAGTCCCAGAGACCCACAGATGGAGAATGGAAGGAAATCCATCATTATACTGCTCGTTAACTTGGTCAATTTCATTCTGTTATGGACTGTTTTCACGATGTTTTCCTTCTCGTGGCGATTGGTTGCTTTCTGCTACAGTTCTATAAATCCAGCTATTTATATTAGAGAAATAAGCTTCATGCTGCAGCTCCTGAACTGCTGCACAAACAATGGTTTCTATGCAGTGACCCAGGCTAAGTTCAGAGAGCAGCTGAAATGTCCCTTCACTACTATCCAAAAACTCATTCAATGCAAAGTTGAGCACTCTCACTCCTCATAATCTTCCTGACCTCCCACTGTCCACAGCAGGTCCACTGATCGAGGCGAATTATCAGACTCTTCATGACACAAGTTAGCCATCCTCAGCCACTGTCAGACATTAACTGTGAAGTGGGAAATCACTCTGGCTGCTGTCTGGATTAGATGATGGGATTTTGGAAAGTGTATGGTGGGATTATTCAACCCGGAGCCCCTGTTTGAGAAGCCAATATATCAGCATCTCTCACAAAATACCGGGTGACTGCCCCCCTTGGGCATTATCGAGCCCAAGCGGGTCTGATATGACACTTTCCAGTCTTGAAGGGATATGCTACAAAAACTCTTCACACGATATCATCAATGAAATATCAGAATGAATGGAGCCGGAAGTAATGAGCGAGAGGATTGGGAGGCAGTGACTGAGTGGAGCTAGAGGCAATGGCTGAGGGTATTAGGATGTACTGAGTGAGGCAATTGGTATGCCATGACTGAGGGATGCGTGGTGCAGTGACTGAGGGAAGTGGGTTTCCGTGACTGAGGGGAGTTGCTTGTATTGACAGAGGCAATTGGGTTATAATGGCTGAGGGGAGTCGGATGTCATGAGTGGGATGGTTGGCATCTCCTGACTGAAGAGTGGGATGTCGTGACTGAGGAGAGTGGGATGTCGTGACTCAGGTTGTTGGAATCTCGAGACAGAGGAGAGTGGGATGCCGTGTCTGAGGGGAGTGTGATGTAGTGACTAAGGGGAGGGGGTTCCAGCGACGGAGGGGAGTGGGATGTAAGACTGAGAGGACTTAGAATTTGGGACGGGGCTGCAGTTAGCAGTGACATAGCAGAGTGACATTGGTGGGTTTCAGACTTTATAAATATTTACGTGAATCATTTTCTAAACTTTCCTACCAATTAAATGATCTATTGAGGTAAACTGCGCTCTGCAATCCTCCAAGTCTGCACTGTTAATGCAGACGCCCATTTAACTGATTATTTCTAGGTCAGCACAAGGGTCTTGTTGCAAAATTGCTTTCACTCTAAAATTAAACTTGAATCAGATTTATCATTCGAAGTCTTACTTTGAACCAAGTTCAAAATTAACAAATATGCTCACCCTGTCTCTGTATCACTCAGGCCAATGCCTCTTCTCACTGGCGGTTTGTCCATTACTGGCTGTGCATTTTAAAATTCCCTCTCTTATACTGAGCTGTTATGAGTAATTCTGCCTCTCAGCTTCTTCCTACTGTCATCTAAACTATTCAGGCAACGGTGATTAACAGCTGCATTTGGGGTTTCAACCAGCACTTAATGTGAATAACAGATTCATTTATTATCACAGACGTGGAGGCGTCAAACAACAAGGATACGAGGAACAATGTAGTCATAAATGCGCTCAGCATTCATCCGGTGTCAGAGGGGGATCATCAGACACAGGTGCCTGACTTTTGAACTCAATTTGTGGATGACATTCTCCCAATACAACTCCATGACGGAGATTTATTCATTTTGTCAGCGAGGGTGGTGGACAGAGTCTCCCCCAACCTCAATCCTCCCCTCCAAACCACCTCCGTACCCAGTTCTCACTCCCACCACTAACCCTGCCCAGGGACTTTGTGTGGGTGTGTCCGAAGCCTTGTCCTCCAGATGTTCCACAAGGTCCTGGAACTCAGCAAATATGATTGTGATCAAATGAATGCAGAAGTCCAACTGATGTACATTGGGAAGAACAAACTGGACACTACGGAGGAAACAGAAGCCCATCTCCGCCTGGTGAGGGGGTTCATCCTGCACTAATCCTTGGGCTCAAGGCATCAATAACCCGAGTTGGCATTATTTAACATTCCATTGATTGGTCATTTCTGGTTGACATTGATTCGAGGGCATGAATAAAAATTCCTTCCTTACTCTCTGATAGGGGTTTGATTGAACAGATGGTGGGAGTGAATTTCCCAGACGCTGAATGGGCAGAGAGTGATCTGGTATGGAGGGGACAGAGAATTTTCGGGTGTAGAGGGGTGGTCACGTTTCCCCCTCGTGCTCAGGGAAGGATTTTCCCTCGTGCTAAGGGGCCCATCCATGTTTCCTGAGATCGATTCACAGTTGCAAAGTAACATCGTTCCAATTCTCACCAACCCAACTCCTCACCTGTCCATTCCCAGGTACATGAAATGCTGAAATACTATCTTCCCTGCAAAAAGCTGGTGCCAAAATTACAAGATAATCCCGACGAGGAGATGAAGAAATATCCATGAAGATCCCAGTTTTTTTGGCGAGTGGTTTCCAACCAGATTTCTCGAATGACGGATAGTCTCGAAAAGCATGAGGCTGTGAGCTCACTGGTGGTGGTGCATGGGTTGGGATGTTGTGTCTTTGGGTTATTATGCAATTTTGGTTTTATGGCGGCCATGGGATTGAATCATCATCTGCGATTGCTCTTGGTATTAATTGAGAAGAATGGTTTTGTGATTTAAGGCCAGAAGATGTTGGAGCAAAAGTAGGCCATTCGGCCCATCGACTCCGGTAAAACCCTTCAATGAGATCTTGCCTGATCATATAATCCCCAACTCTACTTTCCTGTCTATTCCCCATACCCCTTGATTCCCTTATTGATTAAAAATCCGTCTATCTCAGCCTGGAAAATGCTTCACGACCCAGCCTTTAGAAAACTCTGTGGTAAAGAATTCCAGAGATTGACTACCCAACGAGAGAAGAAATTCCTCTCATCTCTATGTTAAATTCCCCTTTCTCTGCCCTTACTCTGAGATTATGACCTCTGGTCCTTGAGTCTCCCACAAGGGGAAACAGCCTCTCAGCATCCATCCTGTCAAACTCCACAACAATTTTGTATGTTTCAGTAACGTCGCATTTCAAACGTCTAAACTCCAATGAGTCCAGGCCCAATTTAGTCGACATCTCCTCGTAAGAAAATCCCTCCATCATGGGAACAAACTAGTTAACTTTCTCTGGACTCCCTCCAATGCCAATATATCTTTCCTTAGATAAGGAGACGAAAACTGTTCACAATATTCTTGGTGTGGTCTAGCGTGTGCCTTGCACAGTTAAGGGAATACTGCGTCTGAAAGGTTGGGTTGTGCAACTGTTAGTTAGCGATTATATAATTTCCTTCCTTTAGAACGGGCTGGATCACAAGAGAAGCTTTTGAGAGAGGATTCACTGGGCTGATTCCTGGGTGAAGAGCGCAGCCTTATAGAGAACAGGTTGGCCATGTTCTGCCTGTGCCTATTAGAGTTTGGAAGAAGGAGAAGCGTCCTGAATGAATCAAAAATACTGAAAGGATGTTTTCCCCTCCTTGGGGGTGGGGGAATCTGGAACACGAGGTGAAGGGGTCACGGTTTCGGAATAAGGGATCTCCCATTGAATACGGAGATGATGAGGAATTTATTCTATCAGAGGGTCGTCGACCTGCGGAATTTTGTTTCCCACCATTAAGTCCACAGACCAGGATAGGGTGGTTCAGTGCTGCGTTAGACATTTTTATGATCCCCATGGGTTCAAATGTTAACTGTTTGGGGTGGGGGCAGAAACAGGGGAGCGGAGGTGATGTCACAAGCAGTTCAGCCATGACATTGTCGAAAGGCAGAACAGACTCGAGGGGCCGAATGGCCTAATCGTGCTCCTCACTCCCATGTCCGTACAATCTGATTGAATTCTATTCTGAGCTGGTGACTAACCCGTTTCAAATCTCAAACAAACGACTGTTCAACCTTTCATCAGAACTAGTATGTTTCATCCCGGGTGGCATCCTGGTAAGTTTCCTCTGCATCCCCTCTAGATATGACAATCTATATACACACAGCTTTGGCCTCACCAATGTTCTTTACAACTCCAACATGAACTCTGTACTTTATAATGTATGCATCGATTCATAAAGGCAGGTGTCCCAATTGCTTACTTTACCACCCCACTAACATGCCATTCTGTCTTCCGGGATCTCTGGACATACAGACTCATTTCCTAGTGTCATGCAGTTCATTGAATACTTACATGTCAAATTACTCCTTCCAAATTGTATCACCTGACACTTTTCGGTGTCGAAATCCAACTGCCATTTATCTGCAAATTTGACCATCACCTCTACACCTGCCTGTCGTCCAAGACACAGAAACTCATTTTTTCGACCCGGCCAATCTTTCATACCTTTGCACAAATACGGGAAGGATATAGTTGATAAACTAGCGGGACCAACGCAGTGCACAAACAGATAGGGAATTTCAATAATAAACTAGCGAGAGCAACCAGTCTGCAAATAGGCAAGGAATGTAAATCATGACCTAACGAGAGCAACCCAGTGTCTGAATAGTTAGGGAATGGAACTAAAAAACTAGCGGGAGAAATGCATAGTGCAAATTGCAGAGGTTTGCAATTAATAAATTAGAGAGAGAGAGAGAGAAACTCAGTGTTAAAATGAAGGGGAATGCAATTAATTTATTTGAGTGGGAGAGAGAGCAACACAGTATGAAAATAGAGCAGGAATACAATTCATGAATTATGGAGAGAGCCGAGCACTGTGCAGACAATGGATCAATTCAATTAACAAATTAGAGAGAGAGAGTGAGGTCAACGAGGTGACCAACTAGAGGAGGAATGTAATTATTAAATTACAGAAAGAGAGATTGAGAGAGACCCAGTGTGAAAATTGAGGAGATATGCAATTATAAATTAGAGAGTGAGAGTAAACAAGTGCGCAATTCCCGAATTGCAAATAATACATTAGAAAATGAGATGGAAAGAGCAAGCAAGTGTGCACATAAAGGATGTAAGTGATCAATACATTAGGTCGAGGTAGATAGAGCATGCCTGTGCACAAATAGTGAAGGAATGGAATTGCGAAACGAACGAGAGCAAGCCAGTTTGCAAATAGGGTGGGAATGTAATTAGCAAGCTAGTGAGAGCACCCCAGTGTGCAGATAGGTAGGGAATGTAAGGAATATACTAGCGAGAGCAACCCATGCTGCAAATAGGCAACACATGTAATTAATAAACTAGCTAGTGGAACCTAGTGTGCAAATAGACAGGGAATGCGTTTAATAAAATAGTGAAAGCAACCCAATGTACAAATAAGCAGCTAATGTAATTAATAAATTAGCGAAAGCAACCCAGTGGACAGAAAAGCAGAGCATGTAATTAATTAACTAGCGAGTTCAACTCGGTGTACAAATAGGCAGCAAATTTAATTAATAGATTATCGAGAGCAACCCATTGTGCAAATAGGGTGGGAATGTAATCAGTGAACTAGCGAGAGTAACACAGTGTGCAAATAGGCAGGGAATGTAATTAATACATTGGCGAGAGAAACCCGGTGTGCAAATAGGTAGGGAATGTAATAAATAAAGTAGCGAAAGCAACCCAGTGTCCACATAAACAGAGCATGCAATTAATAAACTAGCGAGAGGAACCCAGTGTGCAAACAGGCAGGGAATGGAATGAATAAAATAGCGAGAGGAACCCAGTGTGCAAATAGGACGAGAAAGTAATTAAATAAATGAGCGGGAGGCATCCAGTGTGCAAATGGGCAGGGCCTGTAATTAATAAACTGGCCAAAACAGCCCAGTGTGCAAATAGAAGGGGAATTTAATTAATAAACTGCTGAGAGCAACCCAGTGTGCACGTACTTAGAAAATGCAAATAATAAATTAACGAGAGTAACCCAGTGTGCAGCTAGGAATGGAATGTAATTCACAATCGAGGGAAAGCGGCCCATTGTGCAAATAGACAGGGAACATAATTAACAATCTAGCGAAAACAACGTAGTGTGTAAATAGGCAGGGAATGTAATTACACAGCTGGCGAGAGTAACCCGGTTTGCAAGTAGGCAGGGAAAGTAATTAAACTAGGGAAAGCAACACAGTGTGTAATTGGTCAGGGACTGTAAGTAAAAACGAGCGAGAGCAACACCATGTGCGAATAGGTAGGGCATATAATTAATTAATTGGCGAGAGCAACCCAGTGTACAAATAGGGAGGGGACATAATTAATAAGGTATCAAGAACAACCCAGTGTGCAAACAGGCAGGGATTGTAATAAATAAACTAGCGAAATTAACCCAGTGTGGAGATTTGGAGGGAATGTAATTAATAAACTAGCGATTGCAACTCAGCGTGCAAATAGGCAGGGAATGTAACTAATAAACTAGCAGAAACAACCCACCGTGCAAAAACGCAGGGATTATATTTATTAAATTAGCAAAAGCTATCCAGTGTGCAAATAGGGATGAAATATAATTAATAAACCAGCGAGAGCAACCCAGTGTGCATATAGGCAGGGAATGCAATTAATGAAGTAGCAAGAGCCACCCAGTGTGCCAATAGACAGTGAATGTAATTAATATATTATCGAGAGCAACCCAGTGTCCAAATAGGTTGGAATGTAATTAATTAACTAGCGAGAGCAACCCAGTGTGCAAATTGGGAAGGAATGTAATTAATAAACTTGCAAAAGTAACCCAGTGCGCAAATAGGGAGGAAATCTATTAATAATCTAGCGAGAGCAACCCAGTGTGTAAATAGGCAGGGAATACATTTAATTAAACAGCGACAGTAACCCATATTGCAAATAGGCATTACATGTAATTAATTAACTAGCCAGAGGAATCAATGTTGCAAATAGGCCGTGAATGTAATTAATAAACTATTGAGAGCAACCTATGCTGAAAGTAGGCAGGGTATGTTATTAATAAATTGGCGAGAGCAACCCGGTGTGCAAGTATGCAGGGAATGTAATTAACAAACTAGCGAGAGTAACCCGTTTGGCTGGTAGGCAAGGAATGTCTAGCGATAGCAACCCAATATATAAATAGGCTGTGAATCTATTTCATAAATTGGCGAGAGCAACTCAAGCTGCAAATAGCCAGGGAATGTAATTAATAAAGTAGTGACAGCAGTCCAGTTTGCAAACAGGCAGTGATTTTGTTTACCAAATTAGGGAGAGCTACCCTTTGTGCAAATAGTCAGGGAATGTAATTAATAAAATAGTAAAAACAACCAACCGTGCAAATAGGGAGGGAATGTAATTTATAAATTAGCGAGAGCGAACCAGTGGACAAATAGTCAGGGACTGTAATTAGTAAACTAGCGAGAGCAACCCAGTGTTCAAATAGAGGAGGAATGGAAATAATACATTGTGCAGTGAGAAACAAAATGGGCAAAGCGAGCCAGAATGCAATTAATACAGTTCAGAGGAGGAGAGAGCAACTCAATGTACAATAACACAGAGTTTTAAAAATCCATGCACTGAAAACAAAAAAACAATGCATCTCCTCTCACGTGACAGTGTCTCTTGAGCTGGGTCATGTCATATATTTTTAAGAAAATGTTTCACTTTATTGTTAAACACTTCAAGAATACTCATCTCGCAGGCGAATGAGGTTCCATTAAAAATGTGAAGACGGACCGGGCTCTTCACCTGACGCCAACTTTAAGTTTCAATGCGCAGCTCAGTTTATTACTTTAATTAGTTTTTAAAATGCGTTAATAGGCCCCCGTCAGCTTGGCGGGCCCGCGCAACTGAAACTCTGAATGACGTGCGGTGACGTTGTGATTCACGCCTGAGATAGACAGAGAAAGCAACCCAGGGTGCAAATCGGGAAGGAAGGTAATTAATAAGTTCGAGGGAGAGTGAGAGAGCTATACAGCATGCTAATCGAGAGGGGATGCAATTATTAAATTAGAGACAGCAGAAACAAGTGATCAAAGGGAGGAGGAAATGAATGAATAAAATAGGGCATCCCAATTTATCAATTGTGGAAGAATGTAATCAACAAAAGAGACAGAGGGAGAGAGAGAGAAAGCAACCCATTGTACAAGTAGAGGAGGAATACATTAGAGAGAGAGCAGCCCAGTGTGCAAATGGATGAGGAATGCAATTAATTAATTAGAGAGAGCAACCCGCTGTGAAAATAGATTTGGAATGTAATTAGTAAATTATGGAGACAGCGAGAGGAACCCAGTGTGCAAATAGAGGAGAAATGCCTTTAATACATTAAAAAGAGATGGAGAGCAACACCACGTGCAAATCCAGGAGGAACACATGCATTAAACTCGAACGAGAGCAAGCCAGTGCACAAATAGAAGAGGAATGGAACTAACAAATGAGACAGAGCAACCCAGTTTCTAAATTGTGTAGGAATATAATTAAGGAAAGAGAGAGAGACAGAGAAGCCCAGTGAGAAAATAGAGTGGGAACGTAATGAATAATCAAACTAGAGACAGCTGTCCAAAGTACAAACTGAACGAAGATGATTAACAAATTGGAGTGAGGGAAAGTAACCCAATGGGCAACTACAGGAGTAATGTAATTTGGAAATTACAGAGAGAGAGAGAGAGAGGGCAACCCAGTGTACAAATCGCGGCTGAATGCAATTATTAAATTTGACAGCGAATAAGCCAGGATGTAAATAGAGGAGGAATGTAACTAATATATTAGAGGGAAAGAGAATGTAGCCCAGTTTGAAAATGGAGGAGGAATGTAATTGATAAATTAGAGAGAGGGAGAGAGAGGGATCAAGCAGCATGAAAACAGAGGAGGAAGGTAATTATTAAATTGGAGAGACAGCAAACTAGTCAGCAGATATAGGGGGAATGTAATTATTACATTAGCGAGAAAGGGAGAAAACAATCCAGTGCCCACGCAGAGTTGAAATGTAATTAATGAAATAGAGAGAGAGAAAGAGTTAACAATCCAGTGTGCAAATAGAGGAAGTATGTAAGTAATGAATAGGAGAGGGAGAGCGCAAGCCAATATGCACATAGAGACGTAATGCAATTAATTAATTAGGGTGACGAAGAGCGAGAGAGCAACTGAGTGTGTAAAAGGAGGAGGTATGCAATTTTGAAATTAGAGAGAGCAACACAGTGTCCAAATGCCGCATGATTGTAATTAATAATTTGGACAGAAAGTAGCGCAGTCTGCAAATTGAGGAATGCAATTAATTAATTAGAGTGAGGGAGAGATAACAATCCAGTGTACAAATAGAGAGGGAGAGTATTTAATAAATTACAGCAAACTGAGACAGATAAACTATTCCCTCAACTTCACCTGCCACATTCAATTACATAGGTACATCTTCACCCAGGTATCTCTTCTGCAGCACTATCTTTAAATTGTACCCTTTCTTTTATATTGCCACTGCATGTTCTTCACGCCTGAATGGATAATTTCACATTTAACTGCGTTGTCATTTCTCTGCTTCCTGTCCACCCTCTTCACCTTCTTGTCTATATTCTTTTCATTTTCTACACGATCCTCCTTACAATCCACGATGCTTCCAACGTTTGTATGTTCCACAGATCTTTGAAACTGTGCCCTGGACACACTTGCTCATTAAAGTATATCAGGAAGAGCACGGGTCACAACACTAGTTGTCAATCAGGGTAAATCACTGTTATTTATACAAAGCGTCTGATATAGGACAAAGAGAACAAAACAGAAATGTTCAGCACAGGGAGAGGCCCTTCGGCCCTCCAAGCCTGCGCTGATATTATTGCCCGTCAACTAAAATATTTTGCACTTCCGGAGTCCGTATTCCTCTATTTCCTTCCTATTGATGTATTTGTCAAGCTGCCTCTTAAACATCACTATCGTACCTGCTTCCACCACCTCATCTGGCAGCGAATTCCAGACACTCACTACCCTCTGCGTAAAATAACGTGCCCCGCACATCTCCTCTATAATTTTCTTCTCTCACCTTTAATCTATGTCCCCTAGCAATTGAATCTTGCACGCTGGGAAAATTCTTCTGACTATCTGCTCTGTCCATGCCACTCATAATTTTGTAAACTTCTATCAAGTCGCCCTCAATCTCCTTCACTCGAGTAAGAGCATCCGAGTTTCTCCAACCTCTCAATATGTATTGAAAATATCACGGTGACATGTCCATGTTTCCATTGAGATCCTATATTTAACATTCTCATAATTTGAGAATTTTAATGAGTAAATACATTATTCAATTTGCCTTATGTATTAATAAAATAAAATATATATCAAGCCGCCAAATTATTTACCAAGTTAGAATTAATTTATTCAAAGTTAAATGTTTACATTTTACAATGAAGCGGTCACAACAGAAAATTATTCAGAATCTAATTCCACCTGGGGCTGAGATAGCCCAGGATACCTCCCAGTGGCCATCGCCCATTCCTCACCATCTGTACTCAGTGTTCACCTGGGGACCGAGATTACCCAGCATATCTGTCACTGACCATCGAGTGCCCCTCACCATCTGTACTCAGTGTTCACCTGGGGACGGAGAATACCCAGCATATCTGTCACTGACCATTGAGTGCCTCTCATCATCTGGACTCAGTGTTCACCTGGGGACTGAGCTACTCCATGATAACTCTCACTGAATATTTGCAGCTTTTCTGTTATGTTGAGCTGACTCTGAGGTTATTGTTGATTTCTGTTAACTGAGTGCGAATGGTTAATCTACAATAGTCAATACTGTCTGGGAGCTGGGTCTTGGAGAGAGAGGATGAGCAGGGAGACGCATGGAAATCTCGTTCAGATAAGGAGGAAAGATTCAAGCTTTAATTAGCGACTATTTCATCAGGAGGGAGGGAAACTGGTCATTGGTGCTTTGGGATTTACAATTAAGTCGCTGTGCATCTTCAACCATTTTTGTATTAACATGAAACATATTTTGTCTCTCATTCGCGGACTCGGCACTCAATGACCCGTGTGTAAATCACACAGTCCTGGACCAGGCCTGAAGGAGCATCGCTTGCCCTGGGACTGAGTGCTCTGGCCAGTGGAAGTGTGATAACAAACTTCAGGAAGGATGGAACCGATTTAAACGGTAATGTGCAGAGACACTTTCTGAATAACTAGACCAAGAGGGAAACTTATGAGTGTAGGTGCATGAACTGCACATGGACAGAGCTAATCGGTGATATCACTGGCGATATCGGAAACAAAAACAAATACATTTTCCTTTTTTAGATAGCAGTTTGATACAACTGAGCGGCCTGCTTGGCCATTGCAGACACAAATATGTTGCTGTGGGGCCAGAACAGGTCAGGCTGGCAGATTTTCTTACCAAAAGTGAACCACATGAATTGTTCTGACAATGCTCTACAGGTTAACGGTCGGATAGTTACTGTGACTGGCTTCATATTTCAGAGCACATCTCCCTGTCCCAACTCCTTTGGGAACCTGACCAAGTCCCCTCTGCCTCTGGCACATCTCCTCATCCCTACTCCCTCGGTGACCTGATCACGTTCCCTCTGCCAAGGGGACCTGGCCTCCTCCCCAATGCATTCAGAGCCTCGGCCCGTACCCTCTCCATGAGGGACCTTATCCCGTCCTCTCTCCAACGGGGAACTGACACGGTCCCCTCTCCCTCTGGGACCTGACACCGTCCATTCTTCATCAGGGACCTTACCCCTTCCTCTCTCCAACGGGGAACTGACACAGTCCCCTCTCCATCCAGGACTTGACACCATCCCCTCTCCCTTGGGACCTGATCCCGTCCCCTCTCCATTGGGGACCTCACCCACGCCCCTCTCCATCTGGGACCTTACCACATCCTTTCTCCAATGGGGACCTGACCCCGTCCGCTCTCCCTCTGGACCTGACCCCATCCCCTCTTCCTCGAGGACCTGACCCTGTCCGCTCTCCCTCAGGACCTGACCCCATCCCCTCTCCCTCGGGGACCTGACCCTGTCCGCTCTCCCTCGGGACCTGACCCCGTACCCTCTCTCTTAGGGACCTGGCCCCATCCCCTCTGCCTCCAGAGACTTGCCCTATCCCCTCTCCCTCGGGGAACTGACCCCATCCCCACTCCCTTGGGGTGCAATCCTTGTCCTCTGTCCCTCCAGTATGTGAGCTTGTTTCCCTTCTCACGGGAACCTGTACCGTCCCTCTCTTTCGGGTACATTCCCCTTGTCCCCTCTGCTTCTGCAACATTTCTCCACTCCACCTGGGCCCGCTCTGCATCCCCTCTCTCTCGGAGCCCTCTCCCTGTCCACTCCCCCTCCGGGATCTCTCCCCGAATGCTCTCCCTTGTGGACCTCTCCCTGATCGTTCTCACTCGGATTTCCTTCCCTTCTCCCTGTCACTTTGGGAAATCAACATCCTGTCACCCGCGTTGATACCTACCCCTGTGCCCTCTCAACATCTGCTCTGCCCAAGCGGCCTTTGAATCTCCGGTGAATATCCCTGTCAGTCCCGTCTCCCGGTACACAATCCCTAGGGAACATTGGCCCGCCCCCTTCTCTCAGGGTCCTCTCCCTGTACCCTCCCCGTCGCTGCCTTCTCCCAGATCCCGCTCCCTTGGGGTCCTTTGCAAGCCCTCTCTTCCTCGGAGAAATGTCTCCATCCCGTGCCCCTCGGGGAACTCTTCCCATCGCCACTCCCTTGTGGATCTCTCCCTGTTCCCTGTCCCTCTGGAATCTCTCCCCATTCCCTGTCCCTCGGGAATCTCTCCCCATTCCCTCCGAATTGGGAATCTCTCCCCGTTCCCTATCCCTGAGGGATCTCTCCCCATTCCCTCTCTCTTGGGGACCCATCGTCATCACCACTCACTCAAGGATCTCCCCAACGGCCCACTCTCGCTTTGGGTACCGTCCCATCCCCTTTCCATTGTGGTACTTCCTCCACCTCAAATCCTACTGGTCCTGCCCCTGAACCCTCTCCCTCATGGTCATGACTCTGTACCCTCTCCAATGGGGATCACTCCACATCCACTCCCGCTCAGGGACCACACCCCATCCTCTCACACTCAGGGATCTCTCACCGTCCCCTCACCTTCGGGGACATCACACCGGCCCCTCACTCACAGAGAACTCTCTCCACCATCTCGCTTTTGGGTCTCTCTCTGTAACCTCTCCCTCAGAGTTCCACCCATGCTCCTGCTTCCTTTGGGACATTTCGCCACATGAGCTCCCATTGGAAATTCCCCCTGTGCCATTTCACCATCCCCTCAGCTCAAGGGGCCCTACGCTCTCCCTTGAGGATAACTCACTGACGCCTTTCCCTGTTCCCTCTCCCAATCCTCTCACTCCATTTACATGTCACTAACAAATGAGCACCACACCCGGTCCCCTCTCCCAAGGGAGGAGCAACATTACCCCCTACCTCGGATCATCGCCCTGCCTCCTCTCACTAGGAGACCTGTCCCCACCACACTGTTACACGGGGAACCCACCCCTCCCCCCCCCCCCACAACGCTCGGTGACCACTCCCTGCTTTCTATCCCTCTGGTTTCCCCTAATCACCATTCTCCATTGAGGGCCTCTCCCCGCACCATGTCCCTCAGGGAACAGTCACCTCCCGCCCTCATTGTCTCCGTCTGCGTCCCCTCTCCCACGGGGAGAAGACCCTTTCCATTCTCCATCACAGACATTAGACGCACCCCTCTCCTATGAGGGCCAGTCAACCTCCCCTCTCCCTCGTGGCACTGAACCCTCCCATGTCCCTCAGTTAACTGTCCCCATCCCCTCACACACAGGGACATGTCCAGCTCTCTATCTCTCGGTGACCAGTTCCCGTCCCCTCGCCCTCGCGGACCTCTCCACAGCCACTCGCCCATGGGCAGCTCAACCCATCCCATCACATTCTTTCCTCTCACTGTCCCTTCTCCCTCGAGGACCTATTCCATTCCCTCCCTAAACAGTTCCTCTCTCCGTCACCTCACTCTCAGTGTCCAGTCACCATTTCCACTCCCTCGGGGTCCAGTCCAGAATCCTGTCCCCCTCCAGGCCCAGTCCTCATGCCCTTTCTCTCCGGGACCTGCATTGCCTCTCTCTTTTGGTGATCTGCACCGTTAGGTTTTTTCAGAGACCTCTCCCTAAATCCCCTCCCTCCGTGACCTCTTCCTGAACACTCTGCCCCAGAACATTCACCCCATCCCCTCTCCACCCGAGTCCCCTAACTGCTCCCTCTTTCTCCGGGAATTCTCCTCGATGGTGCACCCTTGTCCACCACACCCAGTAAATTTTCCCTCCGAATTCCTTCTCTTCTCCCACTCCCTTTGGGAAATTACCATGTTACCTGTCGCGTTGAGACCTCCCCCTCTGACACCTCACCATCCGCTGAGCCCAAGGGGCACCTGACACACCATTGAGTGTCACTCTCTATACCCTCTCACTGTATCCTGTCCCCCGGAGACATCGCTCTGCCTGGGTCACACGGAGACATCGCTCTGCCTGGGTCACACGGAGACATCGCTCTGCCTGTGTGGCACGGGGACATCGCTCTGCCTGGGTCACATGGGGTCATCGCTCTGCCTGGGTCGCACGGGGACATCGCTCTGCCTGGGTCACATGGAGACATCGCTCTGCCTGGGTCACACGGAGACATCGCTCTGCCTGGGTCACACGGGGACATCGCTCTGCCTGGGTCACATGGGGACATCGCTCTGCCTGGGTCGCACGGGGACATCACTCTGCCTGGGTCGCACGGGGACATCACTCTGCCTGGGTTGCATGTGGACATCATCTGCAGCCTCTGCGTCTGGGTCCTCTCCCAGTCCCCTCCCCCTCAGTGTAATCTCCCAGTCCCTACTCCCTCGGTGCCCTCTCCCCGTGCACTCTCCCTCGGGGATCTGTCTCACTTATGTCACTCTCTGCGAAATGCCCCAAAAAATTCTCGCTCTGGGAACTGTCTCCGTCACCTTTCCCTCGGAGACCATTCCCCACCTCCACTCACTCGGGGAACTCTCCATGTCCCCGCTCCCTCGGGGAACCCTCCCCGGGAACCGTCCCTGCCCCGTTTCCATCGGGGAACTTTCCCCGTTCCCTCTCCCTCAGGGAACTGTATCCATTCCGTCTCCCTTATGAACCCATCCCGTAAATCTCAGACCCTCACAGTAATCACCCCGTCCCCTCTCTCTCTAGGTCCTGAGCCCACCATTATATATCGCGGTCCTCTACACGTCCATTCTCCGTCGGGTACTAGTCCTCGTTCCCGCACCCTCGGTGTCTTCTCCCCATCCCCTCACCCTCGGGAACAAACGGGAGAGAATGTTAATATCTCTCCTCGACATTGATCAACGCTGAATCCCCCATGATCAACATCCTTGGAGCCACCATTGACCAGCAACTGAACAGGACCAGACATAGAAGCACTGCGGTTAAATGAGGTCAAGAGGCAAGGAATCCTGCAGCGAATAACTCATCTCCTGACTCCACAAGTCCTGTCCGTCATCTACAAGGCAAGAGTCAGGAGTAAGTTGGAATACTTGCCACATGACTGGCTGAGTGCAGCTCCCACAACACTGAAGACACTCGACACCGTCCAGGACAAAGCTCGATTGGCACCACATCCAAAACATTCTCCCCCCCCACCACCGAAACACAGTAGCAGCCGTGTGTACCATCGACAAGATGCATTGCCTGCACCAAGGCTCCTTCGACAACACCTTTTAACCTCACGACCACTACCATCTAGAAGGAGAATGGCAGCAGACACAAGGGAACACTGCCCCCCAGATGTTACCCTCCAAGACACTCACCATCCTTACTTGGAAATATATCGGCCATTCCTTCACTGTCGCCAGCTCAACACCCTGGAAACCCATCCAGCTCTGTAACCACCAACTTGTTAAATTGAAGTTGCCTTCACTCACTTTGTTGCTCATGTTACAGAAACAGATGAACTGTAACTTCAGTCCCCATAGCTTGTCTATGGATGGAATCCGAATCGTTTGAACTCCGTGAGGATATACAGCAGCTGATAGCAATCCACAGCAAAGCACGCACTGCACGTCCATTAAATTTCTCATACCAGGAAGCAGTCCTCACCTGTCACAGGCCACGTGCGCACCTGTTCATTAGAAATAAGCCCTGGGCTGGTTCCCCGCACAGATGAGCAATGGATCAGCCGCGAGTGACTAACACAAGAGGACGTCGGACGTGCACAGATCAAATTTCAAAGGTGCTGGGTTAAAGCTGCTGGAATGGCTGATTGGCGTCATCATTAGACCCTCCCTCACCCTGTCGCCGCACGGACAGTCCATCCGGGCGAGAGTCATGCCCAGCAATGAATTTGCCAAGTTGTAAATCACACTAGAGCCAACCTTCCAGGGGCGGGAATAAGTGAGGCTGGAGAGCCTGAAATTGTGGCCAATCATGTGTAAGGGCCGGGAAAGCGAATTAATTCACTCTAAAGTGTCAGATTGATGAAGCACTTGAAGGCGAGTAAAAAGAGGAAAAGCAATCTTTGCAGCAAAATTGGAAACACCCACAGGGAGCGAAGTCACTGCAGGGTAGGGGCCCTGATGTGTCTCTAACACAAGGATGAGAAAATTCAAACTCAGGAGCTCCCACACCGAGAAGTGATGCTCGTTAGTGAAAAAAGCACTGACTGGCGAATGTGGTTTAGTCTGAGTTCGGAGACGGGCAGCAGAATTACAAAAAGGCAGTGGATTATGAATGCTTGTAACTTGGAGTGAGCATGAATACCATTCGGTTGGTGAATTCTCAATGACACCCGTACAGATGTGAGCTTATCCAGCTGATGTGCTGATGCCGATGTGGAGGCTGGTGAGATTTCACTGGTCACAGTGGGCAGGTTTGGTAAATGTGAGGATATGTGGTCAGAAGGTTAAAGGAATCAAAGAGGTTGGAAAGAATCCAGTTCAGCCTCAAATACTGGCCAGTGAGTTGTTCCGGAGTCAATAGATAGAGAATGAAGTTTGACTGAATTTAACTGAAGACAATGGAGTCTGTTATCCGAATATCACAATAAGATTAACATTGGCACAGCTAATTTTGGTTCTCAAAAATAATAGCCTGATAGAGAAACCGTGAGGATGGGATAGTAATGCTTTTCAGAAACTACCAGTAACAAATAGATCCGATCATCGAATGATAGCAAATGATAATTTTCGGACAGAACGAAACGCACCACCAAGGAACTCCAGCCCATTCTTGCATCATTCCAGTCTATTGTTTTCAGATTCTGATCCATTGTTGTAACATTTCAATCTATTGTTTTCAGATTCTGATCCATTGTTGTAACATTGGAATCGATTTCTGACAGTTTCTGACAAGGAAGGAACAATGGAAATAGCAGAGGCACTGGACAGAATCTTTCCATCTACCTTGCATATGGAAGTGGCACTAGAGTGCTAGAGGGTGGTAAATATGATATCCCATCTGGAAAATAAAACATAGAGAGAGGGGTCAACTCTGTGAATCGACTCAGTCAGTGGTTTCGAAATTCACTGGAAAACATGAAGGAGGATGAATTGATGAACAGTTGTTGTTCAGATTGGAGGGGGGAAGGCAGTGGAACCCTATAGGTGGCCCCATTATCAGCATTGCACTTTATCATATAAAAGCCATGGCCTCATACATTGAAGACATGGTATTGAGGCCTGCGGATGACACAGCGATGTGAATACTACTAAGTTGTGAGGAGGGTAGCAGTAGGATTTTCGAGGGGGCAGAGAGGTCGCTGAAAGGATGAGGTGGAGAGAAGGTGAAACTTCAAATAAAGGAAGCGTGAAAGTGACAATTGGAGCAATATTAATGGTGGTTGGTTAGGATAGGGAGAATGTTATTCCTAATGTTTGAAGGTGGCAGAGCAAAGCTATTAGATGTTAAACAATAATAGATATTTCTCTTGATAAAGAAATGAAGAGATTGCACAAATCAGAAATTCATGCAGAACATTGACAAGTCAAAGGTTAGGGCTCAGCTGGAGTATTGTCTCTAACTCTGGGCCCGAAAATTTTGGAAGGGTGTCAGGGCCTTGGGATGGATGCAGAGAAGATTCACTGGAATGATCACAGGGATGAGGGGTTGTAGTCACGTGAAGAGATTGGCGAATCAGGGATTGTTTTTCTCAGATCAGATCAGGCAAACTCTATGTTTATCAGGAGCATTTTAAAACACGTTGCGTTTTGATAAGAGTTAATCAGGAAGGACCATTTCCACATGAACATTGGATAATAATCAGGACAAACAGATTAAAGGTGATTGACAAAGATGGCGAGAGGGAAAGGGGAGATGAGTCCTCACACAGCCAGTGTTTACACTGAAACCTGGAATTCAATGCCTGGAGCACTTCTGGAAGCTGATACAACACTAACTTGCGAAATGGAATTGGATAAATACTTGCCCTGGAGGAGGTGGGTTTGTAGGGGAGGGTATTCGGGGATAGAATTTCAAAGCCAATGGGAAAGGTTAGGAGGGATCATCCAATGGGATAGATGTTTCCAAGAACTCGGTTTGGTAATGTGTGGCAAATGGCCGAGTCTTGTACTGTATGAAACCAAAGAAAGTACACATCCTGGAAAGCTTCCAGGTCCTTTAACAAAAATCCACCCGAAGATAACCTGGACCCTAAAATGAATATAGGCCCTGCTGCAACTGCTGCACCTTGAAGTCGTACAGGCCTTCAAACAACGGGCAGGAGGGGAAGACCTCAATAACCTCCACAGCAGAATGTATCTCCCTTCCTGAACATAGTTACATTAGTAACATCCCTGGGGCCAGTGCTAAGTTCCTGTCCCTTTCAATTAGGTAGCATGAGCACATGGGCGCTTGATGTGAGTAATCGGACACAGCTTTGAGGGCCTCAGCTGGAAGATGGTGGTAGCCAGAAGCTCCGCTGCTTCTCTTCCATTTGATTACTTGTTGCAGCTCTCCCACTGATGGTTGATCAAGAGATGCTGAAACTAATGCAGATACTGACAATAATGTAGAACCCTGAAACTAACATAGGGCCTGAAATAATACAGAGCCTGAAATTAACATGGAGTGTGAAATTAATACCAGCTCAGAAATGAATGCAGGCCCTGAAATTAATACAGACCCTTAAACTAATACAGAGCTGAAACTAATACAGACCCACAGACTAATATCGATCATGAAACTAATACAGATCTTTAAACTAATTTTAATCATGAAACTGATACAGACACTGAAACTAATACATGTCCTGGAACAAATAGAGGCCCTGAATCTAATACAGATCGTGAAACTAATACAGACCCTGAAGCTAGCGCAGTCCTGAAACTAATAGAGACCCTGATACTATCACAGGCCCCGAAGATAATTCATATCCTTAAACTAATACAGACCATTAAGCAAATGCAAATCCTGAAACTAATATAGGCCCTGAAACTAATTGGGGTCCTGATACAAATACCAATCATTAAACTAATAGACACTCTTAATCTAGTACAGATCGCAAAACTAATACAGCCCCTGAAAATGCAATAGATCATGTAACTTAGATAAATCCTGAAACTAATTCCAAATTCTGAAACGGATCAGATCATGAACATAATACAGATCTTGAAAGTAATACAGATTTTGAAGCTAAGACAGGCCTTAAAATAATGCCAAATACAAAACTAATACAGATCCTATTAAAAATGCAGGCTCTGACACTCATACAGATGCAGAAACACTTACAGGTTCTGAAACTAACGCATATCTTGAAACTCATGCAGACCCTCAAAAATAATAAAGATCCTGAAACTAAAACTTACCCTGAAACTAATACAGACACTGAAACGAAAAGCCGACCCTGAAATAAATGCAGATCCTGAAACTAATATCGACACTGAAACTAATACTGAACCTGAAACTAATACATACCGTGAAAACAATACAGATCCTGAAACTAATACATACCGTGAAACCAATACAGATCCTGAAACTCATACAGGCCCTGGAATTAATATAGACCCGGAAACAAATACAAACTCTGAAACTAATACAAACCCTGAATTTAATACAGACCCTGAATCCAAATCAGACCTAAAATTAATACAGACTCTGAAACTAATACAAACTCTGAAACTGATACAGATCCTGAAAATAATACAAACTCTGAAACTAATAAAGTCCCTGAAACTTAAACAGATCCTTAAAGTAATAGAGTTCATGAGAGTTAAGCACACCCTGAAACAAATTCAGACACTGAACCTAATACTGATCCTGAAACAAATACAGGCCCTGAAACTATTACAGACATTGCAACTAATACAGATCCTGACTTTATACAGCCCCCAAAACTAAAACCAACCTGAAACTAATGCGCACCTTGAAACTAATACAGATTCTGAAACTAATACAGACCCTAGCATTAATGTAGACCCTGAAACTAATACATATCCTGAAAATAAAACTAATCATGAAACTAATAATGAGTCAGACAGAGAGTATTGGAGGGCACTTGCTGATGAAGAGAAAGAGGGACAATATCGCGGCAAATGTCAGGGGACCATAATCTGGGACAGACACTGGGACGTAGAAAGTGAGAGAGTGACAAACAAATGTAATATATTCTGGCAGTTAATGGGAAACACAGTGACAATTACGTGAAAATAGACAGGGAGAGTGACAAATATGAATAGAGAGATGGACTGAGAGAGAGAGAAAGATACAGGGATTTACAGTGAGGGTGGTGGAATGGGAGTAAAAAATTTTTTGAGAGAGAGTGACAACAGGGAGTGAGAGTGAAGGAATATGAGTGAAAGAGAGAAGGTGTGTGAGAGATTGACAAACATGGTGCGAGAGTGAAAGAATGTGCGAGAAACAGAGATAGAGTCAGAGACAGTGACAATCAGGGGGTCAAAGTGAGAGTGAAGCAATGTGCGAGAAAGAGAGATGGTTTGACGGAGAGTGACAAACAGGGAGTCAGAGTGAAACAATGTGCGAGAAAGAGAGATGGTTTGAGGGAGAGTGACAACAGGGAGTCAGAGTGAAGCAATGTGTGAGAAAGAGAGATGGTTTGAGGGAGAGTGAGAAACAGGGAGTCAGAGTGAAGCAATGTGTGAGAAAGTGAGATGGTTTGACGGAGAGTGACAAACAGGGAGTCAGAGTGAAACAATGTGAGAGAAAGAGAGATGGTTTGAGGGAGAGTGACAAACAGGGAGTCAGAGTGAAACAATGTGACAGAAAGTGAGATGGTTTGATAGGGAGTGACAACAGGGAGTGTGGTTAAGATGTAAGGAGTGCGAAAATAGATGGTTTGAGAGAGTCACAAAGAGGGAGTGAGTGTGGGGGCTGAATGTTCCTGGTCCCAATCGTGCCCAAAGGAGGGGGCAACTATGTGAGAGTTTGTAGACAAATAGAGCGGCGGATTAGCTCCTCATCAGTATAGAAATGGTTATTTGGTGATTGATTTTAAGAACAATGAGGGAGCTTCTATGTTGTGGCTGCTTTGTAGCCACCGACTACCAGGGCTGTGCAACTTTCCTGGTGAGTCTGCCCAAGCACCAAAACTACCGGCACTCTTAATAATGAGGCTACATGGGGAGTTCCCACTACTCAGCATCTCACAGTGAGCTTCACAATGGACAATTAGGAGACGGCTTCCAGGGAAGATTGTTCCCGCATCTGACAATCCCAACATCAGTTATCAGGACTCTGATTGGGTCCAGAAATCAAGGTTGCAAAGCACGTGGTAATAGTCAGGTTACAGGGAGAAGCGGAGAGATAGAGATAGAGAGAGATTAAACCGAAAGGATAAAAACAAGAAAACTGCGGATGCTGGAAATCCAAAACGAAAAAAAAATACCTGGAAAAACTCACCAGGTCTGGCAGCATCGGTGGAGAAGAGTGAAGGTGATGTTTCAGGTCCTCGTGGCACTTTAGCAGAACTAAAGAAAAATAGGAGCGGGATGAAGTATAAGCTGGTTTAACGGGGGTTGGGGGGCGGGAGGGAGGTGGGGAGGGCGTGGAAGCAGTGGCGGGGGAGCGAGAGAAGCTTGTGGGGTGGTGGTTGTTGGGACAGACAAGCAGGGATAGAAGGAGATAACCAAAAGCTGTCACAGACAAAAGAACATAGAGGTGTTGAAGTGGAGATATTATCTCAAAGAATGTGCTACTTAAGAATGGAGAGCTGGACATGCAAGGTAATGATAGCTCTAGTGGGGGGTGGGGTGAAATAAGACTAAAAGGGCATAAAAGGTATAGATAAATGATAAGTGGAATACTTCCAAAATAATGGAAATAGGTGCGCAAAAGAAAAATCTAAATAAATTATTGGAGAAAACAAGGAGGAGGGGGAAGACATGGAAAGGGGGTGGGGATGGAGGAGGGAGTTTAAAATCTAAAATTGTTGCACTCAATATTCACTCCGGAAGGCTGTAAAGAGCCTGGTCAGAAGATGAGGTGCTGTTCCTCAAGTTTGCATTGAGCTTTACTGGAACAATGCAGCAGGCCAAGGACAGATATTTGGGCAAGAGAGCAGGTTGGAACATTCCTTGTTCTAGTCCTACTCCGGCCCCCTCCCACAACTCTTTCTCCGATTACTTCGGTGCTGCTTCATGCTCTCGTCAGAACCTCGAAAAATGTATTAATTTTGCTTCCAGTCTCCACCCCTCCATCATTTTCACATGGTCCATCTCTGAAATTTCCCTTCCCTTCCTTGACCTCTCTGTCTCAATTTCTGGTGATAGACTGTCCACCAATATCCATGATAAGCCTACCGATTCCCACTGCTACCTCGACTACAGCTCCTCACACCCCACTTCCTGTAAGGACTACATCCCATTCTCTCAGTTCCTTTGCTTCTGTCACATCTTTTCTGATGATGCTCCCTTCAAGAACTGTTCCTCTGACATGTCCTCCTTCTTCCTTAACCGAGGTTCTCCACGCACATTAGTTGACAGGGCCCTCATCCGTGTCAGGTCCACCTCGCACGCATCCA
>JANJGN010000039.1:900000-980000 GCA_026770705.1 Isurus oxyrinchus
TTAATATTGCAGTTCAAACGTGAACGTGTTAAACAGTTGAAGGTGCAAAACTCTGTAAAGAGGTAAGGGGTAACAATATAAGAATGACAATATTCGCTTTCGGGCTGCAAGCCCATGTAACTCTCTGAGCACCAGAACAGTGGTTAAGCGGGATTAGATTCCAGTTAGGTTAAAGGCAGCAGAACACGGTATCTGTTGTGGTTTATAAAGGTTTCTAACCAGGAGGTGAAGTTTGAGCAAAGTGGTGGTCTTGGGCAGTGGGTGTGGTGGTGAGTGAGTGGAGGTGATTCTGGCTCAGATCACATTGAAATAGAAGAGCAGATGGATCTCAATCTGAAAAAAAAAAAGATTTTCTGTTTATGCAGTAGATGAGTCGAGGCAGGTTGGTGGCCGTGGGCAATATTTTGGAAAGGGAGTCTATTGTGTAGGAACTCAGCTCAAAACATCAGCAAATGCTTTGGTTGAACATGAGGCATTGGGGTGGGTCGAGGGGTGGGGAGAGTGTGGGATGTCTGGCTGGTGGAGCGTGTGTGGATGCAGCACAGGTTTTCGGATGCAGTCAGGTGAAATTGGCTTCGCTCCTTACAAGGGCAATCTGAAAAAGAAGAAAAAGGTGCAGCTAATCAGTATAATGTGGCTTCCAGGTATAATAGCTAGATAGAGAGATATCCAGGGATATCAACTGAACCTGAGATACGACTGTACATTGCAAGCACAGCATTGCAATTGAACATTCTTTATGTACTTAGAAAAAATGCTGAGAGAAAGACTTACGAAGCACACCAGCAATGGCGAGCATTGGATAGTAAAAACACTGAATAACCTGAAGAATCTTTGGGGCCCGATATTTGAATGTGGTTCCATAATAAAACGTCAACAGATAGTGAACATACCACTGTAGCCCCCTGCCTTTTGTATGACACCAATCCACTGTTCTCAGCTCCTGATCCATTGTTCAAACATTCCAGCCTACTGTTTTCAGATTCTGATCCATTGTTGTAACATTCAAATCTGGTGTTCGCGGATTCTCTTCCATTGTTGTAAAGATCCAATCTATAATTCTCAGGTTCCGATCCATTTTTGTAATATTCCAAACTATTGTTCTCAGATACTGATCCAGTATTGTAATATTCCAATCTATTGCTCTCAGATACTGATCCAGTAATATAATATTACAAACTATTGTTCTCAGATTCAGATCCAGTATTGTAATATTCCAATCTATTATTCTCAGATTCTGATCCATTGTTGTTACATTCTGCACTATTGTTCTGGGATCCTGATCCGTTGTGGAAAAATTCTAAGCTACTGCTCTCCGATTCGGACAGATCATTATAATAGTCCAAACTATTGTCCTCCGATTCTAATATATCTTCCCCCTCGCTTTGGAGCTGCTGCTCCCTGACAGTGCCGCATTGATTATCCGTGTTATAGGATGAGATGGCTTATTGGAAGGATTCGCATTTTAATTGAAGGGGTGTTAGCTCTATTGGCACAATTAAGGCCCCTGGAGATTGATACTCTTACGCGACAAAATAAAAGTTTCACTTAACCCCTTTCTATTGTACCCAAACGAAACAGTGTTTTTGCAGATTTTTTGGGGATGTCTAAGTTTATTAGAGAAGGAAAGGTGGAAATCGTGGACACACTAACCACTATACTTCAATCCTCCTTGATTATCGAACTATTCCCAAAGTGTTGTCAATGTTGCTCCCTGCTTATCGAAGGGCAGATGGATAATCCTTGTATCTGACGAACAATCCAAGAATTGTTAGTGAAACGTTGTGTTATGGCAGAGACTCAATAATTTGGGGCAAAATGAGTTTGTTGATTAGAAACCATGGGTTTATAAATAACAGCCAGAAGAGACACATTAATGAAAAATAATCTGCCTCTGACAAATTCGAATGCCATCGTTACTGAAGTGTCAGGTAGGGTTGATGATGAAAGTGTGTTTTTTGTTAACTATACGGACTTGAATGACCACGTGCCAATTACCGTATTTGTTGGGAAACAGTAACATGTGGTTCAGCAACACAAACACAATTGCCTGAATGCCCCAGTTTATAATCAAAGATGCTACACGCTCAAATTTGTTCCTTCCTCCAGAGAAATATCTTAGAACATAAAAACTTTTGAAGCTCTTGACTTCTTTAGGGATCACCCAGAATGCCAGTGCTCTGTCGCTTGCTTTATACCTTCTCAGTTCCAGTCATCCTCAGCCTTAAGACATTCAATTAACATGTATTTAGGTGACTTATTTCCTTGTTGTTTTTTCTCCTCAATGTTTCCACGTTAATCCACGATTGGCTATATGTTGTCACAAGGCTCTGTGAGGACCACTGTCAATACTTTTTTCAGTTTCAAACCAGACAACATTCCAGCTTATTTTTCCTCATGCAATCCAGACTGAGATTAACCTCACTTGCATTCCACGTGATGAATCTTGGGTTGAGAATTTTCGCTGCTCAGTGCACAAGCCTAAGTAAGTGTGAGCAACTGGTTATTTTCTCACAGTAAACTGTCGACGGCACCTGTCCCAGTTGCTGCTAAACAAACTCATAAAACAGGCGGATCAATAGAAACCAGTGATTCTCACAAAACTGCACACATCTCCGATGGGAATCTTCAGGTGTCTTCTCAAATAGACTTTTAGTTTATGTATCCTTCAATGGCAAATATTTCACCGATATGATGCAATACATAGATCTTACAGAGACTCTGGCTTCATTGATTATGCTTGAACTAATTTAGCTCTAATACTTTTTTTAAAAAAAATCTCGACCTTCTGCCCTGAGTGAAATGACGGTAACCATAACTCCTACACAAAAAAGGCCAAAGAGAAGTCATCCATTGTTTAGTACCTGCTCCGTTATGACTCTTACCTTTCTAATCCGGCCTGTAAATTTGGACTGAGGGGAAAGGAAGCCTCTTAAATATTGCAGCTTATTCTGGTCTGGAGAGGACTGTCTGGAATTGTGGTGGAGGCATGTTCAATCGAGGCATTCAGAAGTGTGTTTGATGAATATTTGAATAGAAACAATAAGTAGGGTTATGTGGAAACGGCAGGAGGATGGCATTGAGCAATGATGCTCGTTCGGAAAGCCGGCGTGGTCACGATGGGCAGAATGGCCTCCTTCTGCACCATTGCAACTCCGTCATTCTGAGATCCTGAATTTACATACACCCGTTCAAACTTTTGACATTGAGAGCAATTTGTTGGACGCACCTCAAAGTTATGCGTTAAATCCGGCATGGGGGAGATGGCGTGTGGTTGGTAAATGCGGGAGATGGTATGTGGACAATCAGATCTTCATTTCTGAGTTGGTGCCACATTGTCAGAGGGTCAGCACATAGGGAACGCTGCACTGTCTGATTGTCAGTACTGAGGAAGTGTTGCACTATCGCACTATCAGCACTGAGTTAGCACTGAGCTGTAAGAGATTCAGCTTAGAGGGAATACCGCATTGTCAGAGGGTAAGTATTGAGGCAGCTGTGCATTGTCGGAGTATCAGTACTGATGGTGTGCTGCGCTCTCAGAGGGCCAGTGCTGAGTTAAAAGCCCAGTATATCACCTTTCCTCCCTCTGTCTACCTAGTATATCACATTGGCGCAGCCCCACTGCTGGTGTACTTGGTATAACAGCCTTCTGCAATCATGATCCTGGATCTCACCCACAATCGCACGTTGTACCTGTTATACTTTCCCATTTCCCCAGTGCACCAGGAACAGGCACCACCCCCCACTATAGCTGCTATATTACCTTCATGCCCTGCTGTGCCTGGAATACCCCCAACCTCATGTACCTGTATTATCCCTCCCCCTGCCAGCGACAGACATCATCCCTCCTTGCTGTTGCTGAATTTGTTGATGGCCTGTTTGCTATCACAACCAGCGATTTTCGGGACCACTGATGACGCTCTCCTTCCTTCTGTTCTCCAGTCTGTATGGGTTTCTGTGCAGCGCTAGCAATTAACAGCTTATGGAACAAACGTGAACTGTTTGCTCTGTCACCACAACGACTGCAGCCCCTCCCACTGTGCCCTCTGCCTGCTGTCAGCCCAGCAAACCTATCCTCTGCTGATGGAAAGAAAAAATAAAAATGGAAACGTAATGGACATTCTCAGTCAGTCAATGTTCAAGTTCACAGGTGGATTAAAGAATTGGAGTAAAGGGATATTCCAGCACATTCTTCAACTGCTCCCTGAACTTAACTTTAGTCACGGTGTAAATCCCAGTGTTTGAGCAGCAACTCAGGAGCTGCAGCATGAAGCCCAATTCCATCACAACATAATCTAGATCAACTTGCACATTCACCAAGAACGATATCTGGCCACATGGAAAACAATACTGACATTGCGCACAACAGGATGAAATTGGCTGAGATAATGCACCGTAAAATCGTGGATTTCCTCGGACTCTCCATCTCTGGGTCTCTGGGACTCTCCCCACTGCTGTGAGCCTGGAGTCTCCTGCAGGCTTTACTGTTCACTAACATGTGTCTGACGGTGAGAACATTGAGCAGCAGGATCAGGACAATGGGAGACAGAGGGTACAAATTAAGTGGATGTAGAGGGATTGTCGCTGGAGTAGTAACCCAGAAACACGGCATCATGCTCTGGGAACAGGTGTTCGAATCCTGCCCTGGGAGACGGTAGAATTTGAATTCAATAGAAACCTGGAATAAACAGCACATGATAACCATGAAACCATTGGCGACTTTTGCAAAATCCCATCTGGTTCACTAACGCCCTTTACAGAAGCAAATCCGCTGGGAAACATGTGCCTCCAAACCCACAACAATGTGATTGACTCTTAACTACCCTCTGAACAAGGGCAATTCGAGATGGGCACAAAATGCCAGCCAAGCAAGCGAAGACCACGTTCCATGAATGAATAAACCAAGAATGTTTTGGAGGAACTCGACAGCTGTCCAGATGGAGGAGATGTTTTGGAAAGAGTATCCTACAGTCAGCATCACGGTGAAACAGTCTGGAAAGGGTATCTTGCAGGCAGCATCGCGGTGAAGCAGTCTGGAAAGAGTGACCTGCAGTCAGCATCGTGGTGAAACAGTCTGGAAAGAGTATCCTGCAGTCAGCATCGCGGTGTAACAGTCTGGAAAGAGAATCCTGCAGATATTTTTGAGAATAAGAACAGTGACATCAAAAAAACAGCGCGAGAGAGAGATGGAGAGGTCAGAACCAGCGCGAGTGCGGGGATGCTTGAAATAGTGATGTCAGCACAAAGGTGAGAGCTGATTGGTGAGTCACAGGGAAGTGTTGTCCCAAATTAACCTTAGGAAAGGTAAGAATGATATTGTTTTATTTAAAATATATAAATAACTTTATGTTTATTTTTTACTTTATTTAACTTAAAGCAAATAACGGGTGTATTTTTTTTCAAACTAGAGGCACAGCAGGGCAGCTCAGTCCCATGTTATGTACCGTCTTGAACATGTGGGAAGTCTTAGACACTCTCGGAGCGACCACGTGTGCAGGACGTGCCGTCAACTGAAGCTATATGAGCTCCGAGTTTCAGAGCTGGAGGCGCTGAAGCACATCGGCAAGGCTAAGCTTTTGGTGGCTGGAACGTTTTTAGGCATGGTGACCACAAAACAGACAGATTTGGATTGGTAACCATCAGTCTGAAGGGATGTGTGAGCCAGGTAGTCAGGAAATCCCGAGGGTGCACCTCGCTCGAGAACAGTTTTTCTGTGTTGGAAAACGGTGAGAGTGACGGTTCGACTGGGGAGTGCAGCCAGACTCATGGCGCTGAGCGGCTCAGCTTCACAACGGGGAAGGGAAAAGTGGAGAAGGACTATAGGTGCAGGAGGGTCCATAATAATGCGAACAGACAGCCGTTTCTTAGGCCATTGATGTGATTCCAGGGTGGTATGTTGCCTCCCTGGTGCCAGGATCTAGGATGTCATTGTAGGGCTGACGGGCATTCTAAAGTGGGAGGGCAAACAGATGGAGATTGTCCTACATATTTGTACCAAGGGCATCGGTGCAAAGAGGGATGAGGTCCTACAAACAGAATTTTCGGATCCAGGAAGCAAACTAAAAAACAGGACTTCAAAGGTAGTGATCAATGCACTTCTTCCAGTGCCACACACTGGCGACTATAGAAGTAGGGGATTAGGCCAGATGAATGCGTGGCTGGATAGATGGTGCAGGAGAAAGTGTTTTCTATTTCTCGCATATTGGGAGGTTTCTGGGGGATGTGGGACCTGTACAAGGCAGACAGCTAGCAGCTGAACTTCAATGGGACCAACATCCTTGTGGGGAGGTTTGGTGGTGTTGTTGGTGCGGGTTTAAACTAACTTTGCAGGGGGATGGGATCCTGAGAGGTTGCTCAGCAGGGGGAGTTGCAAAGCCAAAATAAGTAGAGAGAGCAAGTGAGTCTCGAAGGCCGAGAACTTATTGGCCAGTTAAGGCAGAAACGAGTTGGGCAAGTTTGGATGGTATTTATTTTAATGCAAGGAGTCTGACAACTAAGGCAGATTTGAGGGCATAAGTTATCACATGGAAATATGATGTCCTTGCTGCCGCAGAGACATGGCTGAGGGAGGGGCATGATTGGCGGCTCAAAACCCCAGGGTATAGGGTCTTCAGATGAGACAAGGAAGGAGATAAAATAGGAGGGGGGTTTCGCAATATTAGTCAAGGAATCAGCGACAGTAGTATGTAGGAATGACATCCTAAAGGGCTTCTCAAATGAAGCCATATGGGTAGAATTGAAAGAAATACTAAAAAATGAGCAATCACATTGCTGGGAGTTTACTACAGGCCGCCAAACATTCATAGAGAAATGGAACAAAAGATATTTAGGCAAATTTCAGAGGAGTTAAAAAAAATAAAGGGTAGTAATAGCAAGAGGTTTAAATTTCCCCAATATTAACTTGGTTAGTCATAGTGTGGTAGTTTTAGAGGGAGATGAATTCTTACACTGCACCCAGGAGAGCTTTTTAAGCCAGTACTTAGAAGGGCCTACAAAAGACTTAATTTTAGGGAATGAAGCCGGGCATGCGGCAGAGGTATCAGTGGGGCAGTGTTTTGCAGATACTGATCATAAAACCGTCAGATTAACGTTGTTATGGAAAAGGACAAAGTTTTACCAGAAATTACAGTTCTAAATTGAAGGAAGGACAATATTAATAAGATCAGACATGATTTTACCAGACTGGGCTGGGAGCCGCTTATTTTAGGTAAATCTGCTTCAGAGCAGTGTGACTCATTCAAGAAGGAAATTGGGAGAGTGCACGATCAGCACATTCCAATAACAATAAAGGGCAGGACCAATAAATCCAGGGAAACCTGGATCTCGAGGGATATAAAGGATTCGAGAAAGAGAAAAAAAGTGGCTTCTGGCAGTTAACGAGAGCTCAAAACAGCTATTGCCCTACAAGAGAGTAGAGTGTATAGGGGCCAACTTAATAAAGAAATTAGGAGAGCAAAGAAGGGGTTTGAAAAATCATTGGCAGGTAAAATAAATAAAAATACAAATTTATTTTACAGTTTCATTAAGAGTAAGAGGATAACTAGGGAAAGAACAAAGCCAATTAAGGACCATGGTGTAAATGTGTGTTTGGAGCCGGAAGACATAGGTCAGGTTCTAAATGAATGACTTGTTTTGGTGTTCACAAGTGAGAGGGGCGATAGAAATCATGAGAAGGATGTGAGATAATTAAATAAATTAGCACAGAAAGGGAAGCAGTTCTAAGCGGTCTGACAGGCATAAAGTAATATGAATCTCCAGGACCAGATGAAATTGATCCCAAGCTGTTGGTTGAGGCAAGAGAGGAGAGAACAGGGGCGCTGGCAATAATTTTCTACACCTTTATGACCACAGGAGAGTTGCCAGAAGAGCCAATATGGCACCTAATTTCGGAAGGGAGAAGGGATTTACGAGGGAACTAGAGGCCAGTCAGTCTAACAACAGTAGGTAAAATATTGTAGGTAATTCTGAGGGCGACAGTTTATCTACACCTGGAGATGCAGGGAAATCAAGGACAGTCAACTTGGATTGGTTAAAGGGATGTAATGCCCGACCAATCTGATTGAATTTTACAAAGTTTTGACCAGGTGTATACATTATGGCAATGCATTTAATGTAGTCTACCTGGACTTCAGCAAGGCTTTTGATATGGTCAGGAGACTGATAACGAAGGTAAGAGCCCGTGGGATCCAAGGCAATCTGGCGAATTGGGCCCAGATTTGGGTGAGTGGCAGGAAGTACATGGTGATGACCTTTGGGTTTTTTGTGACTGGATGCCTGTGTCCAATGGGATTCCCAATGTGTCGGTGTTGGGTCCGGTGCTCTTTGTGGTATATATAAATGATTTAGATTTGAATGCAGGGGATTTAATCAGTATGTTCGCGGACGGCTCGAAAATTGATGGGGTGGTAAATAGTAAGAAGGATAGCCTTAGATTACAGGAGTATAGAGACAGGGTGATCAGATGTGCTGATCATTGGCAAATGTACTGTAATCCAGATAAGTGTGAGGTGATGCACTTGGGCAGGACAAACAGGACACGGGAATATGATGAATGTTAGGCTCCTGGTAAGGCCCGCGGAGCAGAGTGATCATGGTGTGCATTTCCAGCCGTCCCTTAATGTAGTGGGGCAGGTAGATAAGGTGATTCAGAAACCATATGGGATACGTGCCTTTATTAGACGAGGCATAGAATATAAGAGCAGGGAGGCTATGCTGAACTGTATGGAACGCTGGTTAGGCCAGGTCTAGTGAATTGCGTGCAGTCTGGAATCCGCATTATAGGAAGGATGTGTTTGCATCAGAGTGCAGAGGAGATTTACCAGGATGTTGTTTGGCCTGGATATTTTTAGTTATTAGGAGAGATTGAAATAACTAGGGTTAGTTTCGCTGGAGCAGAGGAGATTGATAGGGTCATTATTGACGTGTATAAAATTATGAGGGGCATTGTTAGGGTAGACAGGATAGAAATGCTCCCGTTGTTGGAGGGACCAATAACCAGAGGGCATAGATTTAATGTAAGAGGAAGAAGGTTTAGAGGGAATGTGAGGAAGAATTATTTCACCCAGAGGGTGGTGAGCATTTGGAACTCACTGCATGAAAGGGTGTTCGGGGCAGAATAGTTCGTAACATTTAAGAAGTATTTGGATGCGCACTTGTGATGCTCTGGCATACAAGGCTATGGACCTAATGTTGCAAAGTGGGATTAGAATTGTTAGCTACTTACTTGACCGGCGCAGACTCGATGCGCCGACTTTTCTGTCTTGCAGACCACTTTGACACTATTACTCTATGTGTAAAATTCTAATATTACAAAACAACATCATGGGTTGTTCATCAGCAAATAAGAATCTGGTAATATTAAATACCATTTTGCTTTAAACAGCTCAGCACAGTCATTCTTCTCAGAGCCATTTTCACGGTACAATAGTTACCTCTCAGTTTCTGGAAACACATTTCCACAAACCGATCAAACGTGAAAGTCAAGGAACCGCACCCAACGGTCAGTGGCTGCATTGAGCAGGACGTCATGGGTATGATACAGACGCATGACCCACAGGAAATGAAACCATTCCGTATAAACAATCAGAATGCTTGTAAATGTCAAGTATCATTTTGCCTGAAGGCGCTGAAATTTCCCACCATGTTGCTGTGTCCAGTGCCGTATTGAAACTATTGTACATGCAATAATAGACTGAAATGTCTCTGATATGCTGAAAGAAAATAGAGATTAAATGGCAATAAATATGTTACTGAAATTGCTGAACTCTCATGTTTATCATAATCCTGCCCCGCTGGATTCTTGAGCTGGTATAAAAACTTTGCCATCTCCAAAACACTTGTAATATTGAAAAGCAGAAGAAATAATTCAATTCAACAAACTTTGTAGAATTAATAGCCATATAGAGTGAGACTTACCAGGGATGCCAATAATAGCGAGGATGGGATAGTAACCCGCCTGAATCACCTGGAGTGCCAGATTGATCCGGCTTTCCACTGACATCCAATCATAATATGTAGAAAGTTCATAAAGCGCATCCAATGAACTCCGACTCATTGTTGTAACATTCCGATCTATTGCTCTCAGATTCTGATCCATTGTTGGAATATTCCAATATTTCGTTTTCAGATTCTGATATCCTCTCTCCCTGAATTATAATCGCGAATATTTGATCCTCACGGAGCTGATGCCCCCGCAACAATATGAGGGAACACGATGTAGCGACTCCCTTATTAACAACAGTGGGAAGCCCCCCAGTGAGTTATTTAGGATCCATGGAGACTGACATTAATTACAGCCACTGAACAAACAGGCTCATTTAACCCGTTCAGTCCAATTGTACTTGCACCACACTAAATTGGAAAAGATGGCTGATCCATCTCGGATTTAAGAGGGTTTCTGAGGGACAGAATAGTGTAAAGAGAATAGTGTGAAGCAGAAAATCGGGCTAATGTTGGAGTTGTTTAGTAAAAATATCGGGTGGACATAAGCAAGTCTTTGAAGGTGGCAGCGCAAGCCTTTTAGAGTATTAAGTAGCAATATATTGTTTACTGATAAACAGAATCAGAGTTTACAAAACTAAGAAAGTCAGATAACATATATGTAAATCTTGGTGAAGCCTCAGCTGAAGTACTTGTGTCTAATTCAGTCGACGGTTTTTGAGGAAGGGTGTGAGGGCCTTGGAGAGGGTGCAGATGAATCTTACTGGAATTGGAACAGGGATGAGGGGCTTAAATTAGGTGGAGAGACTCGAGAAGCTGGGATTGTTTTCCTTCGAGCAAAGGGGAGGTTTAATAGAGACAATTAAAATTTTGAATGTTTTTGATAGAGGAAATAACGAGAAACTGGTGATACTGGAAAATCAGTCAGTAATCAGCACAGGGAGTTTTAAAGTGATTGGCAAAGAAGCATAGATCGGTTGTAGAGATCATAGTGCAAAGAAATCTGGACTGTCCTTCATTAAAGGCTGCCGAATGCAAATAAACATTTAACAGTGAAAATAGATTTGGATGAGCACAGGCAGTGCAGATTTGCACAGCTAATGGAGGGGAGGAGAGGAGGGTTGATTAGACAGGTCTGGCAAAGAGTCGAAACGGACACGATGGGTCACTTGGCGTCTTCCACAAATGTATGATTCTATTGCCATGTTCCATCAAATGCCATACGGTTTGAACATCATGTTTACAGATGATGTTTAACAGAATCATTAAGATAGAGGCTGATGATACTTGTATGCTGATGGAAGCAACAGTGGAAACAGACAAATTCACTCCCTGTCAAGAAATCGTCTCAGGAGCTCCTCTCAGAAACTCCTCTCCGTAACTCCTGTCAGGAACTTTCTCGTGTCATTCTGTTCATTGAATACTTCCTTGTCAAATTACCCCTTCCAAAGTGTATCACCTCGCATTGTTCAGGGTTAAATTCCATCTGCCAATTCTCTGCTGATTAGACCATCCCGTCTATATCTTGCTGTAACCCAACCCACTCAACCTCACTGTTGAATACCCGGCCAATCTTTGTGTCATCCGGAACTTTTCTATTCCTAGTCATCTTTGCAGGCAGCTGTCATCACAGGAATTCCTCTAAGGAACTACTATCAGGAACTACTCACAGGAGCTCGCCCCAGGAACCACTCTCCGGATCTCCTCTCAGGAGCTCCTCTCAGGAACTCCATTCAGGAACCACTCTCAGGAACCCCTCTCAGGATCTCGTCCAAGGAACCCCTCTCTGGAATCATCCCCAGGATCTTGTCTAAGAATTCCCTGCCAGGAACTCATCTCAGTCACTTTTCTCAGGAAATTCTGTTAAAAACGTCTCATGAAGCACACTCTGGACCTCCTCTCAGGAATTCCATTCAGTAACACAACTCATGAACCCTCATCAGGAACTCGTCTCAGGAAACCTCTCAGGAACCCCTCTCAGGATTTCCTCTGAGGAACTCCACTCAGGAACATGTCTCAGGAACTCATCTCAGTCACTTCTCTCCGGAACACATCTCAGGAACTCCTCTCGGCAACTCCTCTCTGGAACTCCTCTCAGTTGCCCCTCTGAGCAACCACTCTCAGGAACCACTCTCAGGAACCCCTCGCATAACTCATCTCAAACACCTCCCACGAAATCGTCACAGGATTTCCTCTCAGGATCTTCTCTCAGGAACTTCTTTCAATAATTCAACTCAGGATCCGCATTCAGGATGTTATCTCAGGGATCCCTCCCAGAAACGTCTCTCACAATCGCCTCTCAGGAAATGCTCTCTGCAACCCTCACAGGCACTCCTCTCATAACTCCCCTCAGGAACACATATCAGGAACTCCTCTCAAGAAACCCTCTCAGGAACTCCTCTCAGAATCACCTCTCAGTAAACCCCCTCAGCAACTCTCATGAGGAACTCCTCTCAGGATCCCCTCTCAGAAACTGCTCTCAGGCACCCCTTTCAAGATCCCCTCTCAGGAATTCCTCTCAGGAACCCCTCTCAGGAACTCCTCTCAGGTATTCCTCTCAGGACCTCCTCTCAGTAATCCCGTTCACTGATATATCTAAGCACATCTTTCGGGAACTACTCACAGGAACTCATCTCAGGAACTCCTCTCAGTGATATCTCTCAGGATTTCCACTCACTAATCCCTCTCAGTAATATCTCTCAGGCACCCCTCTCAGGAACTACTTTCAGGAGCCCCGCTCAGTATCTCCTCTCAGGAACTCCTCTCAGTAACACCTCTCTGGAATGCCTCACAGGAAGCATCTCGGTAACTCCCCTCAGTAACTCTTCTCAGGAACTCTCTCAGGCACCCATCTCAGGAACTCGTCTCAGAAGCCAATCTTAGGAACTCGTCTCAGGACCTACTCTCAGAAACTCCTCTCAGCAACCGCTTTCATGAACTAGTCTCATAAACTCATTTCAAGAACTACTGAAAGGAACTGACTCTCACTAACTGCTCTCAGGATTGCTTTCAGGAACGCCTCACAGGAACACTCTTAATAACTCCACTCAGTAACTCCTCTCAGGAACCCGTCTCAGGAGAACCTCTCTGTAACTCCTCCTAGTAGCAACTCTCAGGAATTCCCCTCAGTAGCACCTATCAGGAACTGTTGTCATGAACCCCTCTCAGCAACCCCTCTCAGGAACCTCTATCAGAATCTCGTCTCAGGAACCCCTCTCAGGAACCCCTATCAGGATCTCCTCTTTGGAACCCCTGTTCAGGAACTGTTCTCAGGAATTCCACACAGGAACACCTGTCAGGAACTCGTCTCAAGAACACCTCTCAGAAACCCCTGTAAGGAACACTGGTCAAGAACTCCTCTCAAGAACACCTCTCAGGAACCTCTGTCAGGAACACCTCTCAGGAACCTCAGGACTGACCCTCGGACAGTCCGGCTCTCTCTCAGTACTGACACTCAGTCACTGCAGCGCTCGCTCATTACTGACCCTCCGACAGAGCTGCGCTTCCTCAGTACTGACCCTCGGACAGTCCAGCTCTCTCTCAGTACTCACACTCGGTCACGGCGGTGCTCGATATTTACTGACCCTCGGACATTCCGGCTCTCTCAGTACTGACGCTCGGTCACTGCGGTGGTCAATCAGTACTGACCTTCCGACAGTGTCTCAGGCAGGAAGGAACCGTAAGACACTTCTATGGAATGAAGGGCGCCTATTTATTCAGACAAAGTGACACATAAATAAAATGGCGGCAGTCTCTGCAGCTCCAAACCATTAAAACCTAATGACACGATCAGAAATGCAAAAGCCTGAAACCTGAGTGGAGCTGAGAATTCAAACTACGTGGTCCAGTCCAAAACAAAAACAGAATTACCTGGAAAAACTCATCAGGTCTGACAGCATCGGCGGAGAAGAAAAGAGTTGACATTTCGAGTCCTCATGACCTTCGACAGAACTTGAGTTCGAGACCAAGAAAGTGTTGAAATATAAGCTGGTTTATGGTGCGTGTGGGGTGGTGGAGAGAGAGAGAGAGAGAGAGAGAGAAGTGGAGGGGGTTGGTGTGGCTGTAGGGACAAACAAGCAGTGATAGAAGCAGATCATCAAAAGATGTCACAGACAATAGAACAAAAGAACACATTGGTGTTAAAGTTGGTGATATTATCTAAACGAATGTGCTAATTAAGAATGGATGGTAGAGCACTCTAGGTATAGCTCTAGTGGGGGTGGGGAGACCATAAAAGATTTTAAATTATTTAAAAATAATGGAAATAGGTGGGAAAAGAAAAATCTATATAATTTATTGGAAAAAAAAACAAAAGTAAGGGGGAAACAGAAGAGGGTGGGGATGGGGGAAGGAGCTCAAGACCTAAAGTTCTTGAATTCAATATTCAGTCCGGAAGGCTGTAAAGTGCCCAGTCGGAAGGTGAGGTGTTGTTCCTCCAGTTTGCGTTGGGCTTCACTGAAACAATGCAGCAAGCCAAGGACAGACATGCAGGCAAGAGAGCAGGGTGGAGTGTTAAAAAGGCAAGCGACAGGGAGATTTGGGTCATTCTTGCGGACAGATCGCAGGTGTTCTGCAAAGCGGTCGCCCAGTTTACGTTTGGTCTCTCCAATGTAGAGGAGACCACATTGGGAGCAATGAATGCAGTAGACTAAGTTGGGGGAAATGCAAGTGAAATGCTGCTTCACTTGAAAGAAGTGTTTGGGCCCTTGGACGGTGAGGAGAGAGGAAGTGAAGGGGCAGGTGTTGCACCTTTTGTGTGGGCTTGGGGTGGTGCCATAGGAGGGGGTTCAAGAGTAGGGAGTGATGGAGGAGTGGACCTGGGTATCCCGGAGGGGGCGATCCCTACGGAGTGCCAATATGGGGGGTGAAGGGAAGATGTGTTTGGTGGTGGCATCATGCTGGAGCTGGCGGAAATGGTGCGGAGGATGATCCTTTGAAGGCAGAGGCTGGTGGGGTGATAAGTGAGGACAAGGGGGACCTTATCATGTTTCTGGGAGGGAGGAGAAGGCATGAGGGCGGATGCATGGGAGATGGGCCGGACACAGTTGAGGGCCCTGTCAACGACCGTGGGTGGAAAATCTTGGTTAAGGAAGAAGGAGGACATGTCAGAGGAACTGTTTTAGAAGGTAGCATCATTGGAACAGATGCGACAGAGGCGAAGGAACTGAGAGAATGGGATGGAGTCCTTACAGGAAGCAGGGAGTGAGGAGCCATAGTCGAGGTAGCTGTGGGAGTCGGTGGGCTTGTAATGGATATTGGTGGACAGTCTATCACCAGAGATTGAGACAGAGAGGTCAAGGAAGGGAAGGGAAGTGTCAGAGATGGACCACCTGAAAATGATGGAGGGGTGGAGATTGGAAGCAAAATTAATAAATTTTTCCAAGTCCCAACGAGAGCATGAAGCGGCACCGAAGTAATCATCGATGTACCAGAGAAAGAGTTGTGGAAGGGGGCCGGAGTAGGACTGGAACAAGGAACATTCCACATACCCCTTAAAGAGACAGGCATAGCTGGGGCCCATGCGGGTACCCATAGCCACACCTTTTATTTGGAGGAAGTGAGAGGATTTGAAGGAGAAATTGTTCAGCGTGAGAACAAGTTCAGCCAGATGAAGGAGAGTAGTGGTGGATGGGGATTGTTCGGGCCTCTGTTCGAGGAAGAAGCTAAGGGCCCTCAGACCATCCTGGTGGGGGATTGAGGTCCAGTCCATATGTGTTGGAGGCCGGTGGCGTCTATTGGGTTGGTGGTGGTGTAGCAGATGGGGTGAGGAGTTGGTTTGTGGGGGGAGGGCTGCTTGTAAATTCCCTTCGTCTCATGGACAGGACATTGTGTCTGTTCCTCAGGGAATGATGGGCAGTTTCTGCCCTTCTTTCATACCCATGAGGTTGAACTTTAAGAGCGAAAGATCAGGTCTGAAAGCGTCGACAAAGTGGGTCGTGGGAGGCTCGGGTTCCAGACAAATGATTCCCATCAGCTGTCAATATCTAGTCAATTATATTGTTAAACATTGTTAATGTCATGTCAATTACATCGTTAATGGCAAGACAAACAGGTGGTGGTTCTTATTTTTCATTGGGAAAACATCATTTCAATTTCATTAGATAAGTTCTCTTTAAAGTCATGTATTTTATTTCTGTGCCCCTTGCAGAGGCTGTCAATTCGTTAATTAGTTTGGAGTTAGCCAATCAAATAAATCCGTGTATAAATAGGGGATAGTTGGGGCCCTGGTTGTGTGGGAAGGGATCTGAGAGACTGAGCAAGTCAACAGACTTCCTCAATTAAGAAAATGTCTGTTCTCGGTTTCTGATTCACAAACCAGATTGGATCCTGTGAACTCCCCGCGGCCATGAACAGTCACCGGGCCCTATAGAGACGGACGCCTTCGGACACTTTTTAGCGTTTCGGAAAACCCCACCACCCCGGCCCATTCTGTAAAACACAAACAAACGCAACAACGGGTGCAGAACGATTGGCCATTATTTCGCCTCTCCTGCCCCCCATACAGATGAAGGACAACGGTAGGAATGATGGAGCAGATGCCAGCCCAGCACTCCCTCCGCGGCTCTGCATCATTCGCTGGAAGATCAGGTGGAGGCGGATGGCGTTCTTCTCACAGATGGCCGGGAACCTCGCCCCACAGGCCTCGTCGTACCAGCGCCGCAGCCTCATCAGGCCGCAGTTTTCCCTCATCCTGTACGTCCTGCTGAAGGCGTTTTCCGCCTGTCCTGGCCCCCAGAACCTTCCGAGGGCAAAGCAAAAGCACCAGATTAAATCAAAAAGCGGTCAGTGCTCACCTGGCGGGATTGAGATCCTTTATCTCATCCGAGCAGAGACAGCCCCGCAACCACCTAGTCCCATTCAAATAAACCCTTCACCCTCTGCCTAAACACCCTCACGTCTGCCCACTCCCTGACCTTCAGCCTAAACCCTGACCCTCCCTCAACTTCTGTTTCACTCAAACCCTTTAACTAACCTCAACCCTTTGCCTAACCTCTGACCCCCTGCCCAACCCGTCACCCAGTCTGTCCCCTAATCCCCTCACCCTCATTTAACCTGTGGCCTTCAAGCTGGCCTTTGTTCACCTGACAAAGTTTGAGCTCTGCTCCGTCGAACGTTGATTCTCAAGACCCTCTGTCTCATCCTCTACTAGACCTTTCTCCTCCGACCCACACAGTAGCCCCAGAGCATCAGCCTATCTCCACCTCAGCCACCCCTTAGTCAATCCCATCGCCACCAACTCCCCTGCCCACCGTACCACAAACTTGGGGCTGACCCTTTGCCAACTCGACCCCTGACACACTCTGTTACTTAGGTTTTCCCATCCATGACCTTCGTCCCGTCCACGCACAACCAGATCCATTCAGTCACCGAGTCTGTCATTCCGATCCAATAGGAGGCTGCTTTAGCTTGCTCAAAGAGGAAGTTCTGTAGTAGTGGAACGGCATTGTTAGTGGGCATCTGGGTAAACAGGAGATGTGGTAAAGGGAGTAATATGGTGAAGGTGAAACTGGGAAAGATGGGAATTGGGCAAAAGGGTGTGGGAAACACATTGAAGAGCTTTGGAGAGAAACGGATCTTGGAGACGGGATAGTCAATAGGAAGGACCGAGTGGGAAGGAGAAGTCAAGGTTGTTTTTAAGGACAGGGCTGATGACGGCAGGTTTGAAGGAGAGTTGGACAGTGGTTGAGCAGGGAGGGATGTTTGCACTGGGCTAGAACCGGTGGCCTGGGAGGGGAACTTTGGTCTGGTGTCCGTTCATGTGATTTTGTGGAGTAGGCACTCCATTTTATGTGGATGGTTCCTTCAGGAACTTGGATCTGATTCCTGGTATGAATGAGAAAACTGCTGGACCCCAGTAAATGATCACGTGTCCAGGTTACCTGGAAGGTGAACAATGGGGAAATAAAGGGTCAACAAGGGTGTAATGTGGTGATAAGTGGTGGTTTTCAGTTCAAGCAGTTGGGTTTGAGAGTTTGGGACAAGCTGGAGTGGAGGAAATATCTCTCCGTCACAATTCAATTGAAGTTCTGGCTGCGTGAAAAGAGAGTTTAAAATGTTTAAGAGAGTTTAAAAGAGAGTTTAAAGAGAGTTAATTGAAGGACTATTATTGACGGTGAGTTGAACTTCTGACATAGCCAAGCTGAAGAGTGTGTTTGAATGTGAAAGAGATAGATTGAGAGAAAGAGAGAGAGATAGGTTAACATACAAACCTCAAGAGTGAAATAACATTAGGACCCAGGATGTCCTAACCCACGCTCGCTCCGCTTAAGGCCCCAGAAGCATCCATGCTGAATGTGGTGTTTGCAAACTTGGGGCAGCGGTGGAGATTTGAAAGGACCACCTTGCTGGACGTAGTTGGAAGGTCTCAGCCTATGTACAAATCTAGAGCTCAGAGAGGGCATGAGGGGAGATAAGCGAGAAAGATGAGTGTTCAGGGCGAGGGCAGTATTGGGAGTGGGGACACGGTCTTAGAGAAAGTTTGGCCAGGTGGGCTCGTGGATTGGAAGAGGGACTCAGCAGATGCTGCAACTGATGGGATAATCTCAATCTTAGTGACAAGGGAGTGTGAGAGGCCCTGACACTTCTGGTTGGAGGTAAGGGCATTAGGGAGACATGTTTCCTGCACCTGGTCGTTGTTGGCGATGGCCAAGTGTCCCTGCTTGCTTGAGCACAGTTGCCTGCTCTGCTCCCAGCTAAGTCTGGTATCCGTTAACAGGAAGCAACTTCTTGAGTATTTGAGCCAGCCTGGATCACAAATACTGGACGGACATTCTGCACTGACAGAGGGAAAGGTGGAGACTTTCAGGAATCTATGCTTAGCTAGCAACGTTAAGAGTGCTCTGAAAATGGTGTGACTCTTCACCAATTCCCCCCCCCACCACACACCATTGGACTCCTCATCTATTACGCCCAAAACCCAGGGACTCCTACCCCATCCCCCCGCTGTTTGTATTCTCACCCCCTGCGCCAATCTGTGGGACTCATCACCTCACCCTCCTACACAAACTATGGGACTCATCACTCCCCCCTCAAACTGTGGGACTCCACTGCACCTCAACCACCACCCAACCCCCCCCCCCCCCAAACTGTTGGACACATCAATCCTTCCTGAGCAAAGCTGTGGGACACCTGACCCCTCCCCCCAACCAAACTGTGGCCTGACCCCTCCCCCCCAACCAAACTGTGGAACTACCCAGCACCTTATTATACTCCCCCCCCCACCCTAAAACTGATTGAGACTCCACCTGTTCCTGTGTTACATGCTCGAGGAGGGGGCTGAATGGACCTTCTCCTTTTCATGCCTAACAGGCTCAAGAGTGCATGGTGGTGAGCTGAATGAGCCTGATTACCTCTCTCACCATCCTCCTCATCATAGGTTACAGGGTCACATGCTCACTATACTTCTCGCAGAACAGGTGTAGCCAGTGCTCAGTAGTGTTTTGGAAGTGCATACAATCCTGTTGGTCTTTCTGCTGGGCCCTGTCTTGGAGTTTGAGGAAGCTCTCAGTGGCGTTCTGCAGTCTGTCCCATGCGATATGCAAACCCTCTGAGGCATGCATGTCTTGTGGGGGCAAAGTGAGAGAAAAAGAGAGAAATGTGTCAGTGGTCAGTCGTCACCGCACTGCGATCTGGCCATCCCCACACATACTGGGCCTCGGACCAGGGATTGACAACATCCTTTCCCCGAAGTACATGCTTCTCCATTTCTGAACTATTCCCAGATTGTCAAGTGTCTCTTGTCGACAGGGGATATTTTATGACACAGACGGAGGTAAAGGCTGAATTTCTCAAATCCCAGAGGGAAACCTAAAGCAACTGTCATAACCCAATTTGGTAATTTGTATGTTTTGAGGGGCAGGCTTTGAATTCAGCAGTAATAAGACCACTGATTCTCAAGGGCCTTTTTATAAAACTAAATTAAACAATTATTAATACAAGGAGGATTGTAAACACATATATACTTCCAAAGATTACTACAATAATAACAACACAAATCCCCTAATTAATCTGACTGAGTTAGCTCCCCGCCCCGGCAAAGCAACAGTAAATCACACAGGTTTAAACTTTAAACAGATACCTGACATAGCACACTCTGGTCAATGAAAATCAAAGTGAGAGTCTTTCACCTCTGGATCCTTGCAGGCAGCAGCTTGAGGATTCTCATACTTGTTGGATAATACAAAGCCTCTACCTTATACACAATCTCCTTTCTCGTTTATACACATCTTTCTCGTTGAATGTAAATTTCTCTTTCTATCACTGGGCTTTTAACGTTACCTCTTCTAACAATAACATTCTTTCATGCCACCAATTTTATCAGTCAGCAGAAAGAAAACACCTTAACTGGCATCATGTGGCTAAGTGCAAGATTTCACTCATTACTTTCAGATGGATGTTAAAAATACAAACTGCCCCCTTGACAAAACTTCCCCATGTTTACCAAATTACCACATTCAAACCAACGTCTTCATGTTCATCAAAGCTTCCAGAGCAGCTGGCGTTAATCCAATTTACACACACACACACACACACACACACACACACACACACACACACACACATACACACACACACACACACACACACACACACACACACATACACCAGTAAACTCGGTTTAAGAAATATTTTCCAAATGCAGTATAGACATTAATCTCAGTGTGACAGATGATGGTGTCGTGGTAAAGCCACTCAACTAACATCCAGTCTACTGCTCTGGGGACACGGTTTCAATTCGCACCACGCCAGCCGGTGGTATTTAAATTCAATTAATAAAATCTGGAATTGAAAGTTCCTCTCAGTCCTGGTGACCATGAAACGACCATCGATTGGAGTAAAAACACACCTGGTTCAGTATTGTCTCTTTAGGGGAATTAGTAAATCTGCTGTTCTTACCCTCAGTCAGGCCTACACGTGAATCCAGACCCACATCAATACGCTTGACTGATAACTACTTCTCAAGGGTAAAAAGGGATGGGCAATAAATCGATGTGTCAATAAGAAAGAACACTGCAATTTCAAGTCGGCCTCGCTGCATTGTCATGCTGTTTTCCGATATTTTTAGCTAATATTCTGTCAGTAAAATCATATATGAAACCAAAATTAATTCAATAATGTATGAATTAGGAGCAGGAGTCGGCCATTCAGCCACTCGAATCTGTTCCACCATTCAGTAAGATCATGGCTGATCTGATTGTGGTCTCAACTCCACTTTCCTGTCTCTCCCCCGCCGGGGAACCGATAACCCTCGACTTCCTCAGCCTTGAATATATTCAGTGAGCCGGACTCCACTGCTCAGTGGGGGAGAAATTTCCACAGGCTGACGACCCTCTGAGAGAAGAAATTCCTCCTCATCTCCGTCTTCACTGCAGGCCCCTTATTCTGAAAGCGTGACCACCCCCACCATGTTGCAGATTCCCCCACGAGAGGGAAACATCCTCTCAGCACCCACCCTGTCGAGGCCCCTTCAGGATCTGATATGTTTCAATAAGATCGCCTCTCATTCTTCTCCACTCTGAGATGGGACGTGACAGAGTCGGTGCTGAAAGGCTGTTTCCCCACGTGGGGGAGACCAGAACGAAGGAGGCGGGAGAGGCACAGTTTAAAAATAAGGGGTCTCCCATTGAAATTGGAGATTAGGAGGAATTTCTTCTCTCAGAGGGTCGTGAGGCTTTGTAACTCTCTTCCCCAGTGAGCGGTGGAGGCTGGGTCACTGAATATTTTTTTTGAGGCAGAGGTAGATAGATTCCTGACTAACAAGGGATTCAAAGGTTATCGCAGGGTGGTTCAGCCGAATGTGGAGTTGAGGCCACAAACAGATCACGACCTCATTCAAAAATGGAACAGGCTCGAGGGGCCGAATTGCCACCTCCTCATTCATATTTTCATTGGACGCACCAGTGAACACAGGCACAACCTGTCCAAGGTTTCCTCATCAGGCAAACGCCTTCAACCCAGGAATCATAGGGATAAACCATCTGTACAAGGCACAAGTCAGGAGTGAGATGGAAAACTCCCCACTTGCCTGAACGAGGGCAGCTCCCACAACACTCAAGAAGCTCGACACCATCCAGGACAAAGCAGCCCCGCTGGGTTGGCAGCCCATCCACAAACATTCACTCCCTCCCCCACCGGGGCACAGTGGAGTCAGTGTGTACCATCTACAAGATGCACTGCAGCTCACCACCACCTTCTCAAGCGGCAATTAGGGATGGGCAATAAATGCTGGCCCAGCCAGCGACTCCCGCATCCCATGAATAAATAAAGGAAACTTGTCTTCCTGTCTTGTTCCAGCAGCAAATTGTGCACAGAAAGCTCCCACGAAGCAGGGATGTTAGGATCATCAAATGATACAAATTAGCATGAGTAGGCCACTCGGCCCCTCGACCTTGCTCCGCCATTCAGTCAGATAATTCAATAACAATTCAATACGTCAATATTTATAATAACACTAATAAATATTCAATAATATTCAATGAAACACTTATACAAAAAGGCAGGGGGACAAAAAAACAGGTAACTATCGTCCAGTTAGCTTAACATCTGCCATTGAGAAAATATTAGAGTTTATTTTAAAGGATGTAATAGCAGAACGTTTGGAAATTCATCATATAATCAAGCAGTGTCAGCATGGCTTCAACAAAGGGGAAACATGCCTGACAAATTTATTAGAAATATTTGAAGAGGTAACAAGCAGGATAGATAAAGCGGAACCAGTTGATGTGATATATTTGTTTTTCCAAAAGACATTCAGTAAGTTACTGGTCATAAGGCTCCTTAAAATGAAAAGAGCCCATGGTGTAGGGGATTGCATATGAGTATGGATAGAGGATTGGCGAACTAATAGAAGACAGAGAGTTGGGATAATGGGGGCATTTTCAGGATGGCTACCTGTAACAAGTGGAGTGCCACAAGGAACAGTGCTGGGGCCAAAATTATTTTCAATATGTATTCATGACTTGGATGGTGGAAGGGAATGTACTATCACCAAGTTTGTGGATGACACAAAAATAAGTGGGAAGGCAAGTGGTGGGGATAACAAAATAAGTCCACAGAGGGGCATTGGCAGGTTAAGTGAGTGGGCAGAAACGTGGCAAATGGAATATAATATGGGAAAATGTGGAAGTTAACCACTTAGACAGGACGAGTAGAGGAACTGAATGTTATTTACATGGAGAAAGACTGCAGAAAGCTATGGCACAGGGGGATTTAGGAGTCCTTGTGCATGGATCACAAAAAACTAATACATAATTCAGCAGGTAATTGGGAAGGCATATAGAGTGCTGGATTTTATATCAAATGGAATGGAGTATGAAGATAACGAAGTCTTGCTAAAAGTATTCAAGGCACCAGTTGGACCACACCGAGGATACTGTGAACTGTTTTAGTCCTAGTTAGTTTAGTTCGGAGATAACTGGCATTGGAGGCAGCCGAGAGAATGTTCACTAGGTTGATCCCAGGGATGGAGAGGTTGAGTCGGTTGGGGCTGTAGTCATTGGAGTTTAGAAGAATGAGAGGTGACCTTACTAAAACATAAAATATTCCTAGGGGGCTTGGCAGGGTAGATGTTGAGAGGCTGATTCCCCTTGTGTGAGAGTCTAGCACGAGAGAGCATAATATCACAGTAAGGGTGCCCATTTAACACAGAGATGAGGAGGAATTTCCTCTCTCAGAGCGTGGTGGATCTGTGGAATGCTGGATTTGTATCTGCTGAATCGTTAAGTATATTCAAGATTGTTGTAGACAGGTCTTTAATCAGGAAGGGAAACAAGGGGCATGGGGAAAAGGCAGGTTAGCTGAGTTGAGCAGTATCAAATCAGCCATGATCTCACCGTATGGTGGAGCAGACTCAATGTGCTGAATGTCCTCCTTCTACTCCTCTGCTTTACGGACTTGTAAGATCGTGGCTGACCTGCTTGTAGACTCAGCTCCACTTTCCTGCCTGCCCCTCCTCACTCTCCCCTCCCCCCACCCCACCCCCTAAATAACCCTGGACTCCCTTACTGATCAAAAACAGGTCTAACAAAGCCTTGAATATATTCAATGATTCGGCCTCCACTGCTCTCTGGGGGTGAGAAATCCACAGACTAACACAGGAAGCACAGGAAAAAAAGAATGCCTTATGTCAGTTGTGGTGTTGGTGGTGGTGAGAGGTAACGTCACTGGATTAATAATGCAGCAGACCCAGGCTGGTACTCTGGGGTTCAAATCCTACCTCAGCAACTGCTGGAATTTAAATTCAAGTAATAAAATCTGAAATTAAAATCTAGTCTCTATAACGGCCACCATAAATCTATCATTTATTGTTCCAGAAACCCATCGGGTTCACTAATGTCCTTCAGGGAAGGAAATCTGCTGTCCATACTCAGCCTGGCCTACATGTGACTCCAGAACCCCAGCAATGTGGTTGACTCGTCACTGCGCTCTGAAATGGCCAAGCAAGCCACTCAGTCCATGGAAACGGGGATTAGGGATGGGTAACATGTGCTGACCTTGACACACCCAAAAGAATAAACTAAAACCATCTTCAATGGGAGGCCCCTCATACAGAAACTGTGTCTCCTGGTTCTTGATTCCACCATGAGGGGGACGCATCCACCCGGTCAAGTACCTCTCAGGATCTTATATGTTTCAATAAGTTCACCTCTGATTCTTCTGAATGCCGATTTGTACAGGCCCAAACTGTCCAAACTTTGTTTCAGGGAGATCTGGCTGTCTTTGGTCGAGAAGTTACTAGGGAAACTCAGAGAATGTTATCATTTATTGCGAGGGAGAATCAAATACAAAAGTAAGGAGGTTATACAGGGAATTAATGGGGCCACATCTGGAGTCCTGTTCACAGTATTAGTCCCTATTTCATAAAGGATGTAAATACATTGGAAAAAGTTCAGAGATTACCAGAGGTTACCAGATTAATACCAGGAATGGGCGGGATGTCTTATGAGGTAAGGTTGGACAGGCTGGGCTTGTATCCACCGGAGTTTAGAAAAGTAAGAGGCGATTTGGTTGAAAACTTTATGATCCTGAGGGGTGTGGACAGGGAGGGTGTGAGGAGGATGATTCCTCTTGTGGGAGAATGGAGAACGAGCAGTTTAAAAAAGAAGGGTCACCCATTTCACACAGAGAGGAGCAGTGTTTTCTCTCCAAGGGTTGTGAGTATTTGCAAGTGTCTTCCCCAAAAGGTGGTGGAAGCAGCGCCTTTGAATATTATTAAGGCCGAGCGAGATTGATTCTTGATTGACAAGGGGGTGAAAGGTTATCAGGGGGTAGGCAGGAATGTGGGGTCAAGGTTACAATCAGATCAGCCGTGATCTTATTGAAAGGCGGAGCAGGCTCATGGGGCTGAGGGGCCCAGTCCTGCCCCGAATTCATTCGTCACTGAGATAAACACCTTCGCTCCAGGAATCAGCTCAGTGAACCTTGCCTGAACTGTTGCAGTGTAAGGAGATTTCCCAGTAAGTAAGGAGAACAAACTGCACACTGCGGTCTCACCAACCGTGCTTGTGTACTTACAGTTCATTGCAAAGTATGCCACTAGACAAAGTAGGACCACACAGGTGACGACACCAGCGATTGTCAATGCTGTGAAGATAGTTTGGACCCTCTTTTCACCGGCAGCTGCATCTGACATCACAGAAAGAAAAGGGAATAATAGAAACTGCATTCCTGTATCACACTTCACCAGCCAATGAGCACGATATTGGAACAGTTGACCCGGTTACAGTGCAGGAAGCGTGTCACCACCTTTACACACAGCAAGAGCACCAAATGTCAAGGAAATAAGGATCCAAATCATCTGTGCTCCCAGTGATGTGGGTTGAGGGGGAAATCTTGGCTCCAGGGAACTGGGGAACAATGTCCCCTTTCCACAGCTCACTTACAGTGCTGGCCGGGAGGACATTTACATCCACTTCCGTTGGCCGGTGGGGCTGGCGGTTTGATGTGCTCCCTCAGTACTCACGCTCTAACAGTGCGGCGCTCCCTCAGTACTGTCCCTCCTACAGTGCGGCGCTCCCTCAGTACTGACCCTCCTACAGTGCAGAACTACAGAACTCCCTCAGGACTGACCCACCTACAGTGCAGTTCTCCCTCAGTACTGACCCTCCAACAGTCTGGCACTCCCTCAATGACGCTCAGACAGTGTGGCGCCCAGTCAGTGATGGGAAATCCAAAGGATTGGCCACCAATGCTGGAGTTATTATAAGGTGTGGTGCGCACGAGGCCACGATGAAAGTCAGGAAGCAGGGAGGTTTTACAGGTATTGCGCAGTGATGGGTTGGGGAGGTGCTCGAGGGCAAGGAGAATGGACCCAATGCCGGGCAGGAGTTTGTTCACTCGCACTCACTTTGACTTTCGACCTCCTCGTAATCCCATTCTTCCAAGACGTCATCTTCAATATCCATGATCAGGTCGGGCAAGTCATTATCTTCGTTGTACTCAAGGGACTCGACATCCCCTTCTGTTCATTAGTTATCATCAACTCCTCTCTGCACAGGGTGCCTGGGGAGCCCTTTAGACCCCCTCATTCCCCCTTCACCCTCAACTGATCAACCAGTGCCAAAGACAGAGATGTCCACTCAGCTCAACTCCACTTATAATCTTACCCTGTACTCTAACCTTATCCAGCAATTTCAAGCACCTCACTCAGCCGGATGAGTAATTGAACAAATTATCTATGAAGCTGAGTTGACTTTTCGATTCAGACACTTTATTTTTGAAGTGTCTCAGGAATAATTTGCAGGCTTTACAGTGTGAGGAATTCTTATCTTTGAGTCTATTTTGCAATTTATTTCAACATAACCACTGTTTTAAGTTTGCGTCTGAGATTGCATATTAATTGTTCAATTAAGATTTGAGAATTGAATTAATTTTTAATTCATTGCTCTGCATAAAGCATTACATCAGTATAGTTAGAAATAGAAGGATTATTTGCGATGTTTTATTAATAATCTAATGATGGATTATTCCGATTAAGAGTTATTTGATTATGTTAATAACATTATTAAAATCCATCAAATAATTAGTATACTAATGATGGATTAGTGAGATTATTTGAAAAATGCGTCTGAAGATAATGGATTAAGGTAAATTAATAATTAGGTTTCAAAAAGTTAATTGATTAAGCAAAATTAATACCGGGCAAAATTAATGATGGACTATTGCAAAAATTAACGGTTAGAGATCAGTGAAGCCAATTAATCACTAGGCTGATTGATGATCAACAACTGGGAAAAATTAAAACTTATATATTAACACATTATAAAATTATAATGTATCTATGTTAAGCAGTTGAGGATGATTAATAACAAGTTATGAATAATTAATTTGAAGCTTTGTTGAATTAATTAGGATTATTAACAGTGGACATTGAAATTAGTTATAAGCGACACCCGCCATAAGTTATTGATGTTAACTTATAATGAGCTACATTAAAGAGGGAATATGTTCACATAAGGAATACAATCATTAAACAACTATTATGAATTGGAAGTATTAAATAAGAAGAGGTTGTTGACATTAATAATTTGGTAGATGTGATGGATAATACTAATTTGTAATTGATATAGTAAGTACAGATTATAAAGATTAATTAATAATTAGACATTGATTGAGTCATTAATACAATTATTAGTAATATTTAATGATTAATGAATAATTAGCTATACTAATAATAAATTATTGAGAGTAACTAACACTTGCATAAGTGATAGTGAATTAGATTTAATTAATACTTACAGCTCCTAATTATAGATTATCACCCTCCTCAGTACTGACAATTCAAAGGTCTAATCTGGGGAATAGAGATGATTTAATATTTGGATTAAGGTTCGATTAAGTTTAATAATTAGATTTATTAAACATAGCAACAGGCTAATTAATGGATAATTATATAAATGGATTAGACAACATTTAAACTGAGCTGTATTAGATTATTAATGTACATTAGATATATTAATGATAAATTACTAAGATTATGTAATAATTAAACAGATTAATGATAATATGCATCAAAATTAAACATATTAATATTAGATGTATTAGATTATTGAATATTCTGACAGGTTATTGGCTCAGCACTTCCGGCGGACATTTTGGTGAGAGGGAGGCAGCCGGAAGTGAAGTCGCGACCCCGGGAATGAGGTTACGACCCTGGAAATGATTACCGGGAGGTCACCGCGGGGTCAGATACACAGGGCATCAGGTGACACAATGCATCACGTGACAGGCTGGACTGTGAGAGACATGGAGCAGAACAGAGAGTGAAACAATATTAATATATTAATAATAACTGGAGACACAATGGAGCAGAACAGAGAGTGAAACAAAATTAATATATTAATAATAACTGGAGACTCAATGGAGCAGAACAGAGAGTGAAACCATATTAATATATTAATAATAACTGGAGACTCAATGGAGCAGAACAGAGTGAAACATTATTAATATATTAATAATAACTGGAGACACAATGGAGCAGAACAGAGAGTGAAACAACATTAATATATTAATAATAACTGGAGACACAATGGAGCAGAACAGAGAGTGAAACAAAATTAATATATTAATAATAACTGGAGACTCAATGGAGCAGAACAGAGAGTGAAACAACATTAATATATTAATAATAACTGGAGACACAATGGAGCAGAACAGAGAGTGAAACAATATTAATATATTAATAATAACTGGAGACTCAATGGAGCAGAACAGAGAGTGAAACAACATTAATATATTAATTATAACTGAAGACTCAATGGAGCAGAACAGAGAGTGAAACAACATTAATATATTAATAATAACTGGAGACTCAATGGAGCAGAACAGAGAGTGAAACAATATTAATATATTAATAATAACTGGAGACTCAATGGAGTAGAACAGAGAGTGAAACAAGATTAATATATTGATAATAATTGGAGACTCAATGGAGCAGAACAGAGAGTGAAACCATATTAATATATTAATAATAACTGGAGACTCAATGGAGCAGAACAGAGTGAAACATTATTAATATATTAATAATAACTGGAGACTCAATGGAGCAGAACAGAGGGTGAAACAATATTAATATATTAATAATAACTGGAGACTCAACGGAGCAGAACAGAGAGTGAAACAATATTAATATATTAATAATAACTGGAGACTCAATGGAGCAGAACAGAGAGTGAAACAATATTAATATATTAATAATAACTGGAGACTCAATTGAGCAGAACAGAGAGTGAAACAACATTAATATATTAATAATAACTGGAGACTCAATGGAGCAGAACAGAGAGTGAAACAATATTAATATATTAATAATAACTGGAGACTCAATTGAGCAGAACAGAGAGTGAAACAACATTAATATATTAATAATAACTGGAGAATCAATGGAGCAGAAGAGAGAGAAACAATATTAATATATTAATAATAACTGGAGACACAATGGAGCAGAACAGAGAGTGAAACAATATTAATATATTAATAATAACTGGAGACTCAATGGAGCAGAACAGAGAGTGAAACAATATTAATATATTAATAATAACTGGAGACTGAATTGAGCAGAACAGAGAGTGAAACAACATTAATATATTAATAATAACTGGAGACTCAATGGAGCAGAACAGAGAGTGAAACAATATTAATATATTAATAATAACTGGAGACTCAATGGAGCAGAAGAGAGTGAAACAATATTAATATATTAATAATAACTGGAGACTCAATGGAGCAGAACAGAGAGTGAAACAATATTAATATATTAATAATAACTGGAGACTCAATGGAGCAGAAGAGAGTGAAACAATATTAATATATTAATAATAACTGGAGACTCAATGGAGCAGAACAGAGAGTGAAACAATATTAATATATTAATAATAACTGGAGACTCAATTGAGCAGAACAGAGAGTGAAACAACATTAATATATTAATAATAACTGGAGACACAATGGAGCAGAACAGAGAGTGAAACAATATTAATATATTAATAATAACTGGAGACACAATGGAGCAGAACAGAGAGTGAAACAATATTAACATATTAATAATAAATGGAGACTCAATGGAGCAGAACAGAGAGTGAAGTAACATTAATATATTAATAATAACTGGAGACACAATGGAGCGGAACAGAGAGAAACAATATTAACTTATTAGTAATAACTGGAGACTCAATGGAGCAGAACAGAGAGTGAAACAACATTAATATATTAATAACTGGAGACTCAATGGAGCAGAACAGAGAGTGAAACAATATTAATATATTAATAATAACTGGAGACTCAATGGAGTAGAACAGAGAGTGAAACAAGATTAATATATTAATAATAATTGGAGACTCAATGGAGCAGAACAGAGAGTGAAACCATATTAATATATTAATAATAACTGGAGACTCAATGGAGCAGAACAGAGTGAAACAATATTAATATATTAATAATAACTGGAGACTCAATGGAGCAGAAGAGAGTGAAACAATATTAATATATTAATAATAACTGGAGACTCAATGGAGCAGAACAGAGAGTGAAACAATATTAATATATTAATAATAACTGGAGACTCAATGGAGCAGAAGAGAGTGAAACAATATTAATATATTAATAATAACTGGAGACTCAATGGAGCAGAACAGAGAGTGAAACAATATTAATATATTAATAATAACTGGAGACTCAATTGAGCAGAACAGAGAGTGAAACAACATTAATATATTAATAATAACTGGAGACACAATGGAGCAGAACAGAGAGTGAAACAATATTAATATATTAATAATAACTGGAGACTCAATGGAGCAGAACAGAGAGTGAAACAATATTAATATATTAATAATAACTGGAGACTCAATGGAGCAGAACAGAGAGTGAAACAATATTAATATATTAATAATAACTGGAGACTCAATGGAGCAGAACAGAGAGTGAAACAATATTAATATATTAATAATAACTGGAGACACAATGGAGCAGAACAGAGAGCGAAACAATATTAATATATTAATAATAACTGGAGACACAATGGAGCAGAACAGAGAGTGAAACAATATTAACATATTAATAATAAATGGAGACTCAATGGAGCAGAACAGAGAGTGAAGTAACATTAATATATTAATAATAACTGGAGACACAATGGAGCGGAACAGAGAGAAACAATATTAACTTATTAGTAATAACTGGAGACTCAATGGAGCAGAACAGAGAGTGAAACAACATTAATATATTAATAACTGGAGACTCAATGGAGCAGAACAGAGAGTGAAACAATATTAATATATTAATAATAACTGGAGACTCAATGGAGTAGAACAGAGAGTGAAACAAGATTAATATATTAATAATAACTGGAGACTCAATGGAGCAGAAGAGAGTGAAACAATATTAATATATTAATAATAACTGGAGACTCAATGGAGCAGAACAGAGAGTGAAACAATATTAATATATTAATAATAACTGGAGACTCAATTGAGCAGAACAGAGAGTGAAACAACATTAATATATTAATAATAACTGGAGACACAATGGAGCAGAACAGAGAGTGAAACAATATTAATATATTAATAATAACTGGAGACTCAATGGAGCAGAACAGAGAGTGAAACAATATTAATATATTAATAATAACTGGAGACTCAATGGAGCAGAACAGAGAGTGAAACAATATTAATATATTAATAATAACTGGAGACTCAATGGAGCAGAACAGAGAGTGAAACAATATTAATATATTAATAATTACTGGAGACACAATGGAGCAGAACAGAGAGCGAAACAATATTAATATATTAATAATAACTGGAGACACAATGGAGCAGAACAGAGAGTGAAGCAATATTAACATATTAATAATAAATGGAGACTCAATGGAGCAGAACAGAGAGTGAAGTAACATTAATATATTAATAATAACTGGAGACACAATGGAGCGGAACAGAGAGAAACAATATTAACTTATTAGTAATAACTGGAGACTCAATGGAGCAGAACAGAGAGCGAAACAACATTAATATATTAATAACTGGAGACTCAATGGAGCAGAACAGAGAGTGAAACAATATTAATATATTAATAATAACTGGAGACTCAATGGAGCAGAACAGAGAGTGAAACAATATTAATATATTAATAATAACTGGAGACTCAATGGAGCAGAACAGAGAGTGAAACAATATTATTATATTAATAATAACTGGAGACACAGTGGAGCAGAACAGAGTGAAACAATATTAATATATTAATAATAACTGGAGACACAATGGAGCAGAACAGAGAGTGAAACAATGTTAATATATTAATAATAACTGGAGGCACAATAGAGCGGAGCAGAGTGAAACAATATTAATATATTAATAATAACTGGAGACACAATGGAGCAGAACAGAGAGTGAAACAATGTTAATATATTAATAATAACTGGAGACACAATAGAGCGGAACAGAGTGAAACAATATTAATATATTAATAATAACTGGAGACTCAATGGAGCAGAACAGAGAGTGAAACAATGTTAATATATTAATAATAACTGGAGACACAATGGAGCAGAACAGAGAGCGAAACAATATTAATATATTAATAATAACTGGAGACACAATGGAGCAGAACAGAGAGTGAAACAATGTTAATATATTAATAATTACTGGAGACTCAATGGAGTAGAACAGAGAGTGAAACAAGATTAATATATTAATAATAACTGGAGAATCAATGGAGCAGAACAGAGAGTGAAACAATGTTAATATATTAATAATAGCTGGAGACTCAATGGAGCAGGACAGAGAGTGAAACAATATTAATATATTAATAATAACTGGAGACTCAATGGAGCAGAACAGAGAGTGAAACAATGTTAATATATTAATAATAACTGGAGACACAATGGAGCAGAACAGAGAGTGAAACAATATTAATATATTAATAATAACTGGAGACTCAATGGAGCAGAACAGAGAGTGAAACAATATTAATATATTAATAATAACTGGAGACACATTGGAACAGAATAGAGTGAAACAATATTAATATATTAATAACAGCTGGAGACACATTGGAGCAGAATAGAGTTAAACAATATTAATATATTAATACCAACTGGATACTCAATGGAGCAGAATAGAGAGCGAACCAATATTAATATATTAACAATAACTGGAGACTCAATGTAGCAGAACAGAGAATGAAACCATATTAATATATTAAGAATAACTGGAGAGTCAATGGAGCAGAACAGAGAGTGAAACAATATTAATATATTAATAATAGCTGGAGACACATTGGAACAGAATAGAGTGAAACAATATTAATATATTAATAATAGCTGGAGACACATTGGAGCAGAATAGAGTTAAACAATATTAATATATTAATAGCAACTGGATACTCAATGGAGCAGAATAGAGAGCGAACCAATATTAATTTATTAACAATAACTGGAGACTCAATGGAGCAGAACAGAGAATGAAACCATATTAATATATTAAGAATAACTGGAGAGTCAATGGAGCAGAACAGAGAGTGAAACAATATTAATATATTAATAATAACTGGAGACTCAATGGAGCAGAACAGAGTGAAACAATATTAATAGATTAATAATAACTGGAGAGTCAATGGAGCAGTTCAGAGAGAGAAACAATATTGATATATTAATAAGAACTGGAGACTCAATGGAGCAGAGCAGAGAGTGAAGTAACATCAATATATTAATAATAACTGGAGACACAATGGTGCGGAACAGAGTGAAACGATATTAATATATTAATAATAACTGGAGACACAGTGGAGCAGAACAGAGAGAAAAAAATATTAATTTATTAATAATAACTGGAGACTCAATGGAGCAGAACAGAGAGTGAAACAATATTAATATATTAATAATAACTGGAGACTCAATGGAGCAGAACAGAGAGTGAAACTATATTAATATATTAATAATAACTGGAGACTCAATGGAGAAGAACAGAGAGTGTACAAAAAGTATTAATTATTTTTATAGTTGTTTAACTATTGATAATACAGTCTGAAAAAATTAATGATGGGTTATTTAATGAACGAATTGATTTAGAGAACAAACACACATTTTGATCAATTCATTATAAATAATAAAAACCTTACATATGTAATATTTAAGCAGAACAAAACAAATTTAGATCAGTTATATTATGAGTATTATGTACTAAACTGAATTATATCTTTGATTGTGCAAATGTTTACTGATTATTACAGATTTAGCCAGGCTAATAAACAGTACATTGTACTAATGTATTGGAACAACACAAATTTACATAGCTTTGATTATTAAATATGCAGCTGAGTTATCAGTAGGTTATGCTAATTCTTACAAACCATTACAATTTTATCAAGACGACCATATCAGTCATTTATTGAAAATTTGTGACAGATAGAACAAAGTGAAGTTTAGAAAAAATAAATGCTTTTAAGCTTAAAGCCAAGTTATTATTAAAAGCAAGCTTTATTTAAATTTAGAATCAGCTGTTGTTTACTGACTGATATAGATGAATTGAGAGAAAGTACTGGATTATTTAAATTTGTTAATGGGTACAATAAAGGCATATTTAAACATTATTAAATATTTTTACAAAATGTGTTAATTTACAGAACAAACGCAAGTGTAAATCGAATGCTTCAAATCTGCCCATTGATACAAATGCACGTTTAGACAAATTAAATATTACCATTAAATTAATCAATTGAGAAAACAATTACTCGTTTAAAATTAATTAGTAAATGTTTGAATCGAAAGAAAAAACACTACTTTGAATGTATTTAATATTACTCCTGAGAACATTAATTGACAGAAGGAATACAAGTTTAGATAAATTGAATATCAATACTAAATATGTTAAGTGACAGAACAACCGCAAGTTTAGATAAAGTAAATCTAATTATTAATTTGTTGTCTTACAGGATAAATCCAAGTTTAGGTAAAACAAATGTGTGTACTAAATCTTTTAAATGATTGGGGAAAAGCTGAGTTACTCATTAAACGCGGTAATTGGCTGATCAAATGCAAAGCTGGACAAACTAAACCTGCAGGTTAGATTATCAGCCAGATTGTTATTTGGGCTGCGCCGCTCATTTGATGAATGTTGACGGTTTAGCAGAGGAGGAAGTGAATTATTTGGTGAAGATTTATTAAGATATTGAAGAAGATCAGGAGCTGGAGACGGTTATTTATGCTAAGAAACTGACCAATTATTAAATTTAATAGTGAATATGAATCTGCAATAATATATTAAACTGAATACTGAAAATAAGTATGCCAAAACATTTTAAATGTATTACTGTAATTAAATAATCAAAACTTATCAAAGTACCTATTGAAATTCAATATATCTACCAAAATGTATTAAATTCAAGATCAACATTGTATAAATCTGCTGAAAGTTTATGTTAATTGGCTGAATGCTCACACGTTTAGGCAAATTGAATATGATTATCAAGTGTTAAGTGACAGAACCACCGCAAGTTTAAATAGAGTAAAAGCGATTATTAAATATGTTAATTGACAAGAATATATCGATTTAGATAAATCATCCAAAATATATTACATTTTAAATTTAAATTAATTAAATCTGTCAAAATATGTTAAATTGAATTAAGAGAACAAATGCAAGTTTAAATGGAATATGATTATTAAATCTGCCAAATGATTCAAACGCAAGTTTAGATAAATTAAATATTACTATAAGCATTAATTGACAGAACACACAAAGACGTTTTAAATATGATGACTTGGTTAATGAATAAGAAACAACACGAGTTGAGATGAATTTAATATTAGTACTGACCATGTTAATTCACAGAGGATAAACAATTTTAGACAACTTGAAAACGAATACTAAATAGGTCAAATGCCAGTTGAGGTTAATTAAATGTAATTATTAAAATGTTAACTGATGGAACAAACTCAAGTTTAGGCTGACAGTGTAGTAAATAATAACATTATATCTGTCAATTGATAGATCAAACAAACATGTTTCAATATAATTATTAAATGTGTTAATCAACAGCGTGAAAAAAACGAGTTTGGAGAAACTGATCAATGAACCTGAAATGTTGCAATTACATTTTTTCATATATTAATTCACAAACACAGATTAAAACTGAATATGATGATCAAAACTGCTCATTTGAGGTAAATGTCAGTTTGATGTAATTATTAACTTTAAACCTGTTTAAATGTGATTGAAAACCAATAGATATTGAATTGATATGAATGTAATACTGAAATTAAAGCCGCCACATGGTGAATTGAAGCTTTGAATGGTAATTATCTGATAGAAAGTCTCAGGATTCCGCAGGGAAATTGCTGAATGTTGGATTATGTTAATATTTGGGGGAATTAATTAGTATTTTGGACCATTTGAGTTTAAGGGATGTTAAAGGTTAATTGACGATTATCGATGGCCCTCCGGTTAATTTCTATCACTTATTGGATAATCCTCCCTCTGAGGCCCCGACAGAGGCTGCCTCCGGGACCAGGCCGCACCAAGAGCCTCGGCCTCTCCCCGCGTGGGAGTTAGGACGCGCCCAGCCGTCTCCGCCCGGCTCCAGAGAGGATCACCACCGCCGCCATTTTAGGTAAGGCTGGCACCGGAACAGCAGGTCTCCAGGGGCGACGGAGGAAAGGGCGTGGTCTCGGTAGGAGGTGACGTCAAGGCAAGCGTTTGTTGCGTCTGTCATGGCAATAGGGAAGGCGCTGCGCGCGCAGTCAAGATTCCCATGGACAGCAAAGGGTGAGAACATCCCAGTGTGAAAATAGAGGAGGAAATTAATTAATAAATTAGAGAGAGAGAGAGTAACCCAGTGTGAAAATAGAGGAGGAAATTAATTAATAAATTAGAGAGAGAGAGTAACCCAGTGTGAAAATAGAGGAGGAAATTAATAAATTAGAGAGAGAGAGTAACCCAGTGTGAAAATAGAGGAGGAAATTAATTAATAAATTAGAGAGAGAGAGAGTAACCCAGTGTGAAAATAGAGGAGGAAATTAATAAATTAGAGAGAGAGAGAGAGTAACCCAGTGTGAAAATAGAGGAGGAAATTAATTAATAAATTAGAGAGAGAGAGAGAGAGAGTAACCCAGTGTGAGAATAGAGGAGGAAATTAATTAATAAATTAGAGAGAGAGAGAGAGTAACCCAGTGTGAAAATAGAGGAGGAAATTAATTAATAAATTAGAGAGAGAGAGTAACCCAGTGTGAAAATAGAGGAGGACATTAATTAATAAATTAGAGAGAGAGAGAGTAACCCAGTGTGAAAATAGAGGAGGAAATTAATTAATAAATTAGAGAGAGAGAGAGAGTAACCCAGTGTGAAAATAGAGGAGGAAATTAATTAATAAATCAGAGAGAGAGAGTAACCCAGTGTGAAAATAGAGGAGGAAATTAATTAATAAATTAGAGAGAGAGAGTAACCCAGTGTGAAAATAGAGGAGGAAATTAATTAATAAATTAGAGAGAGAGAGAGTAACCCAGTGTGAAAATAGAGGAGGAAATTAATTAATAAATTAGAGAGAGAGAGAGAGTAACCCAGTGTGAACATAGAGGAGGGAATTAATTAATAAATTAGAGAGAGAGAGAGAGTAACCCAGTGTGCAAATAGAGGAGGAAATTAATTATTAAATTAGAGACAGAGAGAGTAACCCAGTGTGAAAATAGAGGAGGAAACTAATTAATAAATTAGAGAGAGAGAGAGAGTAACCCAGTGTGAAAATAGAGGAGGAAATTAATTAATAAGTTAGAGAGAGAGAGAGAGTAACCCAGTGTGAAAATAGAGGAGGAAATTAATTAATAAATTAGAGAGAGAGAGTAACCCAGTGTGAAAATAGAGGAGGAAATTAATTAATAAATTAGAGAGAGAGAGTAACCCAGTATGAAAATAGAGGAGGAAATTAATTAATAAATTAGAGAGAGAGAGTAACCCAGTGTGAAAATAGAGGAGGAAATTAATTAATAAATTAGAGAGAGAGAGAGTAACCCAGTGTGAAAATAGAGGAGGAAATTAATTAATAAATTAGAGAGAGAGAGAGAGTAACCCAGTGTGAACATAGAGGAGGGAATTAATTAATAAATTAGAGAGAGAGAGAGAGTAACCCAGTGTGCAAATAGAGGAAGAAATTAATTATTAAATTAGAGACAGAGAGAGTAAACCAGTGTGAAAATAGAGGAGGAAACTAATTAATAAATTAGAGAGAGAGAGAGAGTAACCCAGTGTGAAAATAGAGGAGGAAATTAATTAATAAATTAGAGAGAGAGAGTAACCCAGTGTGAAAATAGAGGAGGAAATTAATTAATAAACTAGAGAGAGAGAGTAACCCAGTATGAAAATAGAGGAGGAAATTAATTAATAAATTAGAGAGAGAGAGTAACCCAGTGTGAAAATAGAGGAGGAAATTAATTAATAAATTAGAGAGAGAGAGTAACCCAGTGTGAAAATAGAGGAGGAAATTAATTAATAAATTAGAGAGAGAGAGTAACCCAGTGTGAAAATAGAGGAGGAAACTAGTTAATAAATTAGAGAGAGAGTAACCCAGTGTGAAAATAGAGGAGGAACTTAATTAATAAATTAGAGAGAGAGAGAGAGAGAGTAACCCAGTGTGAGAATAGAGGAGGAAATTAATTAATAAATTAGAGAGAGAGAGAGTAACCCAGTGTGGAAATAGAGGAGGAAACTAATTAATAAATTAGAGAGAGAGAGAGTAACCCAGTGTGAAAATAGAGGAGGAAATTAATTAATAAATTAGAGAGAGAGAGTAACCCAGTGTGAAAATAGAGGAGGAAATTAATTAATAAATTAGAGAGAGAGAGAGTAACCCAGTGTGAAAATAGAGGAGGAAATTAATTAATAAATTAGAGAGAGAGAGTAACCCAGTGTGAAAATAGAGGAGGAAATTAATTAATAAATTAGAGAGAGAGAGAGTAACCCAGTGTGAAAATAGAGGAGGAAATTAATTAATAAATTAGAGAGAGAGAGAGAGTAACCCAGTGTGAACATAGAGGAGGGAATTAATTAATAAATTAGAGAGAGAGAGAGAGTAACCCAGTGTGCAAATAGAGGAGGAAATTAATTATTAAATTAGAGACAGAGAGAGTAACCCAGTGTGAAAATAGAGGAGGAAACTAATTAATAAATTAGAGAGAGAGAGAGAGTAACCCAGTGTGAAAATAGAGGAGGAAATTAATTAATAAGTTAGAGAGAGAGAGAGAGTAACCCAGTGTGAAAATAGAGGAGGAAATTAATTAATAAATTAGAGAGAGAGAGTAACCCAGTGTGAAAATAGAGGAGGAAATTAATTAATAAATTAGAGAGAGAGAGTAACCCAGTATGAAAATAGAGGAGGAAATTAATTAATAAATTAGAGAGAGAGAGTAACCCAGTGTGAAAATAGAGGAGGAAATTAATTAATAAATTAGAGAGAGAGAGAGTAACCCAGTGTGAAAATAGAGGAGGAAATTAATTAATAAATTAGAGAGAGAGAGAGAGTAACCCAGTGTGAACATAGAGGAGGGAATTAATTAATAAATTAGAGAGAGAGAGAGAGTAACCCAGTGTGCAAATAGAGGAGGAAATTAATTATTAAATTAGAGACAGAGAGAGTAAACCAGTGTGAAAATAGAGGAGGAAACTAATTAATAAATTAGAGAGAGAGAGAGAGTAACCCAGTGTGAAAATAGAGGAGGAAATTAATTAATAAATTAGAGAGAGAGAGTAACCCAGTGTGAAAATAGAGGAGGAAATTAATTAATAAATTAGAGAGAGAGAGTAACCCAGTATGAAAATAGAGGAGGAAATTAATTAATAAATTAGAGAGAGAGAGTAACCCAGTGTGAAAATAGAGGAGGAAATTAATTAATAAATTAGAGAGAGAGAGTAACCCAGTGTGAAAATAGAGGAGGAAATTAATTAATAAATTAGGGAGAGAGAGTAACCCAGTGTGAAAATAGAGGAGGAAACTAGTTAATAAATTAGAGAGAGAGTAACCCAGTGTGAAAATAGAGGAGGAACTTAATTAATAAATTAGAGAGAGAGAGAGAGAGAGTAACCCAGTGTGAGAATAGAGGAGGAAATTAATTAATAAATTAGAGAGAGAGAGAGTAACCCAGTGTGGAAATAGAGGAGGAAACTAATTAATAAATTAGAGAGAGAGAGAGTAACCCAGTGTGAAAATAGAGGAGGAAATTAATTAATAAATTAGAGAGAGAGAGTAACCCAGTGTGAAAATAGAGGAGGAATTTAATTATTAAATGAGAGAGAGAGAGAGTAACCCAGTGTGAAAATAGAGGAGGAAATTAATTAATAAATTAGAGAGAGAGAGTAACCCATTGTGAAAATAGAGCAGGAAATTAATTAATAAATTACAGAGAGAGAGAGAGGAACCCAGTGTGAAAATAGAGGAGGAAATTAATTAATAAATTAGACAGAGAGTAACCCAGTGTGAAAATAGAGGAGGAACTTAATTAATACATTAGAGAGAGAGAGAGAGAGAGTAACCCAGTGTGAGAATAGAGGAGGAAATTAATTAATAAATTAGAGAGAGAGAGAGTAACCCAGTGTGAAAATAGAGGAGGAAATTAATTAATAAATTAGAGAGAGAGAGTAACCCAGTGTGAAAATAGAGGAGGAATTTAATTAATAAATGAGAGAGAGAGAGAGTAACCGATTGTGAAAATAGAGGAGCAAATTAATTAATAAATGAGAGAGAGAGAGACAGTAACCCAGTGTGAAAATAGAGGAGGAAATTAATTAATAAATTAGAGAGAGAGAGTAACCCATTGTGAAAATAGAGGAGGAAATTAATTAATAAATTAGAGAGAGAGAGACAGTAACCCAGTGTGAAAATAGAGGAGGAAATTAATTAATAAATTAGAGAGAGAGAGACAGTAACCCAGTGTGAAAATACAGGAGGAAACTAATTAATACGTTAGAGAGAGAGAGAGTAACCCATTGTGACAATAGAGGAGGAATTTAATTTATAAATGAGAGAGAGAGAGTAACCCAGTGTGAAAATAGAGGAGGAAATTAATTAATAAATTGGATAGAGAGAGAGAGTAACCCAGTGTGACAATAGAGGAGGAATTTAATTTATAAATGAGAGAGAGAGAGAGTAACCCAGTGTGAAAATAGAGGAGGAAATTAATTAATAAATTAGAGAGAGAGAGAGAGTAACCCAGTGTGAGAATAGAGCAGGAAATTAATTAATAAGTTAGAGAGAGAGAGAGAGAGAGTAACCCAGTGTGAAAATAGAGGAGGAATTTAATTTATAAATGAGAGAGAGAGAGAGAGAGTAACCCAGTGTGAAAATAGAGGAGGAAATTAATTAATAAATTAGAGAGAGAGAGAGAGTAACCCAGTGTGAGAATAGAGCAGGAAATTAATTAATAAATTAGAGAGAGAGAGTAACCCAGCGTGAAAATAGAGGAGGAAATTAATTAATAAATTGGAGAGAGAGAGAGAGTAACCCAGTGTGAAAATAGAGGAGGAAATTAATTAATAAATTAGAGAGAGAGAGTGTCCCAGCGTGAAAATAGAGGAGAAAATTAATTAATAAATTGAAGAGAGAGAGAGAGAGAGTAACCCAGTGTGAAAATAGAGGAGGAAATTAATAAATTAGAGAGAGAGAGTAACCCAGTGTGAAAATAGAGGAGGAAATTAATTAATAAATTAGAGAGAGAGAGTAACCCAGCGTGAAAATAGAGGAGGAAATTAATTAATAAATTGGAGAGAGAGAGAGTAACCCAGTGTGAAAATAGAGGAGGAATTTAATTTATAAATTAGAGAGAGTAACCCAGTGTGAAAATAGAGGAGGAAATTAATTAATAAATTGGAGAGAGAGGAACCCTGTGTGAAAATAGAGGATGAAATTAATTAATAAATTGGAGAGAGAGAGAGAGTAAAGCAGGGTGAAAATAGAGGAGGAATGTACTTAATATATTAGAGAGAGAGACAGTAACCTAGTGTGAAAATACAGGAGGAAATTAATTAACAATTTAGGGAGAGAGAGAGAGAGAACATCCCAGTGTGAAAGTTGAGGATGAATGCAATAAATAAATTTGAGAGAGAGGGAGGGAATAGCCCATTGTGAAAATGGAGGACGGATTTAATTAATAAATTTAGAGCGAGAGTGTACCCAGTGTGCAAATAGAGGAGGATAGCAATTCATAAATTAGAGAGAGAGAGTAACCCAAATTGCAAAGACTGGAGGAACGTATTAATGAATTGGAGAACGAGAGAGGAAATCAGTGCGAAAGTAAAGGGAAAATGCAAATAATGAATTAGATAGAGACAGAGACAGCAACCCAGTGTGCAAAAATAGGAGGAATGTAATTCATAAATGAGAGAGAGGTAGGGGGATCAAAGCAGCGTACTAATAGAGATGTACAAATGAATAGCGAGAGAGAGAAAGCAACCCAGTGCATAAATGTAAGGGGAATGTAACTAATAAATTAGAGAGAGAGAGGAAGACAGAGCAACACAGTGTCCAAATTCAGGAGGAATTTAATTACTAAATTATAGGGGACAGAGTGAAACATATTGTCTATTGTGTAAATTGAGGATTAATGTAATGAATAAATTAGAGAAACACATTCTGCAAATGGAGCGGGAATATGTTTAATAAAATGCAGAGAGAGCAACCAGTGTACAAATAGAGGCGGAATACAATCAATAAATTAGAGAGCTAGAGAGTGAAAGCAACCCAGTGTGCAAATACATACATGCCAATAATAAAGTAGACAAAGAGAACAATTTAAAAAAATATAGCGAGATAGAGCACATTCACTCCCTGTCTTTTGGCAGTCTAACAATCTCCATTGTTTTTATCTGTCAAGAATATAGATTTCATCGCTCAGCACGTAGTCCTGGACCTTGGAATGTGGCAGTGTGCAACTTTCGTTCAAGAACAAGTGTTTTCACTCGATGACCAGCAGCTTTCTGGCAGAGCAAAGAGCGGTGTTCATCGAGTTGATGATTCTCCAGCTGCAGCTGATGTTTGTCTCAGTGTGAGTCCCTGGGAAAAGCCCATGGAGCACAGAGTCCTGTGTCACAGAACTGCTCGGGATGAACCCCAACAAAAACCATTGCATCTCTCTCCAGAACTTTGCAAAGACACATTCCACAAAGCGGTGAACAAGATTCTCTTACAATACGATGCAAAAAACACCACACGGCGGAAGCACAGAGGATGCTGAAGGTGAGAGACAGACACTTAATTTCACACAAAGAGGCGTGGTCAGCGGCAATAACATGGACAAGATTAACTGCTGGAGTGTGTGTGTGTGTGTGTGTCTGTGTGTGTGTGTGTCTGTGTGTCTGTGTGTGTGTGTGTGTGTGTGTGTGTGTGTCTGTGTGTGTGTGTGTCTGTCTGTCAGAGTGTGTGTGTGTGTGTGTGTCTGTGTGTGTGTCTTGGTCAGCAGTTCAGGTACTTGCTTATTTTTTATTGATTCTCTGGATGTGGGTGTTGCTGCCTCTGGCAGCATTTGTAGCCCATCCCTTATTGCTCCTTGAGAAGGTGCTGGTGAGCTGCCTTGAGCAATCCACCCTCTGCTGGATACTGTCAGAATCATACACTCAGACATGTTCTCTCACTCACACATACATACACTCCTTTACCAAGCTACATTCTGCTAGATACTGTCAGAATTACGTAAACACACACCTATAACAATCAACCCTCTGCAGGAGAACTGTCAGAATGACATAGACACAAATATTGTTACCAATGAACTGCCTGAATCTTGCACACCTTTACCAATCCCCACCCTGTGTGCATTGGCCACCCCTGCTGTGTGTGTTTCCCCCAGTGTGTATGAATCAATTCATTATTCTGTGTGTAATTACAAATTGTCAGTCAGTCAACAAGCCTAATATTTAACATCTTATGTACATAGTTATGGATTTTGTTGAATATTTAACTATCACTTTTAATCTTTGTGCGCTTTAACTGTACATTTTAGAAGTCCTGGTCTTACATTGAGCTGTGACAAGTCACTCTCTTTAGGAGCTGCTGGTTTAACTATTTTACTCACTTAAAATTCTGCTAGCTCTGGGTCTGAAACTGACTCTCACACCAAAGCTAAACTTGAATCTCTTATACCATTCAAATTCTCACATTGAACCAAAATGCGAAGCATACTCACTCTTAGCTCTGTCTCAGAAATCTACACTCTTACTTCTTATAGCAGGTGACTGTTCAACTGTTTATCGTTAGGTCAGAATCAAACTCTTACGCTAAAATTACTCTCATTCTAAAATTAACCTTGTATCAGATTTACCGTTCGAATTCTCACTTTAAACCGGATTCACAAAAATACTCATGTCAGTGTCTGTCTAACTCATGTTAATATCTTCCCTCACTGACTGTGTGTCCATTACTGATTGTGCACTTTAAAAGTCCCTGTCTTATATTGAGCTGTGAAGAGTCACTCTCTAGCTGAGCTTCCTACTGCAGTCATCTAAAAATCTTCAGGCAAGGGTGACTGACAGTGAACTGCCAAAAAGTCAGTTGCCTGTTGATCTAGGCTGCTGACCAATGTGTGCTGCGTTGTTTGAAGTTGAGACTGGCATTGGCTGCTCCAGCTCCTGGGTGAGGCTAGCAGGGTCAATGAAGCAATGGTGGGGGACCACAGGAGCTGGTGGTCAGAGGCTGATTCAGACCATGAAACCTCCATGCGTGGATTAGGAGATCAGGGTGCAGATCCATATCACACATCGTGGTTTTACAGTCTGCCCGACTTCCATCTAACAGGAGGGCTAAATCTTTCTCTCACTGATAACACACCTCTCAAATCAAATGGATTCACAACGCTGGGTGCCAGTTGTCACAGATTTATTCAAAAAATATTCATCAATGAATAAAGCGCAAGAGGCAAAGATTCAGTCAAAAAGCTGCCAGGTTTGGGGCTTCCTTTTCCTGTCCAGGGGGTCCAGTTTGTTCTTCCCGATGTACATCACTTGGACTTCGGCATTGATCTGGTCACAGTCCACGTTGCTTAGGTCCAGGACCACTGTAACATCGAGAGGACAAGGCTTCAGACACACCCACACAAAGCCCCTGGGCAGGGTACGAGGTGGGAGTGAGAACTGGGTACGGAGGTGGATCGGAGGGGAGGGGAGGGGTTGTGTCGGGGTGGGAGAGAGGGGAGGGGCAAGACTCGAGGGTCAGACTCTCTCCACTCCCCTCGCTGACAGACTGAATGATTCTCTGTGATTGAGTTGTGATGGGAGAAGTTTATCCTCAAGTTGAGTTGACAAGTCAGGTACCTGAGTCTGATGATGCGACTCTAACAAAGGATGGACGCCAAGCGGAATCTCCACTACTTTGTTCCTCAGATCCCTCGTTGTGTGATGTCTCCCGGTCTGTGATAGCAAAAGGGAACGTTACTCAAGTGCTTGCTGAACCCCCAAATCCCCAAAGCCCTTAACCTCAAAACACCAAAAAATGTAACCCCTCAAACCCCCAAATTTCTGAGCCATGCAACTCCGAAACACTGAACCCCAAAATCACTGAATCACAAAACCCACAAACACCGAATCCCCAAACTGCACTAACATTGAAACCGCCAAACACCAAGTAAGACTGAACCCCAAAATACTGAAACCCCAAACCCCGAATCACTGAACATTGTTTCAAGTTGAAATTTAGAGACTTATTCAGATTCCGAGCTGGAATGAGCAGCCTGAGTGGCTGTTAACTGTCAACCTCCGCTGTCTGATTAGTTTTTGATGACTGTAGCAAGAAGTTGAGATGGACAGTGACCCATCACAGCTCAATATAAGACAGGGAATTTGACAGTGTGCAGTCAGTAATGGACACACAGTCAGTGAGAGGAGACATTGGCCTGAGTGATACACAGACTGAGTGAGTATATTAGTGAATTTGGAATTTGCTTTAAAGTGAGAATTCGAATGGTAAATCTGTTTCAAGTTCAATTTTCGAGTAAGAGTCTGATTCTGACCTAGAAATATTCTGTCAAACAGGCAGCTGCCTTAAGATGGGTGGAGATTTCTGAGACTGATCCAAAAGTGAGTATGTTTGGCAATTTGTTTCATTTTGAGAATTTGCATGGTGAATATGTTTCAAGTTCATTTTTAGAGTAAGGGTCAGATTCTGGCCATGAACTCGCAGATGTTTAAATAAGTTAACCAGACAAAGAATTGTCTCTGGTTTAAATCACCTGTGGCTGAATAGTTTTTGATGACTGTAGCAGGAAACACAGGTAGAGAGGGTGTCATCACAGCTCAATAAAAGACAGGGGCTTTTACAGTGTGCAGTCAGTAATGGCCACACAGTCAGTGAGAGGAGACATTGGCCTGAGTGATATACAGACTGAGTGAGAATATTTATGAATTTGGTTTAAAGTGAGAATTATAAAGGTAAATGTGTTTCAAGTTCAGTTGTGGATTTAGTCAGATTCCAGCCTGGAACTTACAGATGTTTCAGTAAGTTAAATAGTTACAGCAAATGTCTCTGATTTTAATCACCACAAGATAACATTTTATTGGGTGGAAGTTTAGAAAATGATTCATTTAAACATTTATGCAGTCTGAAACCCACCAATGTCACCCTGCTCTCTCACTCCTGATTGTAAACCAGTCACTATATCCCACTCCCCTCATTCACTGCATCACAGTCCACTCAGTCATTATGTCCCACTCCCCTTCAGTCACGACTCTTCCACTACACCCCACTCCCCTCCGTTGCTCCATCATATTCCCCTAATGTATTGCATCCCACTCCCCTCAGGCACAACACCACTCTCCCCTCAGCCTCTCCATCCCACTCCCTTAAGTGAGAGTTTACAGCGACTGGATTGTGTGAAGATTTTTTGTAGAATATTCACTCCAGGCTGATACATGTTAGTTTTGATCTTGTTGGGACAGATGATACACTGACTGTGGATTCTCGAGTTGAGTGTTCCTCTGGTACCGGAGATGGTGTTGTCCCAGGATCTGAAATGAAGTAAGCAGACATGGGAGATTGCAGAGTGTGGATCACCTCAAGGGAGCTTTAACTTGGTCGGAAAGTATAGAAAATAATTCAAGTCATCATTTATACACTCTGAACCCCAGCAAAGTCTGAAACCCACCAAATTCTGATCCCCACCAATGTTGGTCCTGACCATACCACAGTCACTAACTCGCAGTCTCCTCACTCACTGTATCCCACTCCCCTCACTCATTACACCCCAAACCCCTCGCTCACTGATTTACATTCCCATCAGTCCCAGTTTCACCCTGTGTAGTCAATATAACACACTCCCTTCAGAATGACAGTGCAGCAATTGTGTTCTGTGAAGATGTTTTTGCAGCCTAAGCCCTCCAGACTGACACCTGTTATTCCAGATCCTGTTGGGAGCGATGATGCAGGGACAGTGGATTCTCGAGTCAAGTGTTCCTCAGATTCCGGAGTTGGTGTTATCCCAGGATCTACAATGAGGCAAGGAGACATGGAAGAATTCAGAGTGCTTTTCACCTCAAGGAAGCATTTACTTAGTTGAAAAGTTCACAAACTGATTCACTTCATCTTTCATACAATCTGAAACCAACCAATTCCTGTCTGTTCTGTCACCCCTCACTGGACACCTGTCACTACCTCGCAGTCTCCTCCTTCACTTCTTCTGCCCTCCTCAGTACCTACTTCCCACTCCAATCAGTCCTCATATCCCACACCCCACAGTCCAGACGTCCCACTCCCCTCAGTCTAGACGTCCCACTCCCCTCAGTCCAGACGTCCCACTCTGCTCAGTCCAGACGTCCCACTCCCCTCAGTTCAGACGTCCCACTCCCTTCAGTCCAGTCGTCCCACTCCCCTCAGTCCAGACGTCCCACTCCCCTCAGTCCAGACATCCCACCCCCCTCAGTCCAGACGTCCCACCCATCTCTGTCCCTGCATCTCTATTCCCTCAGCCACTAATAGCAACTCCCCTCACTCACTTCATCCCACCCCCCTCGCTCACTTCATCCCACCCCACTCACTCACTGCATCCCACCCCCTCAGTCACTTCATCCCACCCCACTCAGTCACCTCATCCCACCCCACTCACTCACTTCATCCCACCCCACTCACTCACTTCATCCCACCCCACTCACTCACTTCATCCCACCCCACTCACTCACTTCATCCCACCCCACTCACTCACTTCATCCCACCCCACTCACTCACTTCATCCCACTCCACTCACTCACTTCATCCCACCCCACCCAATCACTTCATCCAACCCCACTCACTCACTTCATCCCACCCCACTCACTCACTTCATCCCACCCACCTCAGTCACTGCATCCCACTCCCCTCAGTCACTGCATCCTACCCCCTCAGTCACTTCCTCACACTCCCCTCAGTAACATCATCCTAAACCCCTCAGTCACAATCTCCCACCCCCCTCATTCTCCCAAATTCACACATCTCAGTCACTTCATCCTACTCTGCTGACCCATGAGTCCCCACTGTCGTCAGTCACTAGACCCCACTCCTCTCAGTCACTACTACTGATTCACTTCTCCCTTTTTCCATTTGTACAGTCAGAAACACACCAATCTCACTTTGCTCTCTCCCCTGTGCATGTCCAACAATCACTAACTCACTCACTGCATCCCACTCCCGTCAGTCCCTAATTCCCACTCCCGTCAGTCCCTAAATCCCACTCCCGTCAGTCCCTGCATCCCACTCCCGTCAGTCCCTAAATCCCACTCCCATCAGTCCCTAAATCCCACTCCCGTCATTCCCTAAATCCCACTCCCGTCAGTCCCTAAATTCCACTCCCGTCAGTTCTTAAATCCCACTCCCGTCAGTCACTGCATCCCACTCCTGTCAGTCCCTAAATTCCACTCCTGTCAATCCCTAAATCCCAGTCCCATCAGTTAATGCATCCCCCTCCCCTCAGTCACTATCCCCCTCCCCCTCAGTCACTCACATTCATCTCCCTCAGTCACTTCATACTACTCTGCTGACCCACGAGACCCCACTCCCCTCAGTCACTACATTGTATTTTGTAGAATATCCCCTCCAGATTGATAACTCTTATTTTAGATGCTGTTGGACTGGATAATACACGGCATTGCAGTTTATAGCTGTATGTTCCTCAGATTTACGAGTTGTTGATATCCCTTGATCTGCAATGAAGTTAGGAAACATGGGAGATTGACGAGTGTGGAGCGCCTCAAGAGAGCACTTAATTGGTACGAAAGTTTAGAAAATGATTCACTTCTCCATTTCTACAGTCTGAAACACACCAGTGTCACTGTGCTATCTCGCCCCTGAATGTCCAACAGTCACTAACTCACTCACTGCATCCCCCTAGCGTCAGTCCCTACATCCCACTCGCATCAGTACCTACACCCCACTCACGTCAGTCCCTACATCCCACTCGCGTCAGTCCCTACATCCCACTCGCGTCAGTCCCTACATCCCACTCGCGTCAGTCCCTACATCCCACTCCCATCAGTCCCTACATCCCACTCCCATCAATCCCTACATCCGAATCCCATCATTCACTAGATCCCAATCCCATCAGTCACTGCCCCCCCACCTCGCACTCCTTGCATCCCATTCCCCTCGCTCCTTGCATCCCACTCCCCTCACTCACTACACCCCACTCCCCTCACATTCCACATGCCACTCCCGTCAGTCATTACATCCCTCTCCCGTCTGTCACTGCATCCCACTCCCTTCAGTAACTGCATCCCACTCCCTTCAGGAGCTGCATCCCACTCCCTTCAGTCACTCCACCCCAATCCCTTCAGTCACTGCACCCCACTCCCCTCAGTCACTGCACCCCACTCCCCTCAGTCACTGCGTCCCACTCCCCTCAGTCACTGCACCCCACTCCCCTCAGTCACTGCATCCCACTCCCCTCAGTCACTGCATTGTATTTTGTGGAATATACCCTCCAGAATGATAACTCTTATTGCAGATGCTGTTGGGCTGGATAATGCACGGGCACTGCAATTTTTAGTTGCATGTTCCTCAGATTGTGGAGCTGTTGATATCCCTGGATCTGCAATGAAGTAAGGAGACATGGGAGATTGACGAGTGTGGAGAACCTCAAGAGAACATTTAATTGGTAGGAAATTTTTGAAAATGATTCACTTCTCCATTTGTACAGTACAAAACACACCAGTGTCACTTTGCTCTCTCCCACCTAAATGTCCAACAGTCAGTAACTCACTCACTGCATCCCAGTCCCATCAGTCCCTATATCCCACTCCCATCAGTCACTCCATCCCAATCACGTCAGTCACTGCATCCCACTCCCATCAGTCCCTATGTCCCACTCCCGTAAGTCACTGCATCCCAATCACATCACTCACTGCACCCCGCACTCACTGCACCCCACTGCCCTCAGTGCATGCTACTACCCGCAGTCACTACATCGTAATCCCCTCACATTGTGCATGCCAATCCCCACAGACACGACATTTCACTGCTACTGTCACAGCTTCCCAGTCCCCTCACTCACTGCTCCCCTCTCCCCTCAGTCACTGTAACCGACTCCCCTCTCTCACTGCTCCCCTCTCCCCTCAGTCACTGTATCCCACTCCACTCAGTCACTTCATACAACTCACCTCAGTCATTGCTACCCACTCTCCTCTGTTACTGTATCCCACTCCCCTCAGTCACTGTATCCGACTCCCCTCTCTCACTGCTCCCCTCTTCCCTCAGTCACTGTATCCCACTCCACTCAGTCACTTCATACAACTCACCTCAGTCATTGCAAACCACTCCCCTCAGTCATTGTATCCCACTCCTCTCAGTCACTGCATCCCACTCCCCTCAGTCACTGCATCCCACCCCCCTCAGTCACTGCATCGCACTCCCCACACTCACTGCTCCCCTCTCTCCTCAATCACTGCATCCCATTCCCCTCAGCCATTTCATCCCACTCCCCTCAGTCACTGCATCCCACTCCCCCCAGTCACTGCGTCCCACTCGCCTCAGTCTCTGCGTCCCGCTCCCCTCAGTCAATGCGTCCCACTCCGCTCAGTCACAGCGTTCCACTCCCCTCAGTCACTGCGTCCCACTCCCCTCAGTCACTGCGTGCCACTCCCCTCAGTCACTGCGTCCCACTCCCCTCAGTCACTGCGTCCCACTCCCCTCAGTCACTGCGTCCCACTCCCCTCAGTCACTGCGTCCCTCTCCCCTCAGTCACTGCGTCGCTCTCCCCTCAGTCACTGCGTCCCTCTCCCCTCAGTCACTGCGTCCCACTCCCCTCAGTCACTGCGTCCCACTCCCCTCAGTCACTGCGTGCCACTCCCCTCAGTCACTGCGTCCCGCTCCCCTCAGTCACTGCGTCCCGCTCCCCTCAGTCACTGCGTCCCGCTCCCCTCAGTCACTGCGTCCCGCTCCCCTCAGTCACTGCGTCCCACTCCCCTCAGTCACTGCGTCCCACTCCCCTCAGTCACTGCGTCCACTACCCTCAGACACTGCGTTCCACTCCCCTCAGTCACTGCGTCCCACTCCCCTCAGTCACTGCGTCCCACTCCCCTCAGTCACTGCGTCCCACTCCCCTCAGACACTGCGTCCCTCTCCCCTCAGTCACTGCGTCCCTCTCCCCTCAGTCACTGTGTCCCTCTCCCCTCAGTCACTGCGTCTCACTCCCCTCAGTCACTGCGTCCCACTCCCCTCAGTCACTGCGTGCCACTCCCCTCAGTCACTGAACCCCACTCCCCTCAGTCACTACGTCCCACTCCCCTCAGTCATTGCGTCCCACTCCCCTCAGTCACTGCGTCCCACTCCCCTCAGTCACTGCGTCCACTCCCCTCAGTCACTGCGTCCCACTCCCCTCAGTCACTGCGTCCCACTCCCCTCAGTCACTGCGTGCCACTCCCCTCAGTCACTGCACCCCACTCCCCTCAGTCACTACGTCCCACTCCCCTCAGTCATTGCGTCCCACTCCCCTCAGTCACTGCATCCCACTCCCCTCAGTCACTGCGTCCACTCCCCTCAGTCACTGCATCCCACTCCCCTCAGTCACTGCGTCCCACTCCCCTCAGTCACTGCGTCCCACTCCCGTCAGTCACTGCATCCCACTCCCCTCAGTCACTGTGTCCCACTCGCCTCAGTCACTGCATCCCTCTCCCCTCAGTCACTGCGTCCCTCTCCCCTCAGTCACAGCGTCTCTCTCCCCTCAGTCACTGCGTCCCACTCCCCTCAGTCACTGCGTCCCACTCCCCTCAGTCAGTGCGTCCCACTCCCCTCAGTCACTGCGTCCCACTGCCCTCAGTCACTGTGTCCCACTCGCCTCAGTCACTGCGTCCCTCTCCCCTCAGTCACTGCGTCCCTCTCCCCTCAGTCACAGCATCTCTCTCCCCTCAGTCACTGCGTCCCACTCCCCTCAGTCACTGCGTCCCACTCTCCTCAGTCACTGCGTCCCACTCCCCTCAGTCACTGCGTCCCACTCTCCTCAGTCTTTGTGTCCCACTCCCCTCAGTCACTGCATCCCACTCTCCTCAGTCACTGCGTCCCACTCCCCTCAGTCACTGCGTCGCTCTCCCCCTCAGTCCCTGCGCCCCACTCCCCTCAGTCCCTGCGCCCCACTCCCCTCAATTTCTGTGTCCCACTCCCCTCAATTTCTGCGTCCCACTCCCCTCAGTCACTGCGTCCCTCTCCCCTCAATCACTGCGTCCCACTCCCCTCAGTCACTGCGTCCCACTCCCCTCAGTCACTGCGTCCCACTCCCCTCAGTCACTGCGTCCCACTCCCCTCAGTCACTGCGTCCCACTCCCCTCAGTCACTGCGTCGCTCTCCCCTAAGTCACTGCGTCCCACTCCCCTCAGTCACTGCGTCCCTCTCCCCTCAGTCACTGCGTCCCACTCCCCTCAGTCACTGCGTCCCTCTCCCCTCAGTGACTTCATCCCACTCCCCTCAGTCACTGCATCCCACTCCCCACAGTCAGCTCATTCAGAGGCAGAACCATCAGACAGAGTCTCAGCCATTGAATGTGCCAATAATACAGATGTTTATTAAACAGAAGCAATATCAACCAACCAGGCACTTAGCAAACAATCAAAGTCCCATCAATCTATAGTTTAAATGAAATCCAATTTTACACATATTTAATAAGGGGAGGTAAAGAGAAAATATGCTTATCAACGAAGCCCCACAGGTCTCACAGTGGAAGTATTCACGCATTGAGGTCAATGTCTGGGAGGAGCTCGCTACCAATCAGTCAAAAAGTCCACCACGTGTCCATCATTCTGCATCACGCTGTGAGTCACCATGTCTTAATGATGAAGCAGAGCGGCCACAGGGAAGGAATGGGAAGGAAGTAAATCCTGCTCTGCGAATCCCACTACCTGGTGGGACATCCTGCCCAATGTTCCCGAAGCTCTGCGGCTGGAGAATCAGCCTGTTCATCCACATGAAGACCCACAGCAGGAAGTGGCCAGCACGAGGAGACATCATCATCGAATCGAGGGACAGCCGAAGTTGAGGACAATTTACTATCGAGTCCCCTCATTAAATCATTGGTATATATTGTAAATTTGATGAGAATGGCGATTGATGAAGATTATTAGGCACCAGGCCAATGAGAGTTGGGAGTGAGATGGAGAATCAGTAGGTCACAGGGCTACTAATCCAGGGAATGTGACTTAAAATTTCACCCCTGGGGTTGGAGAATTTGAATTTAAAAGGAAGCCTGTATACACACAGCCTGGGGCAGTAAAAGCCTCTGGCAGATTGTGAAAGTTGCAAGGATTTATACAGTGAATGTTCTCTCTCTAAAACAGTGTCCGTTAAGATTCCAATTCACAGCTTCCCAAGGCTCCCTTGACAGCAACTCACAATCTCATCAAACAAACCAATTAGAAGGATAAGCGCAGCAGGCTCATGGGAACGACACAGCCTGGAATTTCCCCTCCAAGCCTCACACCAACCTGACTTGGAACACAATCGGTCGTCCCTTGACTGTCGCTGGGTCAACATCATGGAACTCCCTCGCTAACAGCACAGTGGGTATACCTACACCACATGGACTGCAGTGGAACAAGAAGGCGGCTCATCACCAACTTCTCAAGGGCAATTACTGCTGGGCAATAAAAGCTGGCTTAGCCAGCGAAGCCCACATCCAAAGAAGCAATGGAAATATATACTCCGGCCGTTACACAATGTTGACTATAAAATGTTCAGAGCTGTTGTCAATTTCAACCCCTCCCTTAACCATTCATGGTCAGTAACTGGAGGCAGCTTATGATATAGGGGACAAAACACTGTTCCAAACATCAGGTGAGATGTTTCCTTGTTTTGTTATTGCAGCTCCTTTCATTAATAATCTTTAATTTGCACAAATGTTGTCACAATCACATTGATGAATGATATTGTTTCAGCCAACCCGCACTGCCAGTTGTCGCAGGTGAATCCCATGTGATGAACACTGTTGGATGTGTTGTTGCAGAGACTGACACGCTCACGGCAGATTGTACCGGAGAGTGAGGGAGAAGCAAGTGGTGACCCCACTGCATCTCTCACAGCAACATTCATTTCAAGGCTCTGGTAAGCATTCGGCTATGAATGGACCACTATAATAAGATCAGGGACTTGTCACCTGCTGGGTGTTTTTTTTGCAGGGGTGTGTGCTCCTTGTCCTGTCCGCATACAGGGCTCAGAAATTTAATTGTATTTGAAAATTGGAAGGATATCTGTACGAGGAGAGGGGCACGAGGAGGAGCTAGGAAAAACATTCAGTTATTCACTTTCTTGCACCGATGAATGAATTGAACAATTCGAGTAAAGGATTATTTCAACATATTCGTCAACTGCTTCCCGAACTTCTCTTGGGTCATAGCGTAAATCCTAGTGTTCGTGCATCAGTTCAGGAGCATGTCAATTCTCCATTATTTTTGTGAATATACGATATTCATAACGATATTGAATACACCGTAAACAAATCCACAACAGGATGAAATTGGATGAGATAACAACCAGTAAAATGATGGATTTCCTTCTGCTCTCCATCTCTGGGTCTCAGGGTCCCTCCCCACTACTGTGAGCCTGGAATCTCCTGCGGGCTCTGCTGCTCATTAAAATGTGTCTGACGGTGAGAACATTGAGCAGCAGAATCAGGAGAAATGGGGCCGCGGGTTTAATGGAGGAGCTCAATTACTCCCCGAACAAGAGAATGCTGAGTCTCGACTGTTGCATCACAAAAGCAGGAGAAATAGCGTAGCAAATACTTTCCTAAAAACATAAAATACCAGGTGATGTTCTTTAAACAGCTCAGCACAGTCACAGTTCCCAGAACCGCAGCTGCTTTTTTCCTCAGTGCAATATTTTATTTTCAGCTTCTGGCTACAAATAGCTACAAATCGATCAAAGGTGAACGTGACAGTGAACCAGACAGAACAGTCAGTGGCTGCATAAATCCAGACAGTGTGGGTATTACACAGGGACATAGACTTGACGAAAATAAACTAATCAGGGTGAACAATCGGAATGTGTTTCATTAGTAGGTCAAGGATAATGACCTGTAGATCTGCCACTGCCATGCCAACCAGGTAAGGAGTGACACATTTGGAGAGACCATACTTTACGATCACAATCGTAAATAAGTTAACTGTGAGTAAGGGAAAATAATTGTAGAGATTAAAAATCTGGCATAACCAGCTTCATTTAGTGTCGGTTGTACTGATGGTGTTTATTTCATTGACACACTGATATGATTGTACCTGAAGGTACATCGGAAAGATGACGTGAGAAAATGGTGACCTTTGAACTCAGTGTTGCTACTAATGCTCCCATTGGTGCCAAGTCTGACTTAAATGTTGCTCGCCATCTGAACACTCACAATTCTAATGCAATACCACCTCACTTCCGGCTTTTCTAAGGTTATATAGCAAACATCATTTTTGGGTTCTGCAGCTGACTAAAAAGCTGGACACCCTTTCAGCCACTTTCCCTCACCATTTATCTGGTCTGATGAACGGTAGCATGCAATCCGGATTTGCTGCATTATTGAATGTCTTCTGGAGCGGTCAACAGGGCCAGGAATTTTTCCCAATGCCGACCTTGTAACTCAGAGCCAGGTCTGGATGCTGACTGAGGCACAATGCTTCAATGGCCAAGGCTCACTGAACTGATATATTAACTCTGCTTCTCTCTCAGACTTGCAAACTGCAGTGTTTGCACAGAAACGACTTATATTTATGTAACACTTAAAATATACCATAAAGCATGACACCGTGATTCACAGGAACAGCATAACATAAGATATAATGCTGACCAAGATAAGGTGATATTAGGTAAAATGACAACGTACGTGCTGAAATAGATCTGTTTGAGGAGTGTTGGAAATCAGGAAAGCGAGCCTGAGATAATGAGGGAGGATTGTGTGGGGCTTTGAGGGAAGGTAGGGGTCTGGGGGAAGTTTGTGGGGTGGGGGTTTGGTGTTGTGGGGACAGTAGGGCAGATGGCGGTACGGGGCGGTGGGAAGGATGGTGCGGTAGGGGGATGGTAGAATGGGTAGATGGTGGTCGTGGGCGGAGCGCTGGACATTTGGAATGATACCTATCACAGAGGAAGATGGTATTGGGGATTTGGGCTAATCATCGTATTTCAGGGATATCACTGCAGGAGTTCCGCAGGGTAACGTCCTCAGCCCTACCATCTTCAACTGTTTCACCAATGATCTTCCCTTCATTATAATATCAGACGTGAGGGAGTTCGCTGATGATTGCACAATGATCAGCCTCATATTCAGCTCCTCAGACACTGAAGCACTCCATGTCCAAAAAGAGCATACCTTGGACAATATCCAGGTTTGGGCTGAAAAGTGGCAGTTAACATTCGACACCAAGTGCCAGTAAAGAACACGTCAAACGGTAGAGAATGTTAATATTTCTCCTTGACATTCAGCATAATTGCCATTGCTGAGTCCCCCACGATCAACATCCTTGGAGCCACCATTGACCAGAGACTGAACTGGACCAGGCATATAAATATTGTGGCTAAATGAGGTCAAGAGGCAAGGAATACTGCCGCGAATAACTGACCTCTTGACTTCCCAAGGACTATCCATCATCTACAAGGAAGATTCAGGAGTATGATGGAATACTCACCCTTTGACTGGATGAGTACAGCTCCCTCGACACTCAAGACACTCGACACCATCCCCAGGACAAAGCAGCCCTGCTTGATTGGCACCACATCCACAAACATTCACTCTCTCCACCACTGACGCACCAGAGCAGCAGTGTGTACCATCAACAAGTTGTACTGCAGCAACTCATCAAAGCTCCTTCGACAACACCTTCCAATCCCGCGACCACTACCAACTAGAAGGACAATTGCAGCAGGCACATGATATCCGATCTGAAAAAAAATGCAATGAGAGAGGGGTCAACTCTGCCACTAGAGCCAGTCAGTGGTTGTGACATTGACTGTGAAACAGAAAGCAGAATGAATTGGTTAACGGTTGTTGTTCAGGCTGGAGGGGAGAATGCAGTGGAAATCCACAGGGGGTCTTATTAGAAGCATTGCTCTTTGTGATATAAAGTCATGGCCTCATATATTAAGGACATGGTATTTGAGGCCTGGGGATGACACAGCGATGTGAACTCTGCTAAGTAATGAGGGGGAAGCAGTAGGTTTTTGAGTGCCCCGAGAGATCGCTGAAAGGATGAGGCGGAGAGGAGGTGAAACTTCAAATAAAGGAAGTGTAAAAGTGATAATTAGAGCAAATTTAAAAGTGGTCGCTGAGGATAGAGGGAGAAATATACTAATGTTTGAATTTGGCAGAGCACAGCAATTACATTGTTAACAATAATAGATATTTCTCTTGATAAGGAGATGAAGAGATTGCACAAACCATGAATTCATGCAGAATATTGACAAGTCAAAGGTTAGGCCTCAGCAGGAATATTGTCTCTAACTCTGGGCCTGCCAATTTTGGAAGGGTGTCAGGGCATTGTGGAGGATGCGGAGAAGATTCATTGGAAGGGTCACAGGGATGAGGGGTTGTAGACACGTGGAGAGATTGGTGAATCAAGGATCGTTTTTCTCAGATCAGATCAAGCTAATTCTCTGTTCATCAGGAGCGTCTTAAAACACGTTGGGTTTTGATAAGAGTTCATCTGGAGGACCATTTCCAAGTGAACCTGGGATAATAAACAGGAAAATCTGAGTAAAGGTGATTGACAAAGATCGGGAGAGGGAAAGGGGCAATGATTCCTCACACAGCCACTGTTTACACTGAAACCTGGAATTCAATGCCCGGGGCGCTGCTGGAAGCAGATACAACACAAACTTGCAAAATGGAATTGGATAAATACTTGCCCTGGAGGGGTTGGTTTTGTGGTTGAGGGTATTTGGGGATGGATTTTCAGACCTAATGGGAAAGGGTAGGAGGGAGCATCCAATGGGATATATGTTTCCTAGTACTTGGTTTGGTAATGTGTGCCAAATGGCCGAGTCTTGTACTGTGTGAAACCAAAGGCAATACACGTCCTGGAAACCTCCCAGTCCCTGAAACAAAAACCCACCCGAAGATGACCTAGACCCTGAAATGAATACAGGCCCTGCAGCAACCGCTGCCCCTTCAAGTCCTACAGGCCTTGAAACATTGGGCAGGAGGAGAAGACCTCGATAGCCTCCACAGCAGAATGTATCTCCCTTCCTGAACATATTTACATTAGTCACATCCCTGGAGTCAGAGCTAAGTTCCTGTTCCTGTCAAATAGATAGGATGAGCCCATGGGCCCTTGATGTGAGTAATCGGACACAGCTTTGAAGGCCTCAGCTGGAAGACCATGGCAGCCAAAAGCTCCGCTGTTTCTTTTCCATTTGATTGCTTGTTGCAGCTCTCCCATTGCTGGTTGTTCATCAGGTGCTGAAACTAATGCAGATCCTGACAATAATGTACACCCCTCACACTAACACAGAGCCTGAAATTAATATGGAGAGCAAAGTTAATACTAGCTCAGAAACGAATACAGGCCCTGAAATTAACACAGACCCTTAAACTAATACAGATCTGAAACAAATACAGACCCACAGACTTTTATCGATCCTGAAACTAATACAGGCCCTTAAACTAATACAAGTCCTGTAACTAATAGGCCCTGAACCTAATACAGATCCTGAAGCTACTACAAACCCTGAAACTAATACAATCCCTGAAAATAATACAGCCCCTGAAAATGAAATCAAACCTGAAACTTATATAAATCCTGAAACAAATGCAAATTCTTAAACGGATCAGATCATGAAGATAAAACAGATCTTGAAACTAATGCAGGTTCTGAAGCTAATACAGATCTTAAAGTAATGGAGAATATGAAGCTAATACACATGCTGTTAATAATACAGTCCCTGACACTCATACAGACGCATAAACAATTACAGGTGCTGAAACTAATGCATATCTTGAAAATAATGCAGACGCTGAAAAATAATAAAGATCCTGAAAGTAATACTTACCTTGAAACTAATACAGACACTGAAACTAAAAGCAGACCCTGAAATAAATGCAGATCCTGAAACTAATTCCGATCCTGAAACTAATACTGAATCTGAAACTAATACATACCCTGAAACCAATACAAATCCTGAAACTAGTACAGGCCCTGAAATTAATATAGACCCTTAAACTAATACAAACTCTGAAACTCATACGAACCCTGACTTTAATACAGACCCTGAAACTAATACAAACCCTGAAACGAATACAGAAAATGAAAATAATACAAACGCTGAAATTAATATAGACTCTGAAATGAATACAAACTCTGAATCTTAAACAGAACTGAAATTCATAAAGTCTCTGAAACGAATACAGACCCTTAAAGTAACACAGTTCCTGAGAGTAAAGCGCACCATGAAACTAATTCAGACCCTGAACATAATATTGATCCCATAACTAATACAGACCCTGAAAGTAACACTGAAACTGCAACTAATACAGATCCTGTCATCATACAGGCCCTTAAACTATTAACGTTCATGACAGTAAATCACACCCTCAACCTAGTACAGACAATGAAACTAATACAGACTCTGAAATGAATAAAGACCTAGAAATTAATACAGATCCTTAAATGAAGACAGATCCTGAAACGAATAGAGACCCTGAAATGAATATGGACGATGAATCTAAATGCGACCTGAAACTAATGCACAGCTTGACACTAATACAGATCCTGAAACTAATGCAGATCCTGAAACTAATACAGACCATGCCAATAATGCTGACCCTGAAACTAATACAGATCTTGAAACTAGTACACATCCTGAAACCAAAACAATCGTGAAACTAATACAGAGTCAGAGAGAGATATTCAAGGGCACTTGCTGATGGAGACGGAGAGGGACAATATCACAGCAGGTATCAGGGAACCATAATCTGGGACAGACATAGGGACGTGGAAAGTGAGAGAGTGACAAATAAAATGTAGGAGAAACCGGCAATTAATGGGAAAGAGAGTGACAAGTATGTGAAAATAGAGAGGAAGAGGGACAGATATAAACAGAGTGATGGTCTGAAACAGAGAAACTAACAGGGATTTACAGTGAGGGTGAAGGAATGGGAGTAAAAAATGGTTTGAGAGAGAGTGACAACCGGGAGTGAGAGTAAAGGAATATGATTGAAAGAGAAGGCGTGTGAGAGATTGACAAAAATGGTGTGAGATTGAAAGAATGTGAGAGGAACAGAGATAGTGTGAAAGACAGTGACAATCAGTCGGTCGGAGTGAGAGTGAAGCAATGTGCGAGAAAGAGAGATGGGTTGAGGGAGTGTGACCAACAGGGAGTCAGAGTGAAAAAAAAATGAGAAAGAAATATGGTGTGAGAGGGATGACAACAGGGAGGGAGTTTAAGATTGAAGGAGTGCGAAAAAACATGGTTTGAGAAAGTCATAAACAGAGAGTGAGTGTTGGGGCTGAATGCTCCTGGTCCCATTAGTGCCCAAAGTAAAGGGCTACCCTTTTGAGAGTGTGCAGACAAATAGAGCGGCGGGTTCCCTCTTCATCAATATAGAAATGGTTATTTGGTAATTGATCCAAACAACAATGAGGGAGCCTCCATGTTGTAGCAGCTTCGTAGCCACCGACTACCAGGGCTGTGCAACTTTCCCGGTGGGGCTGCCCAAGCACCAAAACTACCGGCACTTTTAATAATGAAGCTACATGGGGAGTTCCCACTATTCAGCATCTCACAGTGAGCTTCACCATGGACAATTAGAGACGACCTCCAGGAAAGATTGTTCCCTCATCTCACTATCCCAACATCAGTACTCGGGGCTCTGATTGGGTCCCGAATTCATGGTTCTGAAGCCCGCGGGAATAGTCAGGTCACAGGGAGAAGCGGAGAGAGAGAGATAGAGAGATTGTACTGAAAGGAATTCAGATGAAGTGTGAGCTGTGGATGGAAGTGAGCTCTGTCAGTGGGTCCTTTTCATTTCCTAGTCACCGTGTGAAAACCGGAACACGTTATTTCAAAATACATTCTAGTTCCATCGAATGTATTGGTGTATGAGTGTGTGTGCGTGGCTGTGTGTTGGTGTGCATCTGCTTGTGTGTGTGTTTGTGTCGGCATACCTGTGTGTGGGTGTGTGTGGGTGTGTGTATGCCTATCTGTCTATTATTTTTGTGTGTGAATGTATATATCAATGAGCGTGTGTGCCTGTGCGCCTCTGTGTGTGCATGTGTGTGTGTGTGTGTGTGTGTGCCTGTGCGTTTGTCTGTGTGCATGTGTCTGTCTGTGTATGTGTGTGTCTGCGTCTTTGTTTCTGCATCTGTGTGCGTGTGGCTTTGTCTATGTGCATGTGTGTGTGTGTGTGTGTTTGTGCGCCTGTGTGTGTCTGCGTGAGTGTCTGTCTGTCAAGTGGCTCACAATTCCTCCCTCTGCTAATGTTCATCTTCTCCGGTCAGTGGTTTCTAACTCGCTGCTGTCTGATGTTGGTAAGTGTCTGTCAGTGTAAATGACAGATGGATTTCAGAGATATTGTTGTACTTTCACTGGCGAACATATAGATTTGCTTTAATCACATTACTCTCTATTGATTCTCCTCAGCATTTGTAGTAAAGGGTACAATTAAAGAGCACAGTGGAAGGCGGTGCAGAAGAAATATTTAGCACGAAGTTTCTAACGCCATTTTTATTCATCTTGTTGCTATTCCCTTTGATGTTGAGGACAGCACATGTGGATGGGGCTTGGCAGTAAACATTTACACTCTCTCCTTTTCTCCCCGCACCAATGACTGAGTTTCATGGGCGGAGCCGGTGGGACCTTCCCTCAAACCCTGTCCTCGAAAAATGAAGCAGGACAAGGCCCTTTCCATTGTGCTGTCTTCAACAGGCCAATGTCATTGATTGTACAATTCCAGGGCCCTCCATTCCTTTGTATGACGTCATCAGGGGACCAGGCTCTGTCCCCATTTCCATTGGGCAGCCGGCGGAACCATCCCTCCAATTAAGCTGTCAACAATGTGAGCAGGCCATTCTTATGATGCCACCACATTTCCCGCCATTTCTATTATTCAGTCGTTATGAAGAACAGTCCCGCCCCCTGGCCATTGTGCTGTCACATGACCCACCTGACATATGATGCCGTTGTCATGGGGAGCAGATCTCACCCCCGAGGCATTGTGCAGTCACAGGTACCCCAACTCCCGTTATGCCCTCGTCATGGGAAACAGCACCAACGCCCCCCCCCCCCCCCCACCCTCGCCCACCGCCCACCTGCTCCCGGGGAGCTGTGTGAATTAGGTGCCTCACCTCAATACTGTCACCACGGGGATCAGGCACCTTCCCCACAACCGATGGCCGTGGTGGTGTATACAACTCCTCAAGTCACTCTGTCGAACAGCACAGCACCCCTACCCACTGGGAATGTCAATTAAAATGAGAAAATGCTGGACTTTCCCTGATTCATTTCTTCTCTCCTTTTTGAATGAATTCCACGATTGTTGCAAAGGGACATTTCAGCACATGCTTCAATTGCTCCCTGAATTTTGCCAGGGTCAGGGCATAAATACAAGAATTTGTGGAGCAGCTCAGGAGCTGCAACATGAAGCCCAGTTCCTGTACATAAGGATGCAGTAATATGGACTCGTAACCCAAATTATGCATCCGTATCCATACAGAATATACCATAATCGTTGCGCACAACAGGAGGAAATTTGCCGAGATAGCAAACAGTAAAATCATGGATTTCCTTCGACTCTCCATCTCTAGATCTCTGAGCCCGTCTCCATTGCTCTGAGCCCAGAGCCTCCTGCGGGCTCTGCTGCTCACTAAAATGTGTCTGACGGTGAAAACATTGAGCAGCAGAATCAGGACAAATGGGACACAGGGAGTTAGAATGTAATGTACAAACTCGATTGTTACCCAAACCATAGACAAGTAAACATCTAGCGTTGCAAAACAAAACCAGGGCTGGTTGGACAAATGATACACTCTTGTAAACATGAAATACCAGAAAAGGTTCTTTAACAAGCTCAGCACAGACACTGTTCCAAGAACCACAGCAGCTGTCTTTTCAGTACAATATCTACATTTCAGAGTTCGGAAAGATATGGCTACAAATCGGTCAAAAGTGAAAGTGACGGTGAACCAGACTGAGCAGTCAGTGGCTGCATAAAGCAGCACGGCATGGATATTACAGATATGAAGGGACCACAGGAAACGAAACTGCTCCCGAAAAACAATTGGAATATGCCTCAATACCAAGTCGAGTATAATCACCATTAGATCCGCTGATGCCATAGCCAACAGGTAGTGACTTACACATTTAGAGAGACCACATGTTCCCCGGGAAATGATCAGAATTGTCACTGATATAACTGTGAACAAGGGAAATAAACAGGAAAAGAATATACTAGGTTAGCAGTAAAGTGTATTTGATAAATTACTGTCATTTTCGATTGTGCCACTGTAACAATTAATACATTTAATTGACCTTACCTGAAATAACAAATGGTGGAGTTTTAAAATGTTGTATGTCTGGAGAGATTAAATGTTCGAAGTATAGTACTGATATTGTAGAACTCAATTTTATTGGAGGTGCAGGAGCACCGTTACTTTGGGTGCCTGTTACCAATATTTGAACTTGTCAGTCGAGATTAATAAAAGCAATTAATAAAACAGCTGGGTCCTTCAGATTGATAAATGGATGCAAACGCCAGAAAGCTACTCTAAACTATTCAAAACACTTGTTTGGCCAAACGTATTTTACTCTGCCGAATAATATGCAGCTCACTTTAGAAATGATATGAATAATTTGTTGAGGGTAGAGAAGACACAGGCAAGAATGGCACCACAGGTGAGTGATAAGATTGGCAAAGCTTAGTTATTATCATGAAGAGTGCAATCACAGAATGGGTGCAGCATGGAAGGTTGATATTTAGTACACCTTATCCATGCAGGTCCACTGATGGAGCAATTCGTTGGTGTCACTTCCACAGTTATTTCCCCCTTGTTCAATACTTGTCCCCTTTTCAGGTACTAATTCGATGCCCGTTTTCCTCGGTTGGGCCTGGCTCCACCATACTCTCAGCCAGCGCATTCCAGGTTCAGTTTTGCAATAAAGGTTTTCCTCTTGGGGACATCCCTTCTTTTCCCAATTACCTTATATCCATGCCCTCTGATTCTCGATTTTTCCAACAATGGAAGGGTTTCTCCATGCCTCCATTTTCCAGACCGTTTATAATTTAAAATATTGTTTCAAGTCACCCCTCAAACTTGAGTTTTCCAAGGAGAACAGCCAAACTTTTCCAATTTATCTCCACAACTGGGATTCATCATCTCAGAGCAAATTGCCGTCTATTGTTTCTGTTCCTCCTTTAGTGCCTTAACATTTTTGTTAAATTGAGATTTCCAGAGCTGGGCACAATGTTCCAGCTGAGGAGGGAAGTGTGTTTTATGGAGGTTTTTCATCTCCGTCTTCCTTTTGTACTCTATGCCCCTCCTCATAAAGCCCAGGTTGCGGGAAGATTAATGAACCACAGTCTCAACCCAACCTCTCACCTTCACTGATTCACGCACCTGTACATACAGATCACTCTGCTCCTGCACCAATGTCAGAATTGTGAGCTGAGAAATTAACATTAAGGTGTTCAACATTTTGACCATTTGAGAGAAATTGTAGGAAAGATGTATTTTTTTTTCCGATTGCTGAATGGGTGATAAACCGATGGCTCAGATATAATCTGACTGGCAGAAGGAGCAGTGGTACCATTTGAAATACACTTGCCACCAATGTGGCGCTGCCTGATTTAATATTGCATTTCAAACGTGAATGTGTTAAACATTCGAAGGGAAAAACTCTCTAAAGAGGTGACGGGCAACAATATAAGAATGAAAATATTCGCTTTTGTCCTGCCAGCCCATGTCTCTCTCTGAGCACAGGAACGGTTGATAAGTCTGTTTTCATTCCAGTTATTTTACAGGCAGCAGAACGTGATATTTGTTGAGTTTTATAAAGGTTTGTAATCAGGAGTTGAACTTTGATCAAGTTGGTGGCCTGGGGCAGTGGGGGTGGTGGGGGGGAGGGGTGGCGGTGTTAACTGGGGGTGGTGAGTGGTGAGTGAGAGGAGGCAATTCTGGCTCGGTAACACTGTAATGGATAAGTATATGGGTCTCGATTTGAAAACAAATGGCAGATTTTGTGATTATGTAGCAGATGGGTTGAGGCAGGATTGGAGATATGTGAAATTAGGACGGTGACCATGGGCAGTATTTCGGAAATGTGTATATTGGGTAGGAACTGAGCTCAGGGCATCAGCAAACGTTTTGGTTGAACATGAGGCATTGGGCTGGGTCGAGATATGGGGAGAGGGTGAGGTGTGTGGCTGGTGGAGGATGTGTGGTTGGAGGACAAATTTTCGGATGCAGTCAGGTGACCCTGGCTTTGATCCTCACAAAGCCCAACTGAAAAGTAAGAAAAAGGAACAGCTGATCACTGAAATGTGGCTTCTAGATATGACAGCGAGATAGACAGACATCCAGGGATATCAACTAAACTGAAGATACGAATGTGAATTTGAAGAATAGCGTTGCAATTGAACATTCTTAAAAAAACTGAAGAGAGAAAGACTTATGGAGCACACCAACAATAGCGAGCATTTGATAGAAAAAACATTGAATAAACTGGAGAACCTTTGGGATGCGATATTTGAATGTGAATCTATAATACATCGTCAACAGACAGTGAACAAACCAACGTAACCCATTGCCTCTTGCATGATACCAATCGACTGTTCTCATGTCCTGATGCATTGTTCAAACATTCCAGCCTACTGTTCTCAGGGACTGATCCATTGCAACATTCAATTCTATTGTTCTCACATTTAGATCCATTGTTGTAAAAAAACAAATCTATCGTTATAAGATTCTGATCCATTGTTGTAAAATTCCAAACTACTGTTCTCAGATTCTGATCCATTTTTTTTAAATATTCCAATCTATTGTTCTCAGATTCTGATCCATTGTTGTTACAGTCCAATCTATTGTTCTCAAGATCCTGATCCATGATGGAAAAATTCCAAGCTGCTGCTCTCTGATTCGGACAGATCAGTATAATAGTCCAAATTCTTGTCCTCCGATTCTAATATATCTTCCCCCTCGCTTTGGAGCTGCTGCTCCCTGAGAGTGCCGCATTGATTATCAGTGTTATAGGATGAAGTGGATTATTAGAAGTATTCACATTTTAATTGAAGAGGACTTAGCTCTATTGTCACAACTAAGGTCCATCGAGACTGATATTATTATGCAACAAAATAAACGTTTCACTTAACCCCTTTCTATTGTACCTAATGAAACAGCTTTTTTACATCTTTTGTGGACATGTCTGAGGGTTTATGAGGGAAGGAAAGATGGAAATCTTGGACACACTAACCACTACCCTTAAATCCTCCTTACATATCGTACTATTCCCAAAGTGTTGCCAATGTTGCTCCCTCTTTATCGAAGGGCAGATGGATAAACCTCGTATCTGCCGATCAGTGAAATAATTGTTAGTAAAACGTTGTGTTATATCAGAGACTCAGTACTTTGGAGCAAAATTAGTTGATTAGAAAACATGTTTTTATAAATAACAGCCAGACGAGGCACATTAATGAAAAAAATGCCTCTGACAAACGCGATTGGCATCGTTGATGATGTATCAGGTAGGGTTGATGATGAAAGTCTGTTTTTTTGTTAACTATACGGACGAAGAATGACCACATGCCAATTAACATATTTTGTTGGGAGACAGTAACAGATGGTTCAGCAACACAAGCACAATTGCCTGAATGCTACAATTTATAATCGAAGATGTTACACGCTCAAATTTGCTCGTTCCCTCAGAAAATTATTTTGGAACATAAAAACTTTTGAAGCTATTTACTTTTTTAGGAATCACCCAGAATTCCAGTACTATGTCGCGTGCTTTATACGTTCTCACTTCCAGCCATCCTCAGCATTAAGAGTTTCAATTAACATGTATTTAGGCGACTCATTCCCTTATTCTCTTTTCTCATCAATACTTCCATGTTAATCCACGATTGGCTATATTTTGTCACAAGGCTCTGTGACGGCCACTGTATTTTTTTTCCAGTTTCAAACCAGACAACGTTCCAGCTTATTTTTCCTCATGCAATCCAGACTGAGGTTAACCTCACTTGCATTCCACGTGATGAATCTTGGCTTTAGAGCTTTCGCTGCTCAGTGCACAAGCCTAAGTAAGTGTCATCAATTGGTTATTTTCTCACAGTGAACTGTGGATGACACCTGTCCCAGTTGCAGCTAAACAATCCCATAAAACAGGCAGATCAATAAAAAGCAGAGATTCGCACAAAACTGCACACATCTCCGAGGGGCATCTTCAGGTGTCTTCCCAACTAGACCTTTAGTTCATGTATCCTTAAATGGAAAATATTTCACAAATATGAAGCAATACATAGATCTTACAGACTTTCAGTCTTCATCTATTATGCTTCAACTAACTTAGATCTAATTCCTTAAAAAAAAACCCTCGACCGTTGGCCCTGAGTGAAATGATAGTAACCAACATTTCTACACAAAAAAGCCAAGGAAAACTCATCCATTGTCTAGTACCTGCTACTTTATGACTCTTTCATTCCTAATCCGGCCTGTTACATTTGGCCTGAGGGGAAAGAAAGCCTCTTTCATACAGCAGCTTGTTCTGGTCCGGAGAGCACTCACTGGAAATGTGGTGGATGCACGTTCAATAGAGGCATTCAAAAGTGCTTTAGGTGAGTATTTGAATAAAAACAATGAAGAGGGTTATGGGCAAACGGCAGGAGGATAGCACTGAGCAATAACGTTCATTGGGACAACCAGCCTGGTCACGATGGGCAGAATGCCCTCCTTCTGTGCCATCGCAATTCCATCAGTCGTGCTTCTGAATTTACCTTTACGCATCCAAACTTTTGACAGTGAGAGCAATTTATTGTACGCACTTCAATGTTGTGCGTTAAATCCAGCGTGGGGGAGACGGGGTGCACTTGGTAAATGTTGGGGATGGGATGAGGGCAGTCAGATGTTCATTTCTGAGGGAGTGCCGCATTGTCAGATGGTCAGCACATAGGGAACGCTGCACTGTCAGAGGGGCAGTACTGAGGAATTGTTGCACTATCGAACTATCAGCACTGAGTTAGCACTGAGCTGTCAGTGATTCAGCATAGCGGGAATGCCACATTGTCGGAGGGTAAGTGCTGAGGGACTGGTGGATTGTCGGAGAATCAGTACTGATGGGGAGCTGCACTGACAGAGGGCCAGTGCTGAGTTAAAAGCACAGTTTATCACCTTTCCTACCTCTGTCTACTTGGCATATCACATTGGCACAGCTCTGCTGCTGGTGTACTTGGTATAACAGCCTTCCGCAATCGTGATCCTGGAATCTCAACCACACTCTCATGTTGTACCTTTTATATGTTCCCACTTCCCCGGTGCCCTTGGAACAGGTACCTCCCCCACTGTAGCTGCTATATTATATTCCTGCCCTGGTGTGCCTTGAATACCCACAACCTCATGTACCTGTATTATCCCTTCCCCTGCCAGTGATAGACATCATCCCTGCTTGCGGCTGCTTCTTTTTTGATGGCCTGTTTGTTATCGCAATCAGGGATTTGTGGGACCACTGATGACACTCCCCTCCCCTCTGTTCTACAGTCTGTATGGTTCACAGTGCAGCGATGGCAATTAACAGCTTATGGAACAGAATCTGTCCGTCTGTTCTGACACCATAACGACTGCACTCCCTGCCTCTCCGCCCTCTGTCTGCTGTCAGCCCAGCAAACATCCCCTCTGCCAATGAAAAGAAAAATAACGTCGAAATGTAATGGATATTTTCAATCAGTCAATGTTCAAATTCTCCGGTGGATTAAAGAATTGGAGTAAAGGGATATTTCAGCACAATATTCAACTGCTCCCTGAAATTAACCTAGGTCACGGCATAAATCCCAGTGTTGGTGCAGCAACTCAGGAGCTGCAGCATGAAGCCCAATTCCAACACAATATAATGTAGCTCAACTTATACATTCCCCAAGAATGATATCACACTTCACATATGAAGCAATATTAACATTGCTCACAACAGGATGAAATTGGATGAGATAACGCGCAGTAAACTGGGATTTCCTCCGACTCGCCATCTCTGCGTCTCTTGGACTCTCCCAGTTCTATGAGCCTGGAGTCTCCTGCGGGCTCTGCTGTTCAATAAAATGTGTCTGACGTTGAGGACATTGAGCAGCAGGATCAGGACAACTGGGACAGAGAGGGTGCAAATTAAGTGGGGTGATAGTGTAGAGGAATTGTCGCTGGAGTAGTAACCCAGAAACCCGGCATCATGCTCCGGGAACAGGCATTCGAATCCCGCCCTGTGAGATAGCCTGGAATAAAAAGCAAAACGATGACCATGAAACTATTGCCAACTGTTGCAAAATCCCACGTGGTTCACTAATGCCCTTCAGGGAAGTAAATCTTCTGGGCAACCTGTCCCTGCAGACCCACACCAATGTGGTTGTCTCTTAAATACCCTCTGAACAAGGGCAATTTCGGAGGGGCAATAAAAGCCAGCCTAGCCAGTGGCGCCCACGTTCCCTGAGTGAATAAAACAAGAATGTGATGGAGGAACTCGGCAGCTGTCCACACGGGAGATGATTTTGGAAAGAGTGACCTGCAGTCAGCATCACGTGAAGCAGTCTGGAAAGAGTGACCTGCAGTCAGGATCGCCGTGAAACAGTCTGGAAAGAGTGACCTGCAGTCAGCATCGCGGTGAAACAGTCTGGAAAGAGTGACCTGCAGTCAGCATCACGGTGAAACAGTCTGGAAAGAGTATCCTGCAGTCAGAATCGCGGTGAAACAGTCTGAAAAGATTATCCTGCAAACAACATCGTGGTGAAACAGTCTGGAAAGAGTATCCTGCAGTCAGAATCGCGGTGAAACAGTCTGATAAGATTATCCTGCAGTCAGCATCGCGGTGAAGCAGTCTGGAAAGATTATCCTGCAGTCAGCATCATGGTAAAGCAGTCTGGAAGGAGTGACCTGCAGTCAGCATCGTGGTGAAGCAGTCTGGAAAGAGTGACCTGCAGTCAGCATCGTGGTGAAGCAGTCTGGAAAGAGTGACCTGCAGTCAGCATCGCGGTGAAACAGTCTGGAAAAAGTGACCTGCAGTCAGCATCGCAGTGAAACAGTCGGGAAAGAGTATCCTGCAGATATTTTTTTTAGAATAAGAATAGTGACGTCAAAAAACAGCGCGAGAGAGCGATGGAGAGATCAGAACCAGCGCGAGTGTGGGGATGGTTGAAAAAGCGACGTCAGCACAACGGTGAGAGCTGGTTGGTGAGTCACAGGGAAGTGTTTTCACCAGGTTAAACTAAGGAAAGGTAACAGTTCTATTTTTTATTTGAAATACATCAATAACATAAAGTTTCTTTTTTACTGTATTTAACAAAGTAAACAAGGTTTGTTTTTTTCAAACTAGAGGCAAAGCAGGACAGCTCAGTGCCATGTTATGTGCCACCTCAAACATGTGAGAAGTCTTAGATGCTCTTTACTCTCTGACCGACCACGTGTGCAGGAAGTGCCGTCAACTGAAGCTACATGAGCTCCGAGTTTCAGAGCTGAACCGGCAGCTGGAGGGACTGAAGCCCATCAGCAAGGCTATGAGTTTGTTTGCTGGAACGTTTGTAGGCATGGAGACCCCAAAGCAGACAGAGCTGGATTGGTAACCGTCAGTCTAAGTGATGTGTCAGACAGCTAGTCAGGAAATCCCGAGGGCGCATCTCGCTCGAGGACAGTATTTCTGTGTTGGAAAACAGTGAGAGTGACTGTTCGACTGGGGAGTGCAGCCACGCTCATGGCATTGAGTGGCTCAGCTTCACAACGGGGAAGGAAAAAGAGGGGAAGGACAATAGGTGCAGGAGGGTCCATAATAATGCGAACAGACAGCCGTTTATTAGGCCAGGATGGTATGTTGCCTCCCTGGTGCCAGGATCAAGGATGTCACTGCACAGCTGAAGGGCATCTGAAGTGGGAGGGCAAACAGACGGAGGGTGTCGTATATATTTGTGCCAACGACATCGCTGCAAAGAGGGATGAGGTCCTACAAACAGATCTTAGTGATCCAGGAAGCAGATTACGAAACAGGACCACAAAGGTAGTGATCACTGGACTTCTTCCAGTGCCACGCACTGGTGAGTATAGAAATAGGGGGTTAGTGCAGATCAATGCGTGGCTGGAAAAATGGTGCAGGAGAGATGGCTTGATATTTCTCGCATATTTGGACGGTTTCTGGGGGAAATGTGTCCTGTAAAAGGCAGACACTAGCACCTGAATTGCAATGGAACCAACATCCTTGTGGGGAAGTTTGGTGGTGTTGTTGGTGAGAGTTTAAAATAACTTGGCACGGGGATGGGATCCTGAGAGGTTGCTTAGCAGGGGGAGTTGCATAGCCAAAATTAGAAGAGAGAGCAAAAGAGTCTTGAAGGCATAGAACTTAGAGGCCAGTGAAGGCAGAAGCGAGTTTGGCAAAGTTGGATTGTATTTATTTTATTGCAAGAAGTTTGACAAATAAGGGGGATTTGAGGGCACAAGTTAACACATTGAAGTATGATGTCCTTGCTGCCGCACTCTCATGGCTGCGGGAGGGGCATGATTGGCGGCTCAAAGCCCCAGGGTATAGCGTCTTCAGGCGAGACAAGGAAGGAGGAGGATGGGGTTTCGCAATATTGGTCAAGGAATCAGTGACAGCAGTAAGGAGGAATGGCATCCTAGAATTCTCTTCAAAAGAATCCATATGGATAGGACTAAAAAAAAAAACAGAAAAATGAGCAATCACATTATTTGGAGTCTATTACAGGCCGCCACACATTCAGAGAGAAATGGAAGAGAAGGTATCTAGGTAAATTTCAGAGCAGCGTAAAAATAAAAGGGTAGTAATAGTGGGAGATTTAAATTTCCCAAATTTTAACTGGGTTAGTCATCGTGTGGCAGGTTCAGAGGGAGTTCAATACTTACACTGCAACCGGGAGAGCTTTTTAAACCAGTACGTCAAAGGTCCTACAAAGTGGGGGCGGTCCTGGACTTAATTTTAGGGAATGAAGCCGGGCATGTGGTAGAGGTATCAGTGGTGGAGCGTTTTGTGTTTACTGATCATAACTCCATTAGATTACCGTTGTTATGGAAAAGGACAAGGGAGTGCCAGAAATCAGAGTTCTAAATTGAAGGAAGGCCAATTTTAATGAGATCAGATATGATTTTACCAGAGTGGGCTGGGAACAGCTTGTTTTAGGTAAATCTGCTTCAGAGCAGTGTGACTCACTCAAGATGGAAATATGGAGAGTGCAGGAACAGCTTATACCAATAACAATAAAGGCCAGGACCAATAAAACCAGGGACACCTGGATCTCGAGGGATATACAGGTTTGGATAATGAGAAAAAGAGAGGCTGATGGCAGTTAACGAGAGCTCAAAACAGCAGAAAACCTATACGAGAATAGAATGTCTAAGGGGCAACTTGATAAGGAAAGTAGGACAGCAAAAATGGGGTATGAAAAATTATTGGCTGGAAAAATAAAGAAAATTACAAAGTTATTTCACAATTTCATTAAGAGTAAGAGGATAACTGGGGAAAGAATAGAGCCCATTAAGGACTATGGTGGAAAATTATTTGTGGAGCCAGAAGACGTCGGTCAGGTTCTAAATGAATGACTTGTTTTGGTATTCACAAGTGAGAGGGACGATAGAAATCATGCAGAAGCGCTGTGAGATAATTACATAAATTAGCACAGAAAGGGGGCAGTTCTAAGCGGTCTGACAGGCTTAAAATAGTATGAATCTCCAGGACCAGATGAATTTGACCCCAGGCTGTTGAGTGAGGAGACTTGCCAGAGGAGCCAATGTTGCACCTTTATTCAAGAAGGGAGGAAGGCATTTACTGGGGAGGTAGAGGCCAGTCAGTCTAACATCAGTGGGTAAATCATTGGAAGTAATTCTGAGGGCAATAGTTTATCTACACTAGGAGAGGCAGAGAAAATCAGGGGCAATCTGCTTGGTTTGGTTAAGGGGCTGTAAATACTGACTAATTTTATTGAATTTTACGAAGAGGTGACCAGGTATGTAATTTTTGGAAATGCATTTGTTGTAGTCTACGTGGACTTCAGCAAGGCTTTTGATATGGTCAGGACACTGATAACGAAGGTAAGAGCCCATGGGATCTAAGGCGATTTGGCGAATTGGGCCCAGAATTGGCTGAGTGGCAGGAAGCACATGGTGGTGGTCTGGGGTTTGGGGGGTGGGGGCGGGACGGCGGCGGTGTGGAGGTGGTTGTGACTGGATGCCTATGTCCAGTGGGGTTCCACATGGGTCGGTGTTTGGCCCCGTGCTTTTTCTGCTATTCATAAATTATTTACATTAGAATGTAGGGGGGTTGATCAGTGTTTTCACGGATGGCACGAAAATTGGTGGGGTGGTAAATAACAAGAAGGATAGCCTTAGATTGCAGGAGTATAGAGACAGGCTGATTAGAGGGGCTGATAATTTTCAAATGTAATTTAATCCAGATAAGGGTGAGGTGATGCATTTGGGCAGGAAAAGCAGCACACGGGAATATGATGAATGTTAGGATCCTGGGAGTACCGTGGATCAGAGAGATCATTGGTGTGCATGTCGAGCGGTCCCTTAATTTAATGGGGCAGGTAGATAAGGTGATTAAAAAAGCATATGGGATACCTGCATTAATTAGACGAGGCATGGAATATAAGAGCAGGGAGGTTATGCTGAACTGCATAAAACGCTGGTTAGGCCCCATCTAGTGTATTGCGTGCAGCCTGGAATCCGCATTCTAGGAAGGATGTGTTTGGATCAGATGCAGAGGAGATTTACCAGGATGTTGCCTGGCCTGGATATTTTTAATTCTGAGGAGAGTTGAATAAACTGGCGTTAGTTTCGCTGGAGCAGAGGAGATTGAGAGGGAACATTGTAGACGTGTATAAAAATATGAGGGGCAGAGATAGGGTAGAGGGGATGGAACTTATCCCGTTGGTGGGGTGTCCACTAACTAGAGGGCATAGGTTTAATGTATGGGGCAGGAGGTTTAGAGGGAATTGAGGAAGAATTATTTCACCCAGAGAGTGGTGGGCATCTGGAACTCTCTGCCTGCAGAATGCGACATATCATTTAAGAAGTATTTGGCTGTGCACTTGTGATGCCCTGGCATACATGGCTATGGACCTATTGCTGCGAAATGGGATTAGAATAGTTAGGTCCTTTTTTGACCGGCGCAGACTCGATGGAGTGATTTTCCTGTGCTGCAGACCAATTTGTCTCTATTACTCTATGTCTGAAATTCTAATATTACGAAACAAAATCATGGGTTGATCATCAGCAAATAAGAATCTGGTAACATGAAATACTAGAAAATATTCGTTAAAAAGCTCAGCACAGTCATTCTTCTCAGAGCCAATTTCACGGTGCAATATTTACTTCACAGTTTCTGGAAACAAATGGACACAAACCGATCAAGTGTGAAAGTCACAGAACCACACACAACGGTCAGTGGCTGCATAAAGCTTGACGGCATGGGTATGACACAGGCGCATGGCCCACAGGAAATGAAACCATTCCGAATAAACAATCAGACTGCATGTATATAACAAGTATCAGTTTGCCTGAAGGCGCTGAAATTTTCCACAATGTTGCTGCATCCAGTGCCGCACTGAAACTCTTGTACATGCAATAATAGTCTGAAATGTCTCTGATATGGTCGAAGACAATCGAGATTAAATGGCAATAAATATGTCACTGTAATTGGTGAACTCGACTGTTTATCACAATCCTGTCCCCCTGCATTCAATAACTGATATAAAAACTTTGCAATCTCCAAAACACTTGTAATTTTGATGAAGAAGAAATAATTCAGTTCAGTATAGAATATAGAATTAATAGCCATATAGAGTCAGACTTACCAGGGATGCCAATAATAGCGAGGATGGGATAGTAACCCGCCTGAATCACCTGGAGTGCCAGATAGATCCGGCTTTCCACTGACATCCAATCATAATATGTAGAAAGTTCATAAAGCGCCTCCAAAAAACTCCTACTCATTGTTGTAACATTCCAATCCATTGTTCTCAGATTCTGATCCATTGTTGTAACATTCCAATCCATTGTTCTCAGATTCTGATCCATTGTTGTAACATTCCAATCCATTGTTCTCAGATTCTGATACATTGTTGGAACATTCATATATATTCTTCTCAGATTCTGATAATCCCTCTCCCAGACTTATAGCCGCGGGTCCTTGTTCTTCACGGAGCTGATGCCCCCGCTGACAATATGAGTTAACACAATGTAGCGACTGCCTTATTAACAACAGTGGGAAGCCCCCCAGCGAGTTTTTTTTTAGGATCCATGGAGACTGAGATTAATTACAGGCACTGAACAAACAGGCTCATTTAACCCGTTCAGTCCAATTGTACTTGCACCAGATTAAATTGGAACAGTTAGCTTGTCCACCTGCGATGTAAGAGGGTTTCTGAGGGACGGGATAGTGTAAAGAGAATAGTGTGAAGTAGAAAAACGGACTAATGTTGGAGTTGTTTAGTAAAAATATCGGGTGGACATAAGCAAGTCATTGAAGATGACAGCGCAAGTCTTTTCGTGTATTAAAATAGCAATATATGTTTATTGATATACAAAATCAGAGTTTTCAAAACTAAGAAAATCAGACAACATATGTGTCAAGTTTGGTGAAACCTCAACTGAAGTTCTTGTGTCGAATTCTGGCGAGCATTTTTCAGGAAGGGTGTGAGGGCCTTGGAGAGGGTGCAGAGAAACTTTACTGGAATTAGAACAAGGATGAGGGGCTTGAATTACTTGGTGATACTGGAGAAGCTGGGATTGTTTTCCTTCGAGCAGACCAGTCAAAGGGGAGGTTGAATAGAGACATTTAAAATCATGAATGTTTTTGATAGAGTAAATAACGAGAAACTGGAGATACAGGAAAATCAGACAGTAACCAGCACAGGGAGTTTTAAAGTGATTGACAAAGAAGCAGAGAGCGTTTGAAGAGTTCTTATTGAAAATAAGAATGTTCTTCCTGAAAAGCTGGCCAATGCAAATAAACATTTATGTGTGAAAATAGAATTAGATGAGCACAGACAGTGGAGATTGGCACAGCAAATGGAGGAGTGAAAAGAAGGGTTGATTAGATAGGTCTGGCAAAGAGTCGAAATGGTTACGATGGGCCACATGGCGTCTTCCTCAAATGTATGATTGCATGGCTCTGTTCAATCAGAGGCCGTAGGGTTTGAACATCATGTTTATAGTTGATTTTTAACAGAATCATCGAGATAGAGGCTGAACATAATTGTATGCTGATTGATGCAAGAGCGGAAACAGACACACTCACTGCCTCTCAGGAAATCATCTGAGGAGCTCCTCTCAGAAACTCCTCTCTGGGAACTGCCTTGTGTCATGCCGTCCATTTAATACTTCCTTGTCAAATTCGTCCTTCCAAAGTGTATCAGCTCACACTATTCAGGATTAAATTCCATCTACCAAATTCTCTGCCCATTAGGCCATCCTGTCTATATCTTCCTGTAACCCAAGGAAGTCGAACTCACTGTTCACCACCCGGCCAATATTTGTGTCATCCGCAAACTTACTAATTCTACCCACCACATTGTCTTCTTTGCAGCCACATATCCTCTCATTAACTCCTCTCAGGAACTACTCTCCGGAACTCCTCTCAGGAACTTTGCTTAGGATATGCTCTCAGGTTCCCCACCAGGAACTTTGCCAAGGCAATCCACTTAGGAATTCCTCTAAGGAACTCCTCATATGAACTCTACTCAGGAAATTCTTTCAGGAATCACTCTCAGGAACCCCTCACAGCAATGGCCCAGTTACTATGTATTGGAGGGCGATGGGGTTTTGTAGTGTGGGGTGTTGTGGGTGAAACGAGTGGGAATGAGATGGTGGTTGATGGGGGAAGGGCTGCTTGGAATTTCCCATGGCTTGATGGACAGGAGATTCCACCTGTTCCTTGGGGATTGATGGGCAGAGTCTGCCCTTCTTTCATACCCATGAGATTGTCTTTTGAGAGTGAAAGTTCGGGTCTGATATTGTCAACAAATTGGGTCGTGGGAGGCTGGTGTTCCAGACAAATGACTCCAACCAGCTGTCAATATCTAATCAATGATGTTGCTAGACTTTGCTAATGTCATGTCAATTATATCGTTAAGTGTAGGACAAACAGATGGTGGTCATCACCTTGCATTGCGTACATGTAAGTAGAAAAAACACCATTTTAATTTAATTCGATAAGTTCTCTTTAAGGTTGTGCCTTTTGTTTCTGTGCCCATTGCAGAGGATGAGTTAGCCAACAAAATGAAACAAAGTGAATAAATAGGGGAGAACTGGGGCACTGGTCGTGTGGGATGAGATTTGAGCGACGTAGCAAGTTGACATGACATTAGCAAAGTCTAGCAACATCATTGATTAGACATTGACAGCTGGTTGGAGTCATTTGTTTGGAACACCAGCCTCCCACGACCCAATTTGTTTACAATATCAGACCCGATCTTTCACTCTCAAAAGACCATCTCATGGCTATGAAAGAAGGGCAGACTCTGCCCATCAATCCCTAAGGAACAGGTGGAATCTCCTGTCCATCAAGCCATGGGAAATTCCAAGCAGCCCTTCCCCCATCATCCACCATCTCACCGCCACTCGGTTCACCTGCAACCCCCCGCCCTAGAAAACGCCATGAAGAATACCCCTGTTCCCGGTTAATGCTTCACAAGCCAGTTTGGAGCAGGTGTACTACCCAGTACCACGAACAATCGCAGGGACCCTTATAGACGGCCACCTTCTTACACCTCTCTACGTTTTGGAAGCCCCAACACCCACCCTCCCAATCTTGAAAATGTGAACAATGGCAAAAACGGATTCAGAAAGGTGGCCCATGGTTTTGATTTCCCAGACCCCACACAGATGCAGAAGAATGGTAGGAATGATGGAGCAGATGCCAACCTAGCGCTCCCTCAGCGATCCTGCATCATTCACTGGAAGATCAGGTGGAGGTGGATAGCGTTCTCCTCACGGAGGGCCGGGAACCTCGCCATTCAGGCCTCGTCGTACCAGCGCCGCAGCCTCAGCAGGCCAGATATTTCGCTCATCCTTTTCATCCTGTTGAAGGCGTTTTGCGGCTGTCCCGGCCCCCCTGAACCTTCCACAGGCAAAGCAAAAGCAAACAACAAAAAATAAATCAGTCAGTGCTCACCTGGCGGAATTGAGATCCTTTATCTCATCCAAGCAGAAAGAGCCCTGCAACCACACCAGCCCATTCAAATTAAACAATCTGACCCCTGATGCACTGCCTAACGCAGTCTGAGCCCTGATCTCCTGAAACTCATATAACCTGACAGCATCAAGTGTCCTTTGCTCTCTTGACCCAGCTTAACCTCTACTCACTTGATTCGTTGCCTAACCTTGATTTCCCCTGACAATGTCTATCGCATGACCTCTACCTTAACCCTGAAACGTTGCCTGAACACTGACCCTCTGCCTATAGCAGCCTGCCACCTGATGCTCATATAACCTGGCACCTTACATTGACCTCTGTTCTTTTAACTCAGTCTGTCCTGCGCTCCCTTGATCCATTGCCTAACCCAGATTCCCCCTGGCCTCCTGTGTAACCCCTGGCTCCCTACGTTATGCTTCACACTCGGCATAACCCCTGAGCATCTGTCTGAATCTCTGTCTAAAAACACACTCGCTTCCTAACCCCTGATTCTCTGCCTAACCAATGAGCGTCTGCCTGACCCTCTAGCAAACACATAACCTTTTGTCTAACCACGAAAGTCGGTCTATCCCCTGACGCTCCACCTAACTCTACTCATGTCTGCCTAATCCCTGACCTTCAGCCTAATCTTTGACCCTACCTCACCCTTTGTTTCAGCCCGACACTTGCCTGATGCCTGGACCTTTGCCGAACCTCAAGCCTTTGCCTAACCACTGACATGTGGTCTAAACCTAACTCCGGGCCCAAGCCTTGACACTCTCCTCCACCAATAAGGGTCTGTCTTTCCACTGGCCCTCTGTGAAACCCCTAACCAGCTGCCTACCAATAGGGTCTCTGTCAACACCTGGTCCTCTGCCTAACCCCTGACCCTATGCCTAACCCTGACCCAGTCTGACACCTAATCCCCTCGACCTCATATAACTGTGACGTTCAAGCTGCTCCAGCCTCAGCTCTGTTCCCACTACCGTGCATCACACTGTGATTTCCATGGACCTCTGTCTCACCCCTCACACTCTACTTGCCTTTCTGCTCCGACCTACTGTGTAGCCACAGATCCTCAGCCTATCTCCACCCCGGTCAACACCCCACTTATGGTCAATCCCATCGCCAACGCCACCTCAGCCACACTGAAACCCTGTGGCTGGCTCCTGTGCTCCCTTACCCTTGAAGCCCTCGGTTGCTCACGTTATCCCATCCATGACCTTGGTCCCAATTCTCCAGATCCTTCTCCCTTCAGTTACCGAGTCGGTCATCCGAATGCAATAGGCGGCTCTTTAGTTTGATCAAAGAGGAAATTCTGT